>JARHVA010004152.1:815000-1415000 GCA_037957365.1 Torreya grandis | reverse complement strand
CCAAAACTTAGAAGTTCTAGTTGATAAATATCTCAAGAACATAGAAATAACATAGTAACAATGAATTATTTGAGAAGAGATGTATTATTACTCAAGATCGTAATACAATTATATGCTTATCTCTAGGAAGAGATTTTCCATTTCAGGTTACATATTTATTTATAACTATTTTTAAAGTAGGGGGAGGATGTGGAAGGTCACCAATCTCTAGGGAGATTAAGTGGTTTGACTTCCACACTTTAAATAATATAGAATTTGAGGAATTACTATTTTTAGAAACTTACTATTTTTAGACTGCACTACTAAAATTGAAATTTGGGGAACTTCTATTGGGTTTTAGGGGGTCAAAATTCATTGATCAAAGCTCCATGACATCTCATATGTTTTCCTCATTCTTATCTTTCCAATGGTTCAAATGGTGAGTCAATTGGAGCTACGGTGCAAAAGTTATGGCTCTCAGAAGTTCCATCATCAATTGGGGTAGAACTGTCACCTGAATTATCACCTAAATTGCTGCCCGGATCACTCCCATCTACATGAAAAATATGCATGGGGTATTGATAACTTAAGCATAGTTGAGGGGGGTCATGTAATTGAAATCAGTGGCATTGGTTTGAGCATTTAAGGCTTAACATTTATGAATCATTATTAAGAACTTAAATGACCTAAAACCCTCATAAGAGCTTGATGAGAAAAATATGAATAGAAATTAATCCATAAGGGGTCAATTGACCTAAAAATTGATTTTTACCTACTTGTAACTCTCTCAGGATCCTTACCACTCAATTTTTCCATATTATCACTTGTATGAATAGGTCAAATTTTGTGTTTTCTGCAAATTTTGAGTTAATTTTAAGGTAAAAAAGGGAATAGGTGAGTGAAATCCATGGTGGAATGTGAGTGGAGATGTATTTTAACTCCTTAAACGTCATTATCACTTTATTAATGCATGAAAACCTCTCTGCTAAATTTATTGTTGTAGGCAATCTTGGATAAAATGATTAGAGGCAAGGTGATTGCCAAGCTAGAGATGAGTAGTGTGATTTTGAATCTTCTTGAGGGATATATGATAGAATATAAGACAAAGAGTATCTAATGATATGTATCACATACCTAAAATTAATTAATTCGAGCATATGTAGGTCACCCTAGTGACAAGTGTGAGAGTTTAGGCCTAGAAAAATAATGAGTGATTGCAAGAAGGTAAACAAGTGGTAAATAGAAGGTTATTTGATGGAAGGATACATAATGACATAAGCCAATCATGTTTCCACATTATAAAGTAAATATACATGTGTTAATGACTTCCAAGGTAGCTCTATATTGTTAATTGGACTTCTCATCAAGAAGGTAGCTTCAAGAAAGATAATGGAGTGTCCATACACCAACTTCAAGGACATGTCATGTTTTATATAGACACTTGTCAAAAAGGACCTCATGACCTATTATATAACTCTTTTTATTATATTTTAACTAGTTTTCAAGACTTGAAACTTGCATTATGACTCTTTAATGTCACTTGTTCTCTCTCTTCTTCCATTACCCTATATATTGAAGCCATTTTGGCATTGTAAACTATACATAATTGGTATGGCAAAGCCCTAGTAGTTTGACATCTTGTTTTACCTTTGAATAAAGTTGTCTCAAGCTGGTTTAGTCTCTAAAATTATTGACTAATTATGTCAATTAGTCTATTTGGATGATAAGTGATGATTGTTTCTCCTTGCTTCCATTCTACTCTTGTATGCATTGTGTGAGTAATACTTCTAACATGTCTCATGAAGTGTAAATGTTTGTTAGGTGTTTTTTTAAGTGTGATTTTTTTTTATTAGTGTATGATATTAGACCTCCTATTCACCCACCTTTGTCAATGCATAATAATTTGCCTCCATGTAGAAACACTTATGCTAGAAGAACCTTGAGTTGAGATTAGTTTTAGCAATCTACCTTCATAGTGCAAGTTTTAAGTATGTTTTTGGAGATATATTTGGTGTATCACATCTAATATTATAGGTTAATTTTATGTTTCCTTCTTCTCTTTTCACCCAAATAAGTGGTTAGACTAGTTTATTTAAGAGCCTAAATAGTTAGATCAAGGGAGCTAGCCCATAATCTAGAGATCTATCTCTTATAGCAATCTGCCTACACTCAAAGATAGTTCCATGTTATCCTAACTTTGAAAATGTTTGATTGAATTATCTAGGGTAAAAATTTGGGCTATAAAATTAAGATAAGGCCACCTCCCAACCTTGTCCACTGGTGTGGCATCATTTCCCATGCTCTAAAATTAATTTTTAGAATCAAGAATTTCATATCATCCCTCATTCACTTTTATAAAAGTTAACTAACAAAAATATTTAAAATATATCACTATATAATAACATCAAATACATTCAAGGCATTACTAAGCAAGTTGGTAATTTTACAAAATCACTCTTTACATAAGCTACTCTATATTAAAAAAAAGATCCCTATTCTTCCCAATTCAAGTTCTGATTTATTTGAAAAATCATGGGCTAAATTTGAGTCTATTTTATTATGGGTTAAGGGTATTCATTGTTAAGCATTCAAATCAAATTCTTAGCTACATCCATATAGTTCAAGTATAAAAATCCACACACTCACTTTAGAATGGATAAATACATCTCCCTAAGGTTGTTTGGGCTATGTAGGCAACACTCAAATTACACAAGGTTTTTTGCGGATAGGCAAGCTATTTACCTTACTTGATTCCCCCTTTTAAATTTGATGTATTTTGTTTTTATGTGTAGGATATAGGGTTTTAACATTGTAGGTAATTTTTTGTGGCAACTTAGCATCCACATACAATCAACGAGCCACCTCTGATAGACATAAGTACTCAATTAGGAAAATCAAACTCAATCAACATAAATGTAGTTTCAATCAAACAAATAATGCCATAGTGCATCTATGTCTACCTTAACAAGACCTTGTATTAGTGTATTACATGATTATATTTTAGGTATGACACACTACGCAAATCCTTTCAGTTAATTCTTCATTAATGATCTACTTGATAGTCAACATAAGTCATATTTGAGCTAGGTTTGAATATTTCATTGAAAGTTATTATTTATAGCTCATTTCAAATTTTTAAATTTACCATAGTTTACATTCAGACTCTATATTTTTTATATTATAAATAATATTTCAATTATTTAATGTTTATTATATTTAATTGTTAAATTAAAATAAGCCATTAGTAACCCACCTAATTGTAATTAATTCTCAGCCAACTTAATTACCAATTATAGCGACTACATGACTTCAACATCTACAAACCATAGACTCATAATAATTTCATTAAATACAACTTGGTTTGGATTAGATAATACATGGACTCTAACATCTATCTTTTTCATATTCTATTAATCTTATATTTTTTCACTAACTTTTTAGTTCTTATCTATGGTATGTGATGCCATGTGGTGTTAGTCATTATGTGCATGTGCAATGGACTTGTATTTTGTTTTACCTTGTCATTATTACAAATTTTGTGTAGCCATTTTTATCTTGTGCACCTTATGCACATCCAAATTTATCCAAAATTAAGGGTCAACATTCCTCCACATTAATATTACTTGCATTCCTCAAGAAAGATAGAGTTATTATTTACATTATCCTATTAGATCAACTTCTAAAGCCTGTATCACAATATGTTTTGAATCCTTTTAAAAAAAATTCCTAACATTGGATTTTAATGTTTGATATCTTATCATTCCAATTCTCTACATGCCTACAACATTATCATATAAAGTCACTTGTAAATTATCTATATTTATTACACATTTATTCAGATTCTTAGTGGTTACATTAGTATGCTTTACAAAATGCAACCCCTCCTCATGATAGATTTCTTTTTTAGGGAAAAAAACTTATTATTTCGTTGATTCTTATAAGATGTGATATTATATTCAAAATCAATATCTCATTGCACTTGATTATATCCTTAATCAAGTGTATATGGTCCATATTTTATTGAGTGTAACTCTTCCATAATAAATTATTTAATAATTAGTGCACATGGTATCAAACATTTTAAATATGATTTTATTAAGAGTTTATTATTATTTCATAATTTATTTAAAAAATTAACCAAATCTACATCATGGAACTGCCATAATAATTTTTGGCCCTTTACCTCCTTCACATGTTCTTATTCTACCATTATTTGTTATGGTGGTAGTTGAGATAAGTGCTTAACATATGACATTACACATTAAATGGGATAAATATGGATTTTTTCAAGTAAATACATTAAATATCAGACTTTTAGTGATATCCTTTTCCATTTCAACCCTACCCCACACCACATTTAGACTATTATTGTCAACATTGAATATTTTTCCCTTCGCATAAATTATGTAATTAGTCATTTTTGTGCCAAATTTTTTAATCTTGTATTTTTGTTTAGGTCACACCATGAAAAACATGTCTCTAATTCCCCATTTAATTTTATTTTGTATGAAATATCATACAAGGTGTACATGCAATCTTGCAACAACAAAAAATAGTAGTTGTGTTTTCATATAGTTTCATTGGTTTATTTGTTGTTCTGGCATGGTGAAGATCATCAAATAGGAAGCATCAATACTTTAAAATTTATGTATCATTAAACACATTATTAAATAAACAATTAAATAATATAAATGGTTCCAATAAAGTTGGTTGAATTTTTCAACCATCAGTACAATTTGGGAAGTCATTGCATGTGTTGAAGGGATAAAATGTATAGGCTATGGAAAAAAGGGAATAAATAACTTCATTAAGACTAAATATTACTTAATGTTTGGATTATTATTTAAAATTTATGTAATTATAAAAAAGAAACATATCAATTTATGTCTTTATGCAAACATTATGGACTTCATAAGTTGGCATAATTTGTATTGTGATGAAACTATTAGTTTGCATTGAATAATAGTTTCATAAGTTTCAAAAATTATTGTTGTGGTTTTTTAACGACTAGTTTTCATATAGGGATGGTTTTTAAACCACCATGATAATTTATCCCATTTGGATTACAAAATTAAAGTAAACAATTGAGAATCATGAATGAACATATTTTTAAGATTTCTAAGAGGCTAAAGAAGGTAAAGAGACACTATAAAGTTATAGAATATCAGATAAGATATAAAATTTTAAGGAAAATGGACAAATAAATACATATAGAGATAAGGCTCTAATAATTTTTAAAGATAAATAGAGTTTAGAGGAGAAAATCTCTCCAAGAACAGAATTGAGAGTTGTTTCAATCCAAGATGGATTGTATGAGAGTCTAAATATTGTTCATGTATTGTATTAAGCCTACATTAGAATGAATGAGAGTGTGAGTTAATTTATTTATAAATTTTTTATTAATTTAATGAATATCATGTGTTTTATGTTTTAAGTATAAGGGAGTGTGATTTTAGTGTGTCCATAGGAGAGTGTTTTATCCAAGCAATATAGAGTTAAATGTTAACCGTAATTGGTTACCCTTTATATGCTTTCAAAAATTGGTATTAGATAAAGGTATTTTATTATTGGGTTTTATTTGTGAGTATCTTGTATGATTCAATTATATATTTTATTAGTTATGAGTTTTCAAAAACAAGCCTGCATAGGAGAGAGGATAAGTTTGTTGGAGGTGTGAAATAAGTCCTACAAATTTAGAAGAAGTAAGAGAGGCTCTTATTTGAGTCTATTGAAGGATTTTAAAGATAGGATTACTTGCTGAGGAGATATAAAAAATAAATGAGGAAGATCAATATTGGTAAAAGACATGAAAAATATGTTGAATTAAGTCCAAGTGAGACTAGATATGATGGAAAATGCACAAAGTGAAGATGTTACAATGATGAGTAAAGATGAAGAAGAAGAAATGTTGGATATGTTTTTATCCCTACAAGAAAAGTTATATGTTTTGGAGAGAGGAGTATATAAAAAGGAAAATAAACCAAAAAATGTCAAGGTGAAGGAAAAAGGTAAGCCCACCTTCAAATTTATTTGGTTTTGCAGTAAAGAGAGCCTAGATAAGCTCATGAAATAGATCATGGAGTTAGAAGTTATTTTTAATGAGGATAATATTGAAGACCCCACAAGGGTAAAATTTTCAAGTAAGAGTATATGTAGAGTTAAAAATAAGTATTGGATAGTTCTCTAAGAGAGAAGACAAGAAAAATGAAATAAAATGGAAAGAAAAAGGTAAGAATCTAATAAAATATGATTTCCAAGTTCATGGGTCATGTTGCACACCTAAGCATGCAAGTGGAGTGGTTGAAGAATATTCATGTATTGAGGCTTTAAAGAGAAGAGAGGAAAAATATTTCCATGAAAGGAAATATGATAGGGAAGTTTCCATGTGAGCATCTCAAGTATACTTTGAGAACTAACAAGGAGAAGGATATGAATGAGGAGAATAAGGTTGTATTGAAAGATAACAAGATAATGAGGTTTCCATGTGAGAATCCCAAATTTGATTTAAAAAAAAAAAGGAGAAGGAAAGTTTTGAGAATAATTTAGAGAAATGAATCTTCATGGTAGAGGATATGGATTTGATAGTTGTTGAACAAAAATAAGGAGATCCTTTATTTGATGATGGGAAGGGGTTTGTGGTATCCCATAAGTGGGAAGAGAAAAATTATCTTTGGTGAATGAAGGTAATGCATTTTTATTTTATCTTTTCGAGGGAAGAATGGTTGATAAAAACCAAGGAAAATTACATATTTCCTTGAAGGAAAAAATTTAGGTGAATGAAAAAGGAAACCATAAGGAGTTTAAGGTTTCCATGAAGGAAACAAATAGTACTCTTTGAAGTGAAAGTTGATGCACACAAGGAGAGTATGGTTTAAGACCACCCATGTGAATGAGAATGACATAAAAAGAAGATTGAGGAGAGGACAACCATGGATATTATTTATTATGTGTTTTTTGGAGTCCAAAATATAATTTGAATCCATGATAATCATGTAAGAAATGGAGAAGAGTTATAAAACATATCTATGAGGCATGATGAAGAGGTTGAAGAAGTTTTTGTGAAAACTCTCAATTCCATTAATGTGTTTGTGCAATACGTAGGTAAAAAAATTGGAATATAGAAAATAATATGGCAAATTATGGTTTATTTAAGCATGATCATTTGTATGAGAAACAAAGTGAAGAATTGGAACAAGAGGATAATATGGTATTGGTGGTTAAAGAACTAGTTGGGAATGATATACTGACAATATAAGTTTGCCTTTACGTCATAATAAAGACAAGAGAGAGTGGAAAAGTGTGTGTAATATAATGTTCTAAAGAGTATATATAAGAGAAATTTCATTTTTAGTAGCTAGAATTAGGAGAGATGACTCTCACAAAATCAAGTTAAAGAGATTGGCGAGAATAAAATGACCTTATCAATAAGACAATGGTGGATAGAGAAGGATATGCATCAAAAATCCATCTTCAGATATGGATAGAGAGTGGGTTGGTGGATGAAAAACTTAAGAACTTGGTGACAAAGGTTGGTCAAAATATCTTATGGACTAATATAGTTGAATATTATCACTCATGTAGCACAAAGGTAATAAAAGCGATAGAGATGGTGGAAATGCTTCTACCAAGATAAATGAAGGATGAAAGTGGTATTGCACATATGGCAATAACCCACATAGGTATTGAATAAGAGAATATTATGAGTCAATATATTCATTTTTCTCATATTGACAAGGAGAGTTCAAGGTTATTTTCACATGGCATGGAAGTGGTGAAGGAAGGATATATAAATCAACCTAGAGTTGATATAAAGAGGAAGGCAATGAAATAATACAAATATGAGATGGGTTAGTTGAGTTTTTTATCATCCCAACATGTGTTAAATAACATTATGTTGTATTTATAGGTATGGATATAAAGGAGTCATTCAAAGATGCATTCCAAGGTAAAGAGAGTGAGCCACTTGCATTCACAATTTATGTAAAGGTGGATTATGAAGAAGAGTCTTCTAAGACTCTTATAAATGAAGAATCCATAAGCAAGATGATGGTGGAAAAAGAAGAGTATGAGGTTTCAATAAAGATACATATGTAAGATGATGTCATTGAGGATATGTTTCAAAAAGCATTAAAAGCACATGGTGAAGAAGATGATGAGAGAGATAATTGGTTATGGTTGGATGTTAGTATTTACAAGCCCACATAAAAAAGTAATATGAAAAAAGAATCATCTTGGTGGAGGTGATCAATGAAGGTGGGTTTCATTACATAATAATATGGAGAGAGAATGAGATAATATATTGGGATAGGAGGAAGGAATAGGTAGGTATCACCCCACAAATGAGGAAATAGTAAGTAGAGATAAGAAGAGGATATATTTGATCCACAAAAAAGGAAGATAGAAATATAAGACAAAGAGTGACAATTAGCTAAAGTATTTGGTGTATTGGAAGGGGATGCCATGGCCATCAAGATTTATGGTCAAAAAAATGGTTTTACAACATAATATATCCATGTGATTAGGAGCTCACATTTAAAATACTTTGGGTGTCTAATGCAAGAGAATCCAAGGTGTACATGTAATCTTGCATCAACCAAAAACAATAGTTATGTGTTTGCATGGTCTTATTGGTTTGTTTATTATTTTATAATGGTGAGTATTATATAATGGGAAGAACTGGTAATACAAAATTTATGTAAAATCAAACACATCATAAAATAATCAATTTCAAGAAATTACATAGTTTCAAGAAAGTTGGTTGAATTTATCAACCATTAGTACAATCTAGGAAGTCATTACATGTGTTGAGGGGATAAAATGGATAAGATGTGGGGAAATGGGAAAAGGAATAAATAACTTACATAAACCTAAATATAATTGTATATTTGGATTCTTCTTAAAAAATTATGCAATTTTAAAACAACAATCATCTCAATCTATGTCTGTATGCAAATGTTATGGCCTTTAGAAATTTGTAGAATATGCACTATGATAAAACCACCTATCTATATTGAGTGGAGGTTTCACAAGCTTGAAAAAACCATTGGTTTACATATAGGGGTAGTTTCTCAACTATCATGGTAGTTTTTAATTTATTGGTTTGCATACAATGGTGATTTTTCCCATTTGGAATGCAAAATGGAAGTAATGGCCCAAAATAATGTATAGACAAACCTTGAAAATTTATATGAGGATAAAGAAGGTTAATAGACATTGAAAAAGTTAGATAAAATATTAAATTTTAAGGAAAAGGGATATGGAGAGTCTTAAAGAGACAAGTCTCCAAGAAGTTGTAAAAAGAGATAGTTTTAGAGTAGTAAAGCTCTCCAAGAACAAAACATAGAGTCATTTCAGGCTAGGAGGGATTGTATGAGAGTCTAAATATTATTCATTTATTTTAATAAGCTTTTATAGGCATGTTTGAGAGTGCACATTAATTTATTTATAACATGTTTATGAATTCAATGAAGATGAGGTATGTTATGTTTCAATTCTAAGAGAGTGTGATTGTAGGTGTGTCCATGGGAGAGTGTTTTATCCAAGAAAAACAAATATAAAGGCTGACCTTAATTGGTTATCCTTTATATGCTAACACCAATTTTGCTTAATTTCATTTTATAAACCCTAATAATATATAAACTAGTAGAATAATTCATATTTTAAAATATGACATTCAAGCTTATATCTAAACATAAAATACTCCCTTGTTAATGGGTCTATGGTATCTACACATTTATCTAAGAGGGGGATCATGGGGATTAGATCCCCCTACCTCTAGGTTGGTTCAAAATGAATTTCAATGGTGCTTCTCAGGGTAATCCATGGGAATTAAGAGTGGGCTATATAATAAAATACTATTGCAACTCTCTTATTAGAACAACTTCTTTTAAGCTCGTTGATGGCACAAATAACAAGGCTAAAGTGTAGGAACTGGTGCATGGGATTAAATTAGCATTGCAATGTGTTATATATAAGGTGATTATACAGGGGGATTATATGGTCATTATCCATGCACTCTATAAAAAATAGGCCAATTCTTGGACTATCATGAAAATTCTAGATAGGATCAGGTCTATGTTGAGTTTCTCTCCTCCTAGGAAGAAAAGCATTATTTTTGGGAAGCTAACTTGGCAAAAAAATTCTTGATAACCAAGGAATTTCACCATATGAAGATCTTTTAATGCATAATTTTTTGAGTTCTTGGCTCGAGGGTGTTCTAATACCTTTGGTAGACTTAGGTTAGCAATTTTTTTGTTTGTGTTATATATGAATTTGTGTTTTTGCTTTGGATACTGATTCATGATGCTCACTTTTATTTCCCTTTCCATTAATTTATGGCATGTGTGTGTTAATTTTGGGCCCTGATTACTACAATTATTTTATCTTCTGGGATTATATCAATGGTGTACCTCAACATTCACTCTATCCTTGATCAATGTTTTTTGTCTAAGCTATAGTTTGGTATGTTTGTTCGGTCCAAGATCTCAAGTTTCAATTGTACTAATGAGGTTAGATACACTAAGTAAGTTTAGGGATCAATTGGGAGATTTGCATCCTCTCATTTTAGGATTTATACTGAGATAATCGAGGGCATGAGCTATAGGTATGGGGATACATTATATTGACTATTTGGAATATATCTTCAAGAGATGTACTACTACCATCAAAGGTCCAATATCATTTTTTTCACCAAATTAATTTTTTTTTGCACTTCTATCTAGACCCATTGTGGTATATTGAATTTAAGATATCTACTTTTCTTCACTTTACCATTTCTAAAAGAAGGGAGGATAAGGTAGAAATAAATCCTTTTTATTGAATGGGTGACACAAATGCTTCTGGGACTAAAATGTGCCTAGCTATAGTTGCACCATTATATGGCAAGTTTCATGATGGTTCAGGATTCAATCACGTGGGGAGAGAGAGTCTAGGGAGAAAATACCAATGCTTAATTCTAAGACTCCTTTAATTAATGCAATACAAACATATTGATAGCTAATGGCACACAAATCCTTACAGATGTCAAGTAAAGTGAAAGGAGCCAAAGAACCTAACTAAAATAACAAAATCACATCCTAGTTAATGCATAAACTCTATAAAAATCATTAATTATAGTCTTATAATAATAGTTTAGTCCATTAAATTAGAAATAAAGTGAAATAATTTCAAGGCAATTAGATGCATTTACATAAAAAAATAATTTTGCATTATTATGATAATGAATGTTTGTAAATAGAGTCGACCGTTCTAACATACTATGAAACAATATATATAGAAGGGAGAGATGGGTCTTCCTTCTAAGAGGCATGAGATCCCACTCTTGGCCATCATGGCCTATAATGGTATAACAACATTATTTCATAACAATCCTCATTTCATAATAGATAACCTAGAATGGAAATTCATGGCCTACTAAGGAGCCTTAAGGAAAGGTCTGATGTGGTCTACATCCTAATAATTTTGGTAGGCTTTGTTAGGCTACTAGTGATTAGCCAATGAGGTCAAACCTATGTAAGCTAACAAATGGCTTGTGGAGGAGTATATTTTATATATCTACTATGCACATGGAGTGTGGGGATTGCCACATCTAGTTTTTCATTAACAAACTATTTAAGCATTAACTAGTAGATTATGAGGTTCATGATTGACAGATATGATATTGACTTTTTGATTTGGATTTATATATATTATATGATTTGGTAGTCACATTAATTTATTTATGATTAGTATCTTTATTTATAACTATTGCATATGTTTTATTATGCTTTATGATCATGTAGACTGATTTCATTTATAAATTAATTACATTTAGCAATTTATTTATGATTATACTTTGATGATTATTATGATTCAGAATAACTACCAATTTGTTTGATAATGTGGTTGAAGGACTATCCCATCCTCATAGGCAGTTTAGAGGGAGATTATCATCAAAGAGGGGGGTGCATATACAAATAATAGGATTAGAGAGAGTTTCACTGAACCTGTGCATACACCACATTCAGTTGTTTGAGTGAAATAAATTATAGTTGCATAGTTATTCTAAATCTTGTTTGATTTGATTAAATTTTGAGTTATGATTTGCATATATATGTTAATCCTCTATTGTGATTTGATGTTTTACACTACATTATATCTAGTAGAAGCTTGAGTGTTTTGATTTGCTTATGTATCTCATTGGACTAGTTATATTATGCTTCTATGATATAACCCAAATTAGGTTAGGGTTTTTGATTATCTCATCTAACTGTATTCATATAACTTTGATGATATTTCTAGTTATTAGTGGGTTGAAGTGTTACTTGTCTTATTTCTTAGTTACCCTAGTTCTTGATAGCTTTATTATTTTGGTGATAGGGCATAAAGGTCATATTAAGGTTTATACATTATGATTTATTTTGAATACTTAGGAGATAGATAAAAATTTGGGTTTTGTTTTGGAAGTTTTGAGTCACCATCATTATGATGTTCTATTTTTTAAATGACAATAGGTAAATGGAAATAGAGTTAGGATTTTCATTGATTATTTCTATGATGGTGGAGGTTGACCTCATCAAGGAGAGGATGGTGAGCTATTTGGCCACCATGCATAGATATGGTGATTGAACTATGAGTTTAACTAAAAAATAAGAGAGTGGTACATTAAATAGGAGAGATGCATGATGGGTAACTTGTAGACTATAGGAGACATTAGTGGTGATGAAAAAATATGCATGGACTATTGAAAAATAATAAAAAGAGAAAGTGAAAAGGAAAAGGGGATGGAAGATGATAGAGGAGAGAAGGAAAATATTAGCAAGAGAGAAGAGAAACTACCCATATTGCAATCAAACTTGGATGTTATTTGACTAAGAAAGTAATTTATTAGATTTGTGTATAAGAATAAATTAGTTTTGATAAAGTCTTAAATATTTATTAGAGGTAAGTGGATAAGTGTTAGGCCTAGGTGAAACTCTGGTTGGTTATTTATGTGGGTAGATTCTTCCTTGGGTGAATAAAATAACACATTTATATACCTGGGAACCAAAATTCATTATGTCCCTAGGAATATAAAATGTGTTACCAAGTATTTTCCCTTAATAAATCTTGAAGTTTTTTTAGATTGGTGCTCAAGGTTGAGGGGTCCTTGTCTCAATTGTTTTTGACTAGAGATCTAACTTGTCTGGGATATAATCAAGGGCCCAAATCCCAAAAATAATACCAATAAAGGACCATAATTGGCTCAAAAATACCATCAATGGCCATAACCAGCCTAAGAATACCAATGATCAGCCACTACTGACCCAAGAATACCAACTATTAGCCACAACCAACCCATGAATACTTAACCATTGGTCACATCTGGTCTCTAACACCAAACTGAGATTTGACCTTGGGTGGTTCTTGAAACAACCAAGTCACTTTACCAACTCACCCACATCTCATCAGTAATAAACCTTGAAACTTATTATTTTCATTTTATTATTAAAATATTAGCAGTTTAGGAATAAATATATTTATCATATGATTATTATTATAAAAACCTAAATTGAGATATCAATGTATATACGTACAAGGAAAAATATATATGTGGACATATTTACATAAAAAACATATTTACATAAAAAACATATGACAATACATAATTTATGACCAAGTAACTAGATAGACATTATTTAGTATTACTTGTAGGGAAGATATAAAATAGAGGAACACAAATTCACTTAGTTGTACACAAACATACACATACATCCTTATTTGTACATATATATATATATATATATATATATGTATATATTTTTAAATCAAGACATGAATACCTTATGTATTTAATTTGTTTACTCACATTCTTGAATTTAGACTTTTGGATAAACTTGTACATGGTCATTCAAGTTAAAAATTGAATAGTGTATACATTCCTTTTGTTCATTCATATTGGTGAGGTTGAGAAGATGTAATACACACACACAATGAGATATAAATATATTGTGTGTTTTGAGTAGTTATTCATAGGTATGAGTTTAGACTTATCATGAAATAAGTATGTGATCTCTTAGGTTATAATCATATAGTTGATACATATTTGGGAGAATACTAAGTATACATACATTTATGTTCACATGCACTGGTGAGGTCAATGATATTTAGTGGTGTAAGCAACAATATAAGATAATCATAATGAGAAATTATGCTTGGACTCCCAAATATCTCCTTTTAGAAGAAATTATAGATTTCAATGAAAAGTGTCTCAAAGCTATAAGATTTGCATAACCGTATAAGGATGTATGAAATAAACATCTATAATTATTGATCTAGTTGGGAAAGTTAAATTTAAAATTATGTACAACTAGAGTGAGATTATATTTATGAGAAAAAAACTAGTGTATAACTCATGTGTAAGTTATGTATTTTGAGCTAAGCTATAAACAACATGGTTGTCTATATGTGGACTATAGTGATGATTAGCATACAAAAAATAAATAAAAATACTAAGATATCCATTCAGGTATATAATTGTTAACATAGCTAAAAGAGTTGAATGGAATCCTAAGTATAATCGAAAAGGAATACCGAAGATATGAGTGTGTATATATAGAAATAAGGGTGTCACTCTCAAGTTATTAAGTTGAGAATGAATTAAAGGGTAACCTTGTGTAGATTATATACACATTATTTGAAGTTATCTATGCATATCATAGGTGGGAAAGGGTCTAAAATTCATAGTTGGAACCCTTATATTAGTAGAATTTTATTATAAGCTATGGATTTGGGTGAACCGGAAAACTATTAGAATTATAAGTCTTTTAAAGTTTGCCCACTTACTTGGATTAAATATATGAGATATTTCATGGTAGTGTGGTTATGAATAATTAAACATGGGAACAAGTGAATAATTTACTATAATAGCTCTAACCATATGTTTTATACAAAGGTAAGCATGATTACTTTTGGTTGTTTGGTTAAGTAATAAACCAAGAGATTGAACTTAGGTATGTCATATAACCACCCTCATAGTTTATAATAATGGATTTATTAATTAATAAGGCAAATCTTGTTGAATGATATAACCATAATATAACCTTATAAGATCTCCTTCTATATGAGAGTATGATGAATAAATAAGGGCATAATTGTGTTAAGGGTAACGTATAATTTATTTATGTTATAAGTTATTCAGAAATGCATAAGATATCATGTTGACCGAGTGTTGTCAACAATTATATATACTTATAAAAATAATTTGTGATTAGGGAATATTTTGAGAAGGGTCTTAGAATGATTAGATCTTTGTTCCAATTCCCCTGTATATTTGGTTTTGAATACAGCTTATTTCAACAAACCTATACTCTCACTTTTCAAGTGACTGAGGATATTATTATTATTATTATTATTATTATTATTATTATTATTATTATTAATTGTATTGAAACAATGAAGTTACATGTAAAGAAGAAAAGATGTGTAAATATAGAATGTCTAAGTGAACTTGAAGTACAAGCTAGACTAAGCTCTTGAGCTATTGAGACTCATGGTTATGTACCTACTAACTAATTTTTACACCATTTTATTCTATAACAAATGTATTGATATGGATATAATAGATATAAAGTTATCTTTTTTCATCCAAATCCTTTATGAAATTTTGAGGGAATGAATAAGAACACATGTATGGATTTCATATGTTGAAAAAGAAATAATTGACTGAGTATTATTATAAGTTTTATGTAATGAATAAGAATTGTGAACTTAAAATGGAACTTATAAAGACTTGATTATTACTCCAGTCTCTTATTCACAATTATTTGAATGTGACTTAATTGTCACTTTATGGATAAGTAAATGAAATCAATGGTGTTATATATTTATGATTGATTGTACTTGTTCATTAGTTGGACTATGTGTATTTTGAAATCTACAAATATCTGCTTTTGGAATCTATGTGTATAGACTATATTTGTATAACATGAGATAGTCATCTAACTACACTAATGGGTAACTCATATATCTATCCCCTATTATCATGTGAAAGTCATGATTTAGTAGCAAAGAGTTTTGTGTGAGTGAAAATGACTCAAATTTTTAGATCTAAATTCTATAATGAAAACTTTGGCAAAAGTAATGTTATAACTGATACATTATCAATTCATTTTACTTCTAGTTTACATGTGTTTGCTAAAATCATTTAGATAGAGTAGATTCCATGGTCTATTTGAGTGCTACATATAATAGTGATAGTACACACATGGGTTCTGATTGATTTCTTGATATTCACACTATTATTATCTACCCTTACATGAAGGGTAGGGCCACTCCCAGTGGGGAGGTGTGTAAGAGACTGTTGGTTTGTGGTTAGAGGTAAAGCACTCAGATGATGCTCTCCTTATGACAATTGATTCAACCCTGGAGTTATACTTAGGCTATGTTATGGATCATGGAGCTCTTTGACTAGCTCATTTACATTGTTATACTTATTATATTATATATTTAACATTATACTACATTGTACCTTATTCTTTGATGGATATTCAACACAATAGTGGTTGTGTAATTTGTATATTATTCTAAAATTATAAATAATAGTGGGTGTAAACATGTTTATGACTACTTTATGGAATATATCAATATTTTCTGTATTTGCTTCATTCTATTGTACTTGATTAATAATTATTTAGCTTATAGTTTGATTTATTGCTTGAGTACTAAATGGATTAGATTTAACTAGTGGGTTAATTTTATTATAACATTTATTTCTTTAAATTCATTTAGTTATCGAGCGATAAATAGATAGTTGTAAATATTTTTTAAATTAATTTCATGTGATCAAAAAATAAATAAGTGTAATTGATGGTTAGCCAAGTGGGGTCTAACATTGTGGTATTGGAGCTATAGGTTCGTCACTTGGCCTATTAAGCTCATTCATGTATCTAGTATGGATATTGTTAAGGGAACACCTTAAACAAAATAAATCTTATTTTTGATAACTAAGTAGTGTGATATGGACCAAGAGTCTTACAAAATCACACATGTTTCCACTTGTATGTTATCATGTATAGAAGAATGTATATGAGCATTGTTTTCTCATTGGGAGAAGGACTAGTGATTCCTTGTGGATAGTTTTATTTTTAGAACATGTGACTTTATGGCATGATTAACACCAAATGGGTGAAATTAACAATTCTAATGGAGTGATGACTATATAAATTTATCACCTCTTTTAGTAAGTCTCCTAGATAATCTAAGGATACAGATTTAAAATAGACATGAAAGTTGGTTTCATTATCTCTATAAGACCATAGTATACTTCCTTATATATAGAGCATACTAAAGGATTTATGTACCCTTGATAGTTGAGCTATTTTACAATTAAGACATAAAATTATGATCCATGTAGGAAAGTGTTGATCCTATGGTGGTAGTACCTATATGGGTAGGTTTCTTATGAGAGTCATAACATTTATTACATTGCTTGAACAATGGATAATGTTGACAATTTCAGGTAACCTTTCTTTTATATGTGTGGATCTTTTTATTCTTTATGAATAGAGGAAGTTGTAGAAGTGTATGTCTGGTCTAATAACATAAATAACTATATGAATACAATATGTAAGTTTATAATACTTCTCTTCCATAATCATCATGAAGTGATTTTGCATATTGATTTCTAGTATGAAGTTTTGTTTGCTTCACAAGGTTATCACCAATTGATGATATTAGCTGCCTAAATTACTGTGAACATATGATTTAAAGATTGGGTCTAGAGGGATTATAACTCAAGGCATCATGTTGGATATGAAACTTGAGGTATGGAAGTTTGATATTGGCTAAGTATTCCTTTTGGAATTAAGGTTTTTAGGTACATTAAGTGAGTACCATAGGAATACCAATAAATTTCTAGAGTTTACTTGATGATTGGTTGACCATGCATTTAAAAGATGCTTTGATATACCATTTTGGGAAAATGAGTATTTAACAATAGATTATAAGTTTAGAATCATAAATCCATTTTGATTAATTGGATTAAGCACCTTGGCGAACATTATATTTTAATTATTTATAATCAAGTCATTAAGGTCACTTGTGTTCTAAACAATGGGAGTTATGCAAGTATAGGAAGACTTTCACCCAAGCAAGGGTGCATTATAATAATATTTTGTGCCTTTGGAACATCAAACCTAAAAAAAGGGAACCATGGGAGACCCCTAAAAAAATGGCATCACATAGCAAAATTAGGAATCTTCCCATATCAAGAGTGTGTTATGTTTGGTTAAGTGATTTTATGTAAATAAATTATTCATAAAAATTTGTACTCCATATGATTCCTTAGTTTACGTAGAGATATGTTCCATCATTTTGATGACATAGAACTAATTGGATTACTCATACAATGACATAATTAAATATTGATTGAGTGAATTTATATCATTATATGGATGATTAAATGATCCTGTCATTAGGGATTCATTTTGATAAGTTATTTTTAAAATACACCTTAACTTTTGTAGGATGGTATCCTCTACTCCTTGATGGATAAAGGATCAATATAGATGAAAGGGCTTAATACTACAACGAGTTTAATCTTTGGCTATGTATAAATACTAGAATATTTACCACTTACAGGTTGGTAAGTATGTAACGGTTTTGTTAACTTGATTTGAAATAATTATTTATTTTGCATGAGGTTATTAGTATATGAGGTGTTGAATCGCTACTCTCCATTTGTGGTCTTCTAAAACTGCACTTTTACTTCAATTAAAATCTAAAACTTGTGAACTTTTACCATGTAAAGCAAAATTTTTTGAGTTTATTATGATTTTGGTTGGGATTTATAAGTTGATTGAGATCCTTTTTTCATGAAATACCTTGTAATGGATTTTAAAATTGTTTAATCATTTATTATTTTTAGGAATTTTGTTGATTGGTGGAGCTCCTACTTTTCCTTTTTACATTCTATTGTGGATTTAATTGGGTTGTTTTGCCATTCCCAAGCTTTATTAATTTTTGGATTACATTGGTTTAAGTGATTTTGGTTGTGTGCCACTTTTGTGGATTGAGTTAGGCTATTTGACCAAATATTTTACTCAAATGGATTTATATTTCCCTCATCTACCTTAGATGAATTATTTTAGTGAGTCTTTGTATGTACTCTTCGCATTTGGCATGTGTGGAGAAGTAGGTGGGGAACATATTGATAACCAATGTGGGTGAAATAAGCTACAACTAATTAAATAACTTGACAAGCAAGCAAGGTATATTTGTATCATATGTACTTTTACAAATGGTAAGAAAAGATAAAATGACCCTTAGCCTTATATGTTATGTTAACTTTAGCATTTTGGCTCCTAAGTATAAGAGTAATAGGGATGAGCTAATTAAGAATATGTTTAGAGTTGAAGAAGTCTTCTTAGCCTCTTTTGAATTTCATAGTAATCTCTTTTGCATCTTGTGATAAGTATTTGCCTTTGCTATATTTAGATTCAAAAAAGAGAGAAAGAAATGATAAAACTATTTACATAGCACAACATGAAAGGTATATATCTAATACTTCTTATGTTTTGGAATGGTAATCATTATAGGTTTGAGATCCATGGGTGATCATAGTAAACCAATTAGAATGATTGTTACTCACAAGTTTAACTTGCATTGCTGAGAAGTATCAATACAAATTCTAGTGGGATCAATATCCTAAGGACAATAGTTTATAGGAAAATTATGAAGAAATTCTCGAGGTTGATTCCTCATTTATTCAAATAACATTTTCTGTTGAACATTATTTATATGTTATTGAACTTTGTTTTTTATTACAATTTTTTTATTGAAATAAGCATCATTAGGAAAATGACCAATTTTAAGGGGAAAGGATGTCACATCTAGTTTTTCCTCAACAAACTATTTAAGCATTAATAAGTAGATTATGAGGTTCATGACTAACATATCTAATATTTACTTTCTGAGTTAGATTTATATATGCTATATGATTTGGTAGTTACATTACTTTATGATTAGTATATTTATTGATAGTTGTTTCATATATTTTATTATGATTTTGATTAGGTGAATGCTTTCATTTATAGATTACTTGTATTCAATAGTTTATTTATGATTATATTCTAATGATTGTTATGATTTGGGCTAACTACCAATTTGTTTGAAGAGGTGGTTATAGGATTGTCCCACCCTCACAAGTAGTTCAGATGGAGAGAATTATTAGAGAGGGGGGTGTATATACCGATAATGGGAGTAGAGAGAAATCTTTCAACCCCATGCACAAACCACATTCAATTGTTTCAATGAAATAAATTATACTTGCACAAGTTGTTCTAAATCTTGTTTTCTTTGATTGCATTATGAGTAATGACTTGCATATGTATGATAATCCTTTCTTGTGATATGATGTTTTAAACTACATTATATATAAAAGAAGCTTGAGTGATTTGATCTAGTCAATTTACTTATGTATCTCCTTGGACTGGTTACATTGTGCTTCTATGATATAACCTAGATTAGGTTAGGCTGTTTCATTGTCTCATCTGACTGTATTCATATAACTTTGATGGTATTTTTGGTTATTAGTAGGTTGAAGTGTTAATTGTATTATTTATTAGTTACCTTGGTTCTTGATATATTTATTATTTTAGTGATAGGGCATAAAGGTCATATAGAGGCTTTATACATTATGAGTTATTTGGCATACTTAGGAAATAGATTAAAAATTGAGGTTTTTTTGGAAGTTTTGGGTCACCATCATTATGATTTTATATTTTTCAAATGAAAAAAGGTAAATTAAAATCAAGTTAGGGTTTTCATTGATTATTTATATGATGGTGGAGGTTGACCTCCCTAAGGAGAATATGGTGAGCTATTTGGTCACCATGCCTAGATATGATGATTGAACTACAAGTTTAATTGAAAAATAAGAGAGTGGTGTATTGAATAAGAGAGATTCATGATGGGTAGCTCAAAAAATAGAAGGAGACATCGATGGTCATGCAAAAATGTGCATGGACTATTGAAAAACAATAAAAAGAGAAAGTGAAAAGGAAAAGGAGATGGTAGATGGTATAGGAGAGAAATAAAATCTTAGCAGAAGAGAAGATAAGCTACCCATATTGAAATCAAACTTGGACGTTATTTGACCAAGCAAGTAATTTATGGGATTTGTGTGTAATAATAAATTAGTTTTGTTACAGTCTTACATTTTGCTTTGAGGCAAGTAAATAATTGCTAACCCTGGGAGAAACTCTAGGTGATTACTTATGTTGGTAGATTCCTCCTTGGGTGAATAAAATAACATGGTTATAGACCTAGGAATGGAAATTCATTCCATCCCCATGTATATAAAATGTGTTACTCATCCTTTTCCCTTAAAAAATATTGAAACTTATTATTTTCATTTTATTGTGAAAATATTAGGGGTGTAAGAATAAATATATTTATCAGATGATTATTATTATAAAAACCTAAGATGAGATATTAGTGTATATACATACAAGAAAAAATATATATGTGGACATCTTTACATAAAAAAAGCATAGTAAAGTACAAAATTTATGAGCAAGTGACTAGATAGGCACTGTTTAGTATTATTTGTAGGGATGATAAAAAATAGAGGAACATAAAATATATATATATATATATATATTGAAACATTAATACTTTATGTATTTACAATGTTTACTCACAAGCCTTAATTTTAAATTTTGGAAAAACCTATAGATGGTCATTCAAGTTAAAAATTAAATAGTGTATACATTCCTTTTTTTCATTCATACTAGTGAGATCAAGGAGATTTAATGTGTGTGTGTGGGTGTGTGCATGAATTCATGTGTACATGCTCATATGTCCATACACGTATGTGCACATGTGTGTATATATATGTATGCATTCGTATAATGAGATATAAACATCTTTTGTATTTTTATTAGTTATTTTTAGGTCTAAGTTTGGCCTTGTAGGAAAATCTATACATGATCTCTTAGGTTATAATCATACAATTGATATATATTTGGGAGAATGCTAAGTATACATACCTTTATGTTCACATGCAATGATGAGGTCAATGATATTTAGTGGTGTAAGCGACAATAGAAGATAATCATAATGGGAAATTATGCTTGGACTCCCAAATATCTCTTTTATAAGCATTTATAGGTTTTAATGAAAAGTGTCTCAATCATATAGGATTTGCATAACCGTATAAGGATGTATGAAATAAAAATATATAATTGTTGATCTAGTTATGAAATGTAAATATAAAAGTATTTACAACTAGAGTGAGAATATATTTATGAGAAAAAAACTAGTGTAAAAATCATGTGTAATCTGGGTATTTTGAGATAAGCTATAAACGACTGGTTGTCTATATGTGGACTGTAGTGATGATTAACACACATATAATAGATAAAAATAATAAGATATCTATTCAAGTATATAATTTTTAACATAGCTAAATGAGTTAAATGGAATCTTGAATATAATTGAAAAACATATCATATATCTGAGTGTATATATATAGAAATAAGGGTGTCACTCTTAAGTTGTTAAGTTGAAAATGAATTGAAGGGTAGCCTTATGTAGATTATATACACATTATTCAAACTTATATATGCATATAATAGGTGGGAAAGGGTCCAAAATTCCCAGTTGGAACCCTTATATTAGCAGGATTTTATTAGAAGCTATGGATTTGGGTGAACTGAGAAACTATTGGAGTTATAAGTCTTTTTATTTTTCCTAGTTACATGGATCAACTCCATGAGATATTTCATGGTAGTGTTATTATGAAAAATTAAATAAGGGAGCAAGTGAATAATTAAATATGTTAGTTCTAATCGTATGTTTTATACAAAGGTAAGAGTGATTACTTTTGATTGTTTGGTTAAGTAATAAACTAGGAGAATGAAATTATGTATGTCATATAACCACCCTCATATTTTATAATAATGGATTTGTTGTTCATTCTAATTTGTTCCTTCTCATGAGATGCCATGAGATTGGGTATTCCTTAGAAAGGGGAAAGTGGGGACAGCTACAAACTTTCATACTCCATTTTAGGACTGATCTGGGACCATCCCATGACATGAATGTGGGTATTGGACTTCATAAGCGAAGTCTACACGCATAATCTCTAAGAGATGCACTATCACCACCAAAGGTTCAATCCAATGCTCTTGCACGCAGGTCAAAGATTGTTAAGAATACTTGAGTGTTGGGATTATTCTTTATAAACACAAGGGGAAAGGGTATTTTAATTCCATGAAACAAACACAAAAAAGAGGGAAGGGTAAGGCAAAGAAGGGAAACCTGTAGGGCAAAAATGAAAATAATGCACTGGTCATTGAACCAAGTGACTCTACCATAGTTATACCACTATAAACTGACTTTAACTAGAGTTTTACTACTTTGAATTAGGTTAATATCTTCTTATCACCCTCTTATAAGGGTCCTATTGCAATGCAAGCCAAGGTTAACCACTCCTCTATTACAAATCTCATGTTCCCAACACATGTTTGGTACAATCTCAAGTCTAAGGTTGGAATGAGTTTAAGTTATTGGATTATTCCCTTGCTGACCACCACCTATAGCTTCTAACATTTCCCATTAATCTCTATAATCCTCTCCATATAGTCTTGAGTCTAATGTATAAGTGTGTTGGTCTCAACCAGAGTCTGTACTACTTTCACAAAGATTGATAAAATTAGTAGGAGGGCGTCCTTGACCTCCCCAATTAGCCCGATTGGGAATGTACTCTTCACTTGGGCTTTAAGAGTCTGAACTTAGATCTACATGTCCTCAAAGAACTTCTCAAACATATCATGATTAGTTTAGAGGATAGATAGTGGGTTATCAACCATCTTCTCCTCCAAAGTGGAAGTCCTCACCTTAGTGAGGGAGAATAGATCCTAATGGTTTTGCCATATCATTGGGTTACCATCCTTGACAAACCTCTATGTGAGAATTCTCTTCATTATTTTAGAGGCTTAGTAAAAAATCCACTACATGTTTAGGTCACCCTAGATAACCATCTACAATACATGTGACCTCAGGACCATCCCTTAGGTTTTAAGGGGTCTAAGAGGTATGGCTAAAATAGTGGTAAAGGGTAGAGGACAAGGTGGAGGGGAGATGGAGGAAGTGGAAGGAGTGAAAGAGGAAAGGAGTGGAGGTTGAGGGGGTATGGGAGTGAAAGGATGGAGAATGAAAGGGGAAGCCTAGGGGAACATTTATGCCTTCCACTATTACTGAGTCAAGTTCACTTGAGATGGATTTGCCTGAGGGAATGGGTCATGGAATAATAGGGAGGAGATGGGTTGGTTAAAGGCGATCCTCATAGAGATTTGGGTGATGGAAAAAGGGGGAAAAGGAAATAGATTTCAAGATGCTTATACTAGGGCCAAAAGATCTATTAAGGCCTATAAAGGAGGTGAAGTTAGGGCATAAGGCCTTTAGGCTAGATCTAGAGTGTGGGTCACCTTTTATTTCTTTTTTAGCCTCTTTCCAAGGTCAGATCTAGATGATATAGTGGATGGTCTAACCAAGATGATAGGGGTCATAAAAACTGATGATGGAGGACTCGAAGATACTAAGCGGAGGGCCAAAATTAATAAAGTGGGGACAAAGAGGGTTATTACTAGAAGTGGTTTGCTCCCAAAGGCTATAGTCACACTTGCCACTAAAGGCATACCCAAGGGAGGCACTAAGAGGACTCTAAGTTATGATATGGGAGGAATAGAATGGAATAAGGAAGTAAGGAAACTCAAAAAGACTAAGGCCAAAGGTACTTGGGTGAAATATGGAGGGGGATCAATGGGAAATAGAGAGGGTGGAGGTGAACTAGTGGTGCTAGAACTAGGAGTTAGAACATAGTGGAAGTGGGGTAGAAAGGAAATGGGAGGACATGGAGTGAGAGGGAAAACCTAGATTGGTGATTATTGGGTGCCTCACTCTGGGCTTAATCTCAAGCTACCATCCACATCAAATCTAAGGGGCTCTATTGTCAATGGCTGAGTGGGATTTGCTTGAGCTACTTGACATCATATAGTCTAGGGCTAGTTCTACTATGGCCTGGTTATTAGAGCTATCAGAGGAGCTACTAGAGTAGACAAAGGAGGAAACAAATAATAAGGAACAACTGAAAGATGTAGAGGTAGAGCTAGAGCATGAGGATTAGGATATGCTTATAAAAGTGGAGCTAGGATAGATCTCAAGGGGGAGAAGGTGGTATGATGCCCTGTAGGTCCTTTAAAAGATGACTAGAGATATTAGATTCAGGCCCTTTATGGACTAAGTAAGAGAAGGAGGATGTATAGAGGGGCATACTTTAACCTTATTTACCTTCTTATTCTTCTTAGACACTATTTGGGATAACACCTTTTGGTCATTGGTGGCATTAAAATAGAGTTTACCATCATCTTTGACCTGATGGTCATAGTTGTTGTTGAGGTGGGTTGAGTATTGTGATAAATGGGATTGGATTAGCCCTTTAGGGTCCCATTACCAAACCTTTCACTTTTCAAGGGTGAAGGAGTCTCACTTAGATTCCATCTTCTATATTAAGGGGAAGGTCTTGTAGACATGGTGTTGTATGGTGATAAAGAGTTGTTGGCACACCTTCTACTGATGCTATACACAGAAACCAAATATGCCATCACTTAGTTGATAGGAAATATATTATTATAGTAGGTGGTTAGGGATATAATATGGAAGGTAGAGGGGGTACTTGAGGAATCCTATGATCTATATCATGGTGTTATCCTTATACAACTAATAATCCTTGATGGTTGTCATATAATCCTAGATTGCCCTTAACAACTATGACATTAAAGCTTTATTATGGACGACCACCAAGTAGAAGTGATCATAAGTGTCTCAAATATGATGGTGGAATTGGTGGCCATTTAGCTTAAAAATACCACATGGACTATCGAGCCCTTGAAAAACCATTTAAGAAAGGCCAAAGGATTTCAAGAGAATATCCCACATATTGCATCTAATAGGTAGCTCATCATGTAGAAATTGTATCTAGCTTGGGAATTTATGATGGCATGGACCAAATTAAATTTGATCAATCCCCCCAAATATACGATGTCTAAACATGTCAAGATCATGTGTAGGAGAGGCAACTACACCTCATTGATGTGCAGTAGTCCTAACCCCAAATAGATAGTTTAGTAAGATAATGCCTACCTAAACCTCATCCTAAAAGGTACACATAGGGTAAGAATTGATATTTTCCTTGTTAATCCATTTGGAGTCAGGTTTCTCAGCCCAATCATGGAGTACATCATAGATCTAGCAAGTGCTCATCTAGATGATACTACCACTACATTTTAGGATAAAGTGAAGTTTAGGATAAACTAATATGCCTTAAAGGCATTCTTAGATATATCGATAACCTGGTGCTGAGAGTTGGGAGAGCACACCTATTTTATTGACCTTATATTATACGTAAATTGATTTTTGAAAGATGTCACTTAATAGGTTAGAATAGGAGAATGCCTTTGGTTTAGTTGTGGCTTGATAGAGTCTATAATTCTTATAGGACCTAAGGGCATCCTCATACTTAGCCTACTAGTCATCATCTTTGATAGAATCCTTGGTGACCTGATCAATCACTTTGAACATATTATTGTAGTTCTTATACTTAGTCAAGCTAGCATAGAAGGTGGTATCCTTATATTCAGGTTTTGCCTTTGGGTTGGAGGATGAGGTAGTCATTGGAATAGGATAGGGGGTGTAATTAAGAAGATCTGAGCATAAAATGTATGAGTTATAGGGGTTTATTTATAAGTTTGAAAGTGAGGAGTTAGAGATTTATTCAAAGGCATCAATGGTAACCATTAGCAAGCTTCTCTTAGATCTTTATAAATGCATGCATACATCCCCCTATATTAATGGTGTTTGCTGGATCACTTATTGTGAATTTGAATTTGAGTTGGTGGTTGGATTTCTTCCCTTTATTTCTAAATCTGGAATTCAATTTAGATCCCATGATCCTCCATAGCTAGCTAGATATAACAATGGTGATGTGATGTTTTAAAACTATCCAATTGGGTCCAACTTCCCATTTTATTAGTGTCTATTATATGGTAGGCACATAGTCACATCTCTTAAAGTATTCTTAATTAAATCATATTTTTTGACAGGTGTCATCTACTTATTGCTTTTCTTAATAATGATCAACACCTAGGCATAAATCTATACTCCACATCATTCCCCCAGGCTGGGTGATGTGTCACCTAGGGACACATGACACATCTTGATTAACTCTCTAGTCTCATATATACTTTATTCTGACCTTCCTAGGGCCTTAAGTGGTTGCTAGTTCATCCATGCACCTAGATACATGGTGCCTTCTCATTTGGCTAAGATTTACTAGGTTCTGACATCTCTAATAGGTCAAGGGGACTAGCTGATCTGAATCATGGAAATGTGGAACCTTCTTATTCAGTTGGGCTCTCGTAGGATTTAACATATATAATAGGTCTAGGGAACTATCACTCTACCACTTGATGATGTGGTACTTTCCCATTCTATCAAGATCTACCATCTCTAATAGGTTTAGGGGACTAGCTGCTCTAACACCTAGTGACATGGTGCTTTCATATTTGGTTAGGCTATCCTAGGATCTAACATCTCTACTAAGTCTAGGGGAGTCACCTCTCTAACACCTAGTAACATGGCACCTTATCATTCGATTGGGATCTCTTAGGATCTAACATATCTAATAAGTCTAGGAGACTAATCAATTTGACACCTAGTGATGTGGCACCTTCCCATTTGGTCAAGCTCTCCTAGGGTTTTACATCTCTAATAGGTCTAAGGGACTAGTCACTCTGACACCTAGTGACGTGGTATTTTTACATTCAACCAAGATTTGACATCTATGATAGGTCTGGGGTACTAGCCATTCTTACACTTGAAGACATGGTACCTTCCCATTTAGTTAGGCTCATCTAACATCTTTGACAAGTCTAGGTGACTAACCATTCTGATGCCTAACAATGTGGTGCTTTCCTATTCGATTGGGCTCTACAAATTTACAAAATGACCAAGTAAGAAAAATAAAATGAATATGATACAATAAAACTTACTTTTTAGATATGGATATCTTAATTTTCCATGGAGGGTAATGGGTCTATTGTTCTAGGAAGGGAACTAGACTCTAGGAGCTTTCAAGTGAAAATTGACCTATAATTTTAGCACCATGATTTATAATAAATAACAAACACTCAATTTTAAAGAGAAATAAAAGAGACCTGGTACTACTTGGGGAAATCAAGTAGTGTTTATTCCAAATATTTTAGCAACCATCACTGATGGGAACACAATAAAATATATTGAAGCTCTAGCTCATGTTATTTTTAGAGGAGTCCTCCATTTTAAAGAAAAGGGGGCATGTTGGAAAAAAATGGAGACTTACATGGGGAAAGTGATGAGAAATACTTAGAACCCAATCATTTTCTTCTTCTTTCCTTACTCAACACAAAGATTGTATAGGGGGTTTTTATTGTCCATATAAAACATACGGCACTAAATTCTCATAATAGTAAGTAGCATAATGAGATTCCACCCCATAAATGGCCACCAATATGTGTGGGAAGTGATTTCTATTTCTAATTTATTCCTAGATTTTATTTGAGTAATCAAGGCTAGACTAGTTATCAAAATTCCTCTGGGGCATTACTGGAGGCTTGGGGGGATGGTTGGGACATTGATCTGATTCTAGTTAGGAATCCATAGCCTTGCAAGAGATGCATCTAGTGCTGTTCATGTCCTTGATCCACTGATAGCTAGATTGGAAAGCCTATGGTAGAGATTGCTTGTATATCCCTATCAAGCTAGACTCAGAATTTAGATTATGCATGATTTCTTTACTCTTTTATAAGATTTTTATGAAAATATCATTATTTATTAGTCTTATACATTTAAAGTTTAAGTTCAATCCAAGGGAGAATGGATAAGGATGAAGTTTTGAATAACTAGCCAATATTTAATCAACTTGAATAATTTGAAATATTATTGAGTCATTATTTTAAGTGTAGTTTGGTGTCACTATTGGGGTGTAGGATATTATAAAATCCACTTGTTTCTCTCTAATAATAACTATCCTCTTAGATCTAGGATGTCCAAAGCTTCCTTTACTATCCTAGAATCACTTAGATCAAAAGCTTAAACTTGGTTCTCCTTATTTCTCAACAATCTTCCCAGGTTTTGGCCACCACCTAAAGTAGCTACTTACAAAGGTTGAGTGTCAAAAGAGCATTATAGAATAAAAAGGGGCCTAAAGGGGAAAAATGTAAAAGAAAATAAAATCACATAGTAAAAACAAACACACGACAAAAGTAAAAATACAACTAAAGCAAAACTAGCTAATATATAAATTACCACCTCCTACTTGGATTTCTTAGAAACTACATCAGATGGGACAACTGAGAAATAGTGCTTCAAGAACTTTCCATTCACTAGAAGTGGTAACTTGTTTCCTTCAATATCCTTGAGAAAAAAGGTGTCTTGGCCAATATTTTGTCTATTTAGTACAAGCCAATCTAGAGGGGATTGAATTTCGAATGCTAGCCTTTTTTTCATGGGCCTTCTCCCACATTAGGACCAGGTCAGAGATTTTAAAGGTCTTGATCTTTGCCCTCTTATCAAACCACCTCTTGGCTATGTCTTGATGTTTGATAAAACTAAATAAAGATTCATCATGGGCTTCTTCTAACTAAATTAGGTCCAAGAGTCTAGAATTCACCTTGTCATCTGTTTCCATGAATTGCTATATAAACTTATAAGTTGGAAACTTGAGAGTGACTAGCATGATTAGGTCTAATCCATATACTAGAAAGAAAGGAGATATTTTGAGGGATTGTTTATACCTATTGTAATCTAATATTAAGGCAAACTTTAACATTGAGTGCCATTCTCAAGGCTTCTCTCTAGCTAATTTCTTGATGGTGTCGATCAAGTTTTTGTTCATGGATTCTACTAATCCATTCATATGTGAGTAGTGATTAGATGAAAAATCAAATGTGATCCCATTATCATAGGCCCATTCTATGAATTCTATGGATTTAAAGTGGGGCCATTATCACATAATAAATAAATGGGGACCCCAAAATAGGTGGTTATGGTATCCTCTAAGAACCTAATGACTTCAATAATGGTGTTCTTTTTAGTTGTAACTACCTTAGGCCATCTAGTGCAGTAGTATATGTCTCTAAGGACAAAATTATGACCAATTGATGAATTAGGGTTAATCACCCCTACAAAATCTATCCCACATTGTGAAAATGGTACTAAATCTATAATAGGTTATAGTTACATTGTGTCATGTGTTTCCCTCTTAACAAAGGTCTAGCACTGGTGGAAGAATAAAACATAAGCATGACCCTCTTTGAACATTGTGGGCCAGTAGTAACCAACCTAAATAACTTTATGAGTGATGGGGTTTACTACAAGATGGTTGGATCTTAGTTTTTCATGAAAACTTGCCATTATCTCTTTGGCCTCTTCTTATGATATACATTGGAAGCATATTACTTCATGGTTTCTTCTGAATATAACTCCATTCTTTATCATATAGTGCATGGAATTCAATTGGAGGGATCTTCTCTATGTGTGGTTGAGTCTTGGGGGTGCATTTCCATAGGATATAAACTACATGACTAGGGTGTACCAGTCTAATTACAGTACCCTTTTTTAGTCCACATAGTGTACCATGATTATTGGGTCTATCTCCATGATTAGATGAGTAAGGCCTTGTCCTCTAACCATTTTGGATAGTTTGATTTCCAAGTCATATTATTTAAATTTTGTCATCCATTAGCCTCTCCTTTTATAAGCTCATTCTGCCCCAACATTTGCTTTATAGCTAGGTCTGTGACAATGAAATGTACTCTACCTTGGAGGATATAATGCTTGAATTTATTCACTACCTTTACTAAGGCATAATCATGCTTGTCTAGGGTAGAATACTTGTGATCAATATCCTTGAGATTAATTCTCATAAAATCCATAGGGTGTTCTTCTCCTTTTAACCTTTGGGTAAGGCAAGCAATAATGGTGTGCTCTGAAGCAAAGTGATAGATATAGAAGTATTACGTATAGTCCAAACTGATGAGGACTGAGTCTTGTATGTTTACATCTTTGATATCCTAGAATATTTATTTGATTCTGCATGCCACTCCACTTTAGTGTCTTGTTTCAACATTACATTCAAGGGTTTCACTATTTCAGCAAATCCATAAATAAACTTATGTACAAAGTTGATTTTTCTAAAGAAAGATTTTAGTTCCTTCTTGCTATTAGGTAAAATTATTTTAGAAATTACATCCACCCTTTTAGGGTTGATAGTAATACCTTATTTTATGATAATGTGACCAAGAAGCTTACCTTTGGTGACACTCAACATGCTCTTCTTTATATTTAAGGAAATTCCATACCTTCTACATCTTTCAAATACCATTTCTAAGTGGTGTACATGGTCTAACCTTTATTTTAAAAACATAGTTAGGCCATCCACATATTATTATGAACTTACCTATCAGGCCCTCAAAAGTGAAGTCCATAATCCTTTAAAAAGTGGCACCCATGTTGATTAACCTAAAATTCATCTTCTTATAAGTGAATGTGCCCCACTTGGTGGTGAAATAAATCTTAGTCTTATCTCTGGGGTTGACCAAGACTTGGTTGTAGCTTAAGAATCCATCCAATAAAGACATCATCTAAGATGCACTCACCTTTTGGATCACCTCATCTAGTGATGGTAATGGGTAGTTGTCTTTATCTAAGGATTGGTTCAAGTTATGGAAGTCCACACATAGGTGGATTTATCCATTATTATTTTACACTAGGACCAATTTAGCCACTCGAGTAGAGTGGGGAACCAAGAAAAATTTCTACATAGAGAGTAACTTATGGACCTCCTTATGAATCAAGAGCTCCAAGATTGGGTTTATCAGCTTCTACCTTTGCTCGAAGGATTTTGGGATGGGTTTTAAAGGGATAATATGAGTGATTATTCTTAGGTCAAAGACCACAATATCTCCATAGTCCCAAGAAATCATTCCCTTATATGTTAGTATTTACCTATGTAACTACTCTAATTTATGTTTTCTCCAATCTAGACCCATATTAACCATCTATGCATTCTTTGTAGGGTTGAGATTAATTATTTGACACTTTTGATCTTTAAACTTGGCTTTTTTGGCCTAGAATGTTGGATCTAATGCATCTAATGCTATTTATAGTGAAATCATCCCCTTCAAGATCTAGTTTCCATGAATATTCTAGATCCCATTCGTATCCAACTCATTTATGGGGTTGTCTCTATCTTTATCATCTATGAGTTGGGCCTCAAATATCCCACATTATCAAGGAATTATATGATTTGCTAGTCATCTTCAAATACTTGGAAGTTAGTCATGTTGTCTAGGATAGAAAGATAGGGGATGAGTTCCACAAAGGACTCTTGTAACTCAATATCATCCAAAGGGGTTAGGTTTACTACTGTATATACTAATGAGTCTACTATTTGATTTTCCTTCCAAAGAATAGGGATGATATTAAATACATTAAATATTTTGACTAGGTCCCAATTTCAGTGCTTATACATTCTGAGGTATGATAGCTTGAATTGGAACTTAATTTTTATTTGGTTGACCACCGGTTTAGAGTCACTAAATAATCTTAGTTTATTTGCCTTTTGTCTCAATGAAAATTATAATCCTAGGATTAGAACTTCATACCCCACTAGGTTATTTGAGAAAGGAAACTATAAAGTATATGATGATAGATGTTTCCTCCCTAAAGGGGTATACAAGTAGAACATAAGATCCAATAACTTGTTTGGATTAATCTTATTTATATAGAGATATCATAAGATAAACAAGCCCAAGCTATGAGTAGTTTTTTTTTAGGCTTGGTGCTTATTGTGTAAAAGCCTAAGTCTGAGGAAATAACTTTATATTCTCATTAATGGTGTTGTATTTGTGTTCATATGATTCATGAATGGTGCCATGTCTACTCTTATTTTCTTGTCTACTCCTCTCCGTGGCAACCATATATGGGAGAAATCTATGGCCATATACCTATTCAGGGATTTAGACCAATATTTGTTGAGGAGCATGTCATAGGATATCCACCACTTGCATGTATATAAAGTGTTGAATATTAGGCTTATATTCCAAATGGATGTGGATGTTTAACAACTCACCTATTAATTTAACCTTTGACTTGTCTAACTAGACCACTATCTTGTCTGATTTTATGGGGGATAGACTAAGTTTTTAATTTATGCTTGTTAACATCAAATTGGTAGAGGCTCTTGAATCCATTAAAAATTTATGAAACTTATTTCGAAAAAAATATATGGTTAAGAGGAAAGGATGGACCTCCATATTAATATTTTGGATGAGTAGATTAGTGTGTGCTACCCTCAGTTTTGGCTAGGCCTGTGGGGCCAACTTTTCAGTCAAATATTTTAATAGGAGATCTTGTTATTCTATGATTTGAGAAAGATCATGGAGGGTAATGGTAGCCTTGATATTATTCATATCCTCAACTATGTTATAACCTCATTTTCCTTGGACTAGTGGGGTTTCCACAGGTGCCTTAGAATTTTGAGGTCTTAGAGGTGGAGGATCATTCCTAGGATTTTGGTCTGGTGGGGTTATACCCTTATTAGGGGGTTAAAGTAGTAAGGGGATATTGCTACTGCCTATTCATAAGGATGTAATTTATCCTTTATAATATATGAAACATTTTCACTTTGCTAATACCTTCCTCTAGTTCATTTTATTCTTGGTGAGGGAAAACCATGGTTTCTAACACCATGGTAGTACCAAGGTATTTAACTGAGTTACATGATTCTAGATGATTGGGGACCACCTCATACTCTTCCATTTCCTTTTGTAAGATATTAAAATTAGAACTAAAATCCATGTAGACAAATTCCCCATGTACCACCATGTTATGTACTCAACACCAATTAGGTAAAGTTATATCAAAGATATTGTTCTCAAGGAACCTCATAGGTGAAGGATCTGGGGGATTTTGAGGATGGTTGTATCTCTTATTTGGTCTTTGATATGTGAAGTTTTTTTTGGAGTTTTTTTCATTATATTTAATCATTCGTATCTATAAACCTAGGAAGTCATTGCTGAGTTTTTGTACCATTTGATGAATAATATCAAGCTTAATTTTAGTAAACTCTCGAGGCATGATTTGGGTGTTGTTATCTACAACTAATGTCACTTAATGTTGAGTTTAGACAATCAAATATTGGCTCCCTAAGTTTAGGCAACCTAGTTATTAGTTTGAAGTGGGATGACCTAGTGGAAGGTGATGTGTTATAGGGAGTAGCTAAGGTATAGGTGCATTCTGATTAACGTTGGGAAAAAAATTCACTACAAGCATCTATGGTAGCATATTGGGAATATGGGTAATTGTGTCACCCTAGGGGTTCAACCACCTAACTACTTTGATGGACCTAACATAAGTTAAGGTTAGGTTAGTTATAAATATGTCTCTCCTTAAGAACATGGCTATCCAAGGGTCTAGTGCATTCTTATACATTTCAAATGTTAATTGAAGGTTGGGTTGGTAAAACATGGTTACCTAACTATACATATATTGAGACCTATCATTGAAGTTTCTTATAGGCTCATTGACATCCATCTTAATGAAAAAAAATTATGGTATAGGACATTGGGGTCTATCACTTAGTCAAACTAGATGAGGAAAATAAAGCTAAAATAGTCCCAGATTGGGATGGAGTCTTCAGGAAACTTGAAGAACCAATCATACGTAGAGTCTATTAAAGTAAAGGGGACAAGCTTGCATGTCATATTCTCATGTTCTACATTTAAGATTCTAAAGGTGGTCTTGTAGGAGTCTAAATGTTTCTCCATGGTTCATCCCACACTAAGGGTGAAATGAGGGAGATACCTCTTAGGGTTTTTGGTTAAATCATGGATGACTCCCAGGACATTAGTGGATAAGTCAACTAACATAGCCATCTTGGGATATAAATTTAGGATAAGTTATTGGGATGAAATTATAGGAATCATGGTAGGTCTACATGGTTAGGCCTAGGTTTTCTATGGAAAAGTAGGGGAAATTACCAATCTACCTTGATGGGACCTAGCCCTGGTAATAGGCAAACTAGTCTCCAAGATGATCCATAATCAAACAATAATCAACTCATTATTAACATTAAACCAAACTTAATATATTCATAAAATGATTCAATAATAATCATGAAGTAATCTAAAAATCCCTCTTTCTATCACCAACTATTGTTCACTCTAATCTAATCATTCTCACAAGATGCCCATGAGATTGGACATTCCTTGAAATGGGGAAGTGTAAACACTAGAAAACTGTACTAGATGTAAAAATGTCTAAGGATACCTTAGGGATCACCTAATTATTCTCAACTCACTGAATAACTTATTAGACTATGAGTTTAGTTAAAATAATTAGTTAACTAAACTCAATAACTCACTAACAAACCTTAAACCACCCATTTTAAACCAACCTTGACCCTTTGCCTCTAGACACTCGACCATCGATGGTCATCTTAACTACTGATGGTTAACCTGATCATTGAAAGTTAGGTCTTCACCCTTCTTACACATCACCAGCTGTGTGTGAGCTAATGAGGCATAATTAAATATGTTCACCTTATGCAGTGCTAATGAACTTCCAAGCATAAAAATTAGTAAGCCAACCTAGTAGGGAACCTTCTATCCTTTATATTTATTTACCTATAAAAGGAGGGGAGTAGGAGGTGAAATGCATCCATGATCATCAAAAGCATTATTACATGTAGGTATTCAATCTCTCCAACTTCTAATGATTTAGAAATAACAATAGAGATCTAAACCTCTACCAAAATTTCTCTCAAGGCAAAGTACCATCACTCTATCAAAATTGCTCCAGCCATCAACCATCAATCACTTAGAAAAAAATATGTATATTTGTACTTATGACTTTTCATTTGGATTTATAACCCCCTAACCTAATTATACTTATTTTCACCTTATTTCCCAACTTCTAGATCCTTAACAAAACCATTATTAGACCATTCACCTATTCTACAACTTTTTTTGAGAAACTTTTAGGAATCCACAAGTAACCACCGATGGTTAGCATAACTATTGATGATCACCTCCAACCATCAATGGTTACCCAATTTTTGATGGTAAAATTAATCATCGATGGTTAACTCAACCATTGATGGTCACTATGGTAAAAAATAACAAGTTATTTTCAACCCCTTAGCCCCAACCAAACCTAACTTTCTATATTCCTATCTATTTACAGACCCTTTTTTAATTTTCTAAACTTGACTTTACCCATTTTAGCATGAGTATTGACCTAATTTTTCTATGTTTAGTCATTTTATTTAACAAGAATTCTACTTTACTCTTGTATTGCATTTCATTTTATTTATGCAAGTACCTTAATTTTATCTCTTTTAACTTGATTGTTATTAAGAGTGGATTGATATCCTCCTAGCAAGCTCACGCTTCTTAGATTTATTACATGCTAGGAATTCCAATTAACTATCTTGATAACAAACCCTTTTCTAGTGCTTTCTTATCTATATGTTATTCCTTCCAAGCCAAAGAGGAGTTCTCCATCTTTATTTGGATCATGCACGCATCGACAACCAATTATTTGTACCACACCCTTATTACTAGTTTCTTATCTTCTTTCAAAATTAAGAAATGAAAAAAAATTAAGAGAAAATTTTTAGCATGCTTGGTGGGACCCTAACATCATCAACATGTCCCTTATTTGTTCCTTTATTCTATGCTCATCCAACAAAATCTGAAATTTATTTTAGGATTAAAATAAACCTTGCATCCATTGATTTCTTACTTATTATAGTTTATTTAGTAACTTAAAAGCAAAATAATTAATCATAGTTTCACTCTTTTTATCACATACTTTACCAAACCACATAATTAATCAACACATCAAAACAAACTTGAGACAAGACCCGACTAGGATTTCATCACCCAACGCTAAACCTTACCCTTTCTCGATAATCTTACTTAGAGGTCATTACTAAGGGGAGAACCAACTCAACTCTCTAATTGAATATAAACTTTGAAATTCAATATATATTAGCTAATCACTAACACCCTTATCACTATGGTGTATGAACTAAAGGGGTAGTCCCCAATATCAAGCCATGTACTGACATTCAATACACATTCTTTTTAAACACCTAAACATAACCTGAAACCAACCTTAGATTTCCTCTTTAGTACCTAATCTACAAACCAAATTTCTTCTTCATAATTTCTAAGGCATAAGCCAAAAGTGATCTAAAAAATATCCTAAGTTTTAAATGCACTTTAGTGTATGTTTGGATTGACTTGAGATTCTTTTCCTTTTACTTGCTTTATGTTTGAGTTGTGAGCTTTTCATCATTTCTTTTCTATTCCTCACATGGTCTTTACTATATAGTAGTTGAGGAATCAAACCAACCAAGAACCACCATCTTCCTCCTCTTCTTCCATAGAATATACTTTATATGTTGAGAGTTCTCCTCATCTTTCTCCCCCTCCTACCATGCCTCAGATAGTTGTTGAGGGTGATGCAAATTTCACTACCATCCTCGATAATAACCCCATGGCCCTCCAACATTATCTCAACACCTTAGCTCACCATAACCCTATTTCTTTGGTTCCTTACATGGATCCACCTTATGGTATGCCTCCCCCTCTTATGGTTGGTTTTACCTCTACCTAACCTTTGTTTACCCAAGCATCTTCTTCTAGCAATATCCCATCCACTACCACCACCCAAATCCAATCCAACATCCCAAAAAATAGCCAAATACCCCCTACACCATCTAATACCTCTAATATAGGAGCAACATCACCTATTTTTACCCATACCTCATCCATAATGGGGGTATCTTCTAACCCTATTTCTACCATTCCCCTTATTACTACCAATCCACCAATTTATATCCCACTTCAAAAATTGGTGATTTTCATACCTCCTACCCTTATACCTATTAGCACAAGAGTCACCACTTAACCCCAACCATTTACCAACCCATCCATACCTCTAACTCAACCCATATCAATCCCTTAACAAATATCCATGACATCTTACCAATATGTTCCTGATCTACAGGGATACATAGCACCATCTACCTAACCTTTGGTGCTCATCAACCCTTATATGACACCAACCCAACATTTAATGACTAGATACCAATATGCGACATCATCTCAACTCTCTACCTCTTATCCATAAATTGTTTCCACCCAACCTCAACCAAAGTTACCACACAATTATGGAGCTTCCCAACCTCAAATGAATTTGGTCAAAATGTTAATGGATAAAATGACCAAACTAGAGTCATCTATCTCTAGGGCCCATAACCTTTTATCTTATGATCAAATATACAATGAACTTATCCATATATCCATCCCTATTTGATCATATCCTCATAAATAGAACTACCCAAGTTTTCTAAGTTCTAAACCAAGGAGGACCCCCAACAACACTTGAGAGAATTTCACCATTCTTGCTATTTGATTGCATATGACAGTGCTCTTCTCCTTCATACCTTTATCATGTCTTTGTCTAGACCAGCTTTATATTGGTATATTTATCTCACCAAGCACTCCATATTTTCCTTTTATCAATTGGACTATGCATTTTTAGATCATTTTTTTGTCAATATATCTAAAAAGGTCTCTATTACCAACCTCTATTCCATTAGGTAATTTGATGATGAATTAATTGCCAATTTCATAGCTAGATTAAAATCTTCTCTTGGGGTTGTGCCAAACATATATCCCCTACTCTTCAATTTCAAACTTTCAAGACTTTTGATGAGGCTTTCACCATGGCACACAAATTAGAAATCTGAGCCATTGATGAGGGAAAACTAAAACTATGGAATAAAAATTATAGATTTAAATCCAATGACCCTTCCTCCACCAAAACCACCAATCAATATAGTTATCCTAATACCAAACCTAGGGCATCCATAAACTTGATTGTCCTTAAAAATGCTCTACCTCCAACTGTGAACCAACCCAACCCAACCAATTCTTCTAGCTCTTGCAACCAACAAAACCAAAACCAAAATTGAGTTGCCTCAAAATAATATAATTTGATAGGGGAGTCTTATGCATTTGTTTTGGATAAATTAATCAAAGTAAACATCATACAACTTCCTTTGATAAAACCTCCCCAATAATTTGATGCTTCTTGCCCTACACCTACTTGGTACAATGAGAATGATCTTTGTGATTTCCACCACATCATTGGACATGATGTTAATAGGTGCAACACCTTTAAAAATATTGTCCAAAACATGATTGATATGGGATAACTTGTATTTAATAATCCTAATTTACCCCCAAATTAGTCCCTTGACATATTTCATAAACCTTTTCCCAACCATGCCCCTTCCACCAACTATGATGATAATAAACCAAAATCATCTCACACTTATGAGGCCCATACAATTAATGTCATTATTAGTGAGCCTATCATTGAGGAGATCATTACCTCACCTACCCCTTCATTCCACTCATTGAAGTGGTGGACTCACCTTCTATTCCTTTGGACATCTAAATTGAGGAATCAACCACCCCTCTTTCCTTACTTGAGGAGACCATTGACCTATCCACATATCCTTCAATATAAATACCAAAGGAGGAAACCATTGCTTCAACCACCTCTTCACCCACTCCACCTATTGAAGTGGTTATATTTCCCTCCATTCCTTTGAACACCTAAACAAAGAAAGTAACCATTCCCATTCCTTCACTTGAGGCTATCACACCTTCCTCCCCTATTCTAGAACCACCCATTCTCTCTTTGGAAACCATCCCAAAAGAAGAGATCACCTCACCTACATCCTCTATGGAGGAAAAATCCTCCCAAATCTTAGAACTCTTCATCAAAAACAAAGGTGAAGAAACCATTTCCTGACCTCCACCGATAGGCTTAATCTTTGAAACCAATGACGAAGGAATAAAACCCATCTATAAACCTTTTTCTAGATTGGTCTAAAGTCTAGAGTTTCCTTCTCAACCCAAATTAGATAGAGATGCCTTTTGGCATCATCTTGGGCTCCCTTACCAAAATAAACCTGAACCTTCAACCTCACTTGCATCCACCATCAAACCTATCATTACCTCAACTCCATCCTCAAATGCTTATTTATCCAAAACCATAGGAGAACCATCTAACCCACCTCCATCTAAATCTTTCAAATCACCTTACACCTCTCTAACCAAACCCATTAAGAATCTAGGAATACTTCCTACACCTAGTCTTGCTCACCCATCTTTGAAGTTATAATTAACCCCATATAGTCCACCAAAGAAAACTTTGACTAAACCAACTAAGAAGGTGGAGACAACCAAACTCTCATCTCAAACTAGATCTATACCACCTCCTTTACACTTACCATCTATATTAGGAACTCATCCTTCCACCATCCTAAGATCTCATCCTTATACCAAGAAGGTACACCCTCCCACAACTACCTATTATTCATCTAGTAAACCTTCTTCTTTTGATCTACCTACACCTACCTCCACCAAATCACTAAAATCCCCATCATTCTTAACTAACCTATCTACCTCTACCTTCCCACCTATCATTAAACCTTTACCCTCCACCTCTAAATCATCTAACCCCAAACCAACCATAACCAAATAATCTTAACCAAAACCCTTACACCACCTATAATTTCTATGGTGAAGTCTACTCCTAAGAAGGCTCCCACTCCTAAAACCAAAAACCCAACACCCTGAACACCTTTGATCAATATTATTTGACCCTTCTATAAAGGTTGTTGAAAACCTCTTCCTTAACCCTACCACCTATCAAACCTTTCAACCCTTCATGTCCTAAACCATCATGTTTCAATGACAATTTGATTTTCTCATATCATAAGACTCCTAGACATGATACAGAGAATTGCAAAGCTTTCTAAACACTTATTCATAGCTTATGGGATGAGGATGATCTATTATCAGATGAACCTCTCTTGAGACCATTACCAATCCAACCACCTACTCAACCCATCCAAAATTTACCTACTTCTTTACTCTCATTTAAAAGTGAGGAAGAACTAAAGTAACCATCTATTCTAACACCTCCCTTAATCCACACTATCCATATGGTTACCTGGTCTTGGGCCTAACACAAGGATAATGGAAAAGAAAAAGTGTCCATGCCATGGACATACCCTTATACCCTTCATAATTATAACTAAAACCAAACACCCTCACCTTTACCTTCACCTTCTCTAAAACCCAAAATATCTATTTTAGGTGCCTCTCCCTCTAACCCTTCTGAATCCATCTAGTGAGTAGTGTTAAAATAACTTCACTAGACACCAGTGAAGATGAGCCTTTATGAACTATTCAAAACCCCACCCCATCATCACCAAGCACTGATAGAGGCCCTGCAATCAATAGAGGTTCAACTATAAGATCCTCAACCTCTTGAATCCTTTGTCATATCCCTTCAAATTTCTACCTTCATCACCTTCCAAGATTTTAAAATATCATCTATTCATTCTGAAGATCTTGATTCTCCCCTTTTTATCACCACATACATCAAAAAAACCCACATCAAAAGGGTGATGATTGATAGAGGATCTTGCATCAATATTATCTCCTCCCATGCTTATGACCAACTTTAATTTCCTAAGAATATCATGTCAAAAACTATAGTAGACCTCCACTCTTTCAATGATACTATGGCCACCACCTTGGGGATAGCCATCCTCTATATCTATTTAGGACCTTACATAATTCTATAACTCTTTTATATTGTAGATGGAAATTTATAATACAATATTTTAATTGGATGCCCTTGGATCCATGCCATGAGTTGTGTCCCTTATACCATACATCAATGTGTCAAATTTGAGCACAAAGGTCAAGTTGTTACCATAAGAGCTGACCTTAGTCCTTTTGCCTCATGCAACATGACATGTCAACCCAATGACATTTTTATTTATCCTTCATCTGAAAATTTATAATACAATATTTTAATTGGATGCCCTTGGATCCATGCCATGAGTTGTGTCCCTTCTACCTTACATCAATGTGTCAAATTTGAGCACAAAGGTCAAGTTGTTACCATAAGAGCTGACCTTAGTCCTTTTGCCTCATGTAACATGACATATCAACCCAATGACATTATTATTTATCCTTCATCCACTTCAAAACCAACTAAAAATAACACAACTTCACCAACCAAAACCAATAACACCTCCACCCCTACCATCAATGAAGCTTCAACTAGCTCATCTATTCCTTCTTAAATCCCTATAGAGGACCCCTTGGAACCCACGTTCTAACATCTCTCACTTGGGGAATATCAACTTTTAGCCTTGGATGTTTTCCCTATTCCTCAAGAGTATGAGAACCTCACCTACGATCCTAGGTATGACCCCAAAATTATAACCATCATTCCTTTTAGGCCTCCCAACCATCAAACCAACTTAATATATGGGGGACTTGATCATCCACTTCTTACTTCCACTGATACCTCTATCACCCAACCATTTACCTCTGACTTCTCCTATCTTGACAAACTGGCATTTGCCAAACTATAACTTCATAGGTTTTCTTGGAAGGAATTTGGTCTAGGCCATTATGAGAATGGACCTCATGTGTTACCTTCCATCAAAACCCAAAAAACTTGTGAGTTATTTAGCCTTAGGTTCGTACCACTGAAAGAACCAACTGATTCACCTAAACCCATCACCACCAATGATGAAGATATATATCCTTTCCTCACCAACCCCATCTCCTTCAAAATCTAAGGATTTTTATATCATTCCTTATAGATTTTTTATTTTTTATCAATACTATTAGTTTGGGCCCTTTGACTTATCAAAAGGATAGGTGAACTAAAACCCTTCCTCTCATCCATCTTGAAATGGTAGACAATGATTATACTACCATCAACACCATCCAACATTAGGATGATGATTCTATTCTCACCTATCTTAGTGTAGGGCATTATTCTCTCCATAAATCCCTTAATTTTGAGAACCAAACCATGTTGAATGAATCCATTATTAATGTTAACTTGGGTACTCAAGATAACCATCACATTGTCAAGATTGGTTAATCCTTAGATTTTATAGAGAAAAAAGATTACTCTTATTTATTTCATGACCACATCATACTGTTTGCTTGGTCTTATCAAGATATGACTAGAATCAACCCTTCCATATCCCTCCATAACATTGTCACCCATCCTGACACTAATCTTATTTAGCAAAAGCTTTACAGGATGCACCCTTGCATCATCCTTCTAGTGAAAGAAGAACTTTAGCATTTTTTGTCTATTAATTTCATCTAACCCATTGATTATACTCTATGGGTTTATAACATTGTTCCCATTGCCAAACCCATAGGGGGACTTCACCTCTGGATCAAATTTTGTGACCTCAACCTTGCTTGTCTAAAGGATGACTTTCCTTTACCTAACATCGACTAACTTGTTGATCTTACATTTAGCCACAAGATGTCACCTCTCATGGATAATTTCTTGGGATATAATCAAATCTTTATTGCCCCCAAGGATCAACATAATACTTCTCTCATCACCCCATGGGGAACCTTCTATTATAGGGACATGCCATTTGGTATGAATAACATTGGAGCAACCTACCAACATGCAATGACCTACATCTTCCATGATCTAATCCATAAAATCATAGAGGACTATGTAGATGATCTCCTTAGGAAATATAAACATTGCAAGGATCACTTAGCTATTCTCACCATCATATTTAAATGCCTAATCCACTTTCACATCAAACTTATCCCCAAAAAATGTATTTTTAGGGTCCTATCTAGAAAGTTTCTTGGCTTTATCATCTCTGAGGAATCAAAGTAGACCCTACCAAAGCTAGAGAAATTTTGGGGATGCCTCCTCTAACCCACCTTAAATAACTCTGTAGCTGCAAGGGAAGATCTAATCCATCCATTGCTTCATCTTTGAGTTATCAAATAGATGTCAACCCTTTCATCATCTTCTCAAGAAAGATACATATTTTAAGTGGACCAAGAACTATCAATAAGCCTTTGATTCAATCAAAGAATACCTTATTTATCCACCCATTCTTACCCCTCCTAAAGAGGACCAACCCTTCTACCTTTGTATATTTGCCACTAATCATTCTTTAGGGGTAATTATTGATCACCATGATGAACACAACAAAGAGAAAGCTATCTAATATATAATCCAAACACTTATAGAGTATGAGACTCAGTACACCCATCTTGAGAAAATTTTCCTCACCTTAGTCTTTATGGCTTCAAAACTTCATCATTACCTTTTCCATCACAAAACCTATTTCATCACTAACACTAACCCACTCAAGTACATGCACTCTAAACCATACTAGAACCAGTGTATGGCTAAGTGGCTCATGCTTTTAGTTGAGTTTGACCTTGAGTTCTTCTAATATGAGTTGATTAAAGGTAAATTAATTACCAACCAATTAGCTGAAGATCCTTTAATCGATAACCAACTACTTCCTCTTTCATTTCCAAATGAGTCCATCATGACTCTTTCTCAAGAAGAACCCACCTACCAAATGATCATGTTCTTTGATGGATATAAATACCAACATGGTGGGGGTGCTAGAGTTTTTCTCATTCCCCTTGATGGTGAAACTCTTCCTCTTTCCTTTAAACTTGAATTTTAATGTACCAACAATGTGGTTGAGTATGAATCCCTAGTCATAGGTCTCCAAACTAGTCTAGCCTTGGGAGTCAAGACAATTAGTGTCTTTAGAAATTCCCAACTTGTGGTCAACTAGGTCAATGAAACATACCAATGTAAGAATGATGTCTTACAAAAGTACAAACACCTAGTATACATACTCTTAACATCATCTGATCATTATCTTATACAATCTATTCCACAATCTACCAACAAGTTCATGAATACAATGGCTTCCCTTGTTTCCCAAATCCCATCTCAACCTTCTAAATTTAAACTCTTTGTGACCATCCATTTTTTTATCACCCCATATTCTATCCATTATGACTTTCTTATCATTTTTAGTGTGAAAAAATCTCCATATGACATATGGTATGAGAAAACCTTCAACTACCTCAACCTCAACATCTTTCCTCCCAAATTCTCTAGGAATGCCCATAGAGCCTTTGTTTAGAGTACCTCTCATTATACCATACTAGGGGGAATCCTTTACAAGCATGGATTTGATGGCATCCTTCTCAATTATTTACATAATCATGAAGCTTCCCATGCTATCAATGAAATGTATGATATAATATGTGGGGGACATTTTAGTGGTTTAGATGTTGCTAAATGTATCCTTCACCTTGGATATTATTGGCCCACCCGTAACTAAGACTATTGTGATTATGTAAAAAAGTGTGTTAAATGTTAACAACATGTTAATTTACATCACACACCTGCCCATGGCCTACAAGTATCCAAAGACTATTGGCCCTTCTCATAATGGGGACTCGATCTCATTGGTGAAATCAACCCTCATTCTTCATGATGACACCAATCCATCATTATTACCATAAGTATTTCAAAAAGTGGGTTAAATCTATTCCTCTCATCTTGACTAAAGCTGATAAGATATTTGACTTCATCAACCATCACATCATCTATCATTTTGATGTTCCCTATAAGATCATTACTGATAATGATAAATATTTCAAAAATAAAAAGTCCAAGGTATTTATGACACATTTGGCATTAATTTAATATTTTCTTCGCCTTACCATCCACAAATAAATAGATAGGTAGAAGCCTCTAAAAAAACCCTTAACAAGATGTTAACCAAAGTAGTCAGTACTTCAGGTCAAGATTAGCACTTATACATCCCTTTACTTTATGGGCTTATCATATTATAATTCAAACTTATATAGGTGATACTCCTTTTTATCTAGTCTTTGGAGTAGAGACAATCCTGCCTTTTAAAGTCTAGATTCCTTTTCTTTGTATATCTTTACAAGATATCATTTTTGAGAGTGACTATCATCAAGAACATCTAGCATGACTTTAACTACTTGACAAGCATCACCTCACAATGCTTAACCATCTTTGTGTCTACCAAGAATGAATCAAATGCACCTATAAAAAAAACCTAAAAGAATGAGAATTCAATATCAGAGACCTTATCTTAAAGGAAAACCAACATGTAACCAATATGGAGAAAAGCAAAAGAGGCAAGATTGCTTTTAATTGGCTTGGACCCTACATCATAACCCATAAGTATGGATCAGGAGCTTATCATTTATCCTTTCTTAAAGTTAAACTAGAACCTAAGCCTCTTAATGCTTTGCATTTGTGTCCTTTCTTTTTTTAAATAAGGATCAAACTCACATTTTTGTCTAAAATTAAGCTCATCCCTTGATTTATGAGATTTTCACCTTTACCTACCTACTCTTCTCCCTTTGAGGAAAACTAATTATAACAAAGAACCAGGTGATTAATCATTATAGTCATATCCTAATCCTAAATATGGGTACCATGGTTCTACTCATGGTATGGTTCTCATGGATACTTTTCATCTCTAAACAAGATGGAATCTCATGGTCATTTGTCTCTCAGAACCACCCCTTTTACCTATCATTACATTTTTATGCCAAATGTTTTTCCCTCATAAAGGAAAACCTCTAAGCCTAATTATACTTATTTCATATCTCTCTAGCATAGCATACTGCTCCCTTAAAGGACAACTACCCAAAACAAAAACTAAAATTGCTTAAAAGATATACTGCTCCCTTAAATAATAACTACCAAATATACAAACCCAAACTTAGACCACTCCCTTGAATTATGGATAAATAAAATGGGTCAAAAAAAATCCTTTGAAGCTTCTTGCATTGATCAATTTCATAGCTTATCAAAACAAAAGCAATCAACAAAAAACCCTATATCAAAAATAGAGAAAGCTATCCTAAGGAAGTTGTAATTAGATTTTATATTTAGCATTAGTAGACTTCCCACATTGATTAGTCTACACATAGCATAAGACATGGACTTATCTAATTTGGTTCTTAGGTCACCTATAAAAAGGGAAAACTAAGCCATATAAGGTTATCTTACCTATTAACCCATCTACCTTTTACCTACCACCTACATCACCCTTATACCATCTATAAATCAATGGATTATGAGCTTACTTGACATAATGTGGTCAAGAAATCTATTTATCAACCAAAGCATGCTAATGTGAAGCATTTTAAAGACTTCATTCCTTAAGCCAATCTAGCTTCAGTTTTGTTAGGTCCTTACCAATGAAAAGGCATCATGTTTTTTCCTTACCCTCTTATCATTGGTTCATGTAGACATACATCTCAAGCTTATCATTTATTTTTCCTACATTTAGTTTGTTATCTAACTTACTTATGTGTTTTCATTACATCCTTAACCATAATCGTATCACATCTCCATGATCATAAACAACAAACATTAATAATAAACATCACATTATGAACTATATCCATGAACCACATCATCTATCTATCTATGATCAAAACATCATGAACCATATCATATACCTACCTATAAATCATAAGTATCATATTATCCATTTACCATCAACATCATATTATGAATCCCGTCATCATAACCATAACCAAACCATCCATAATTATTAAACATATTATCCATAAATAAAATAAAACATCATCCATAATCATCACATACCTAAAGCTACTGAGTCCACATCTCATAAGGCATTAAACATAAAAACATGTAAACCATGAACCATGAACCACATCATATATATATCATCATGAGGATCATAAACATCATTATATACATCTTGTCATCAAATAAATAATAGATGTAACAATGTATAATCTCTCTCTCAAGGAATGTACATCTCACTACATTGACATGCAAGCTAGTATCAAAATCATGTACATATACATCTATACCTATGTAACATATCACATATCATGCCCCTAGGGAACCACTACCACTAACCCCTTCTACACTTTCACTACCATCTAGTGTCAATCATCTTGGGATGCCTGTATGTCCATTCATTATCGAGGTCCATTGCCCTGAAGTCATTAGAGCTAGTTTACCTACTAAACTAGACCTATACTCTCCCCATCTCAGCTACTCTAGACACTATTTCAACACTATAGCCTTTTATTATCTTAACTCCTCCACTATGGCAAAGTACTATGTTATAATAATCATACCAGGTAGCCCTCCTACTAGAGTTACCACTTCTCTTACCCTCTATCTTTGTGTATCTCTCTCCTAGATCATCAAACCAAGGGAGGTCCAAACTTGATCTCTCTACATTGTAATAGTGGCAACTTAACCCTACAAAGTCACAATCTATCCCTACAATGTGGCCACCTATCCTTGTAACCATATAATCTATGCCTGTGTGATAACTAGTGTTACCCTACCTATCCATCAGGGCCACCACAATATACCTATGCCCTATCTAGATCAATTTCCATGGCCTATTAGCCCCCATCATCCCATCCAAAATTAGTTTCTATATATTTATCTTGGTACCATCTTACATATTCATCAATACAACTTACATCATCTATCCCTCTTTTGGTAGGTAACTACTCATGATCCAACACCACCTCCTCTAGTTGTGGCTCAAGTGATAAAAATTTATCATCCTCCCTCTTGTACCTTATAAAAGGACTTAGAACCCCCTAATATAGACCATACTATATCCTCACTCTATCAAATGGGATGAGCTCAATCTCACCCTCTCTCCTCTCATAGATCCACCTCTAGCTCTACAAAGCCAAAGTGTGATATCTATACTAGGCCCACCTAGGAAAGCCCACATATGGCTACCATATGACATCACCCATAACCAAACCCTCCAATACATCTCTAAACTAGTCAATGTATCTAACACCTCCTCTATCCCTAATTAAACCATAATATCCCCTCCATCATAGGAAACCCACTCTATAGTCTGCCTGGGCATAGCCATCCCATGGTCTCAAAACCTGAATATGCTCATATGCCAAACAATGGAGCATAAACCCCATACTAATCCCATATCATCTATGAGCTCAAAATGCCTATAGATCCATGTATATATAAACTAACAACACTAGTGCCCATTTGAACACCATCCTCTTGAGTAACATCTCTATCAACACTCCCAATAATAGATAAGGAAATCATCCACTACTTGAAATAGGCAATGCAAAATAGGACACTACCATCATCATCATCATCATCATCAATAACCTCTCATTTAGAGACCCCTAATATAATGGATCATAATCAAAACCACCTGAATGCCACCTAGCATGGACCTAATTCTCACCATAAAGTAGCTCCATATATTTATCCCTATCCTCACTTTAATGTGATAAATAGGCTCCCCTCGAATAGGTAGTTGTGTAATCTTATGAAGATCCTCTAACAAGATGGTCATCTCTCCTGTCGATAACAAGAAGGTGTTCATTGCTATATTTCATCTCTCGATGAGGGCCATGATCATCACCACATCTCAAAAAAAACATTGATAATGTTGCATGGATCCTAATCTAATCTCATCCATATGTGTCTAATCATCTTGAGTCATCCCTCCATGGATCTCTGTAAATATCTTTAGAACCCAATCCCTCATCTGGATCTAGTCTCTTACCTGTAAATAAATCAAGTTAGCATGCACACTTAGTTTTTCATTCTATCTACATCAAATTAATTATAAACATACACCCACCTCTTTCAACCTATTCTAAACTAACCCACAACCCTCTACAACATTACCTCTATCACTTAAAAGTGACCCCTACCCACAAAAATTTTAACATTTATCTTAACTTATCATATCAATACCTGATGCTTTTATAAAAAACATCTACCCTAACAAAAAATTTTATCAACACCCTACCTTAACCTATAACACCTTCCTTAAAACTCTAAAACCAACACCTAAATCTACCCAAAAAACATCTCCACACAACATTCCTACCTAAAACTTCCCCTAAACTATAAAAAACAACACCTAACTCTACCCAAAAACTATCAAATCAACACATCATTCGTATTTGAATATTTACCTATCCTAACTTACACTTGAAACTTTAATTAACCCACACCCCTTTCAAAAACATTTTAAAACTATCCTCAACATTTTTACATCCAACCTCCCCTAAAACACTCGACTACCGATGATTTGCTTAAACCTTTGATGGTTCAAAAAACCTTTTTCCTCAGTGTTTGACTATCGATGGTCAAGTTGACCATTAATGGTCAAGTCAAACCATCAATGGTCACTATGTGTGACCACCAATAGTGAAACCCTAGAACCTACCATACCAAAAATACAATCAAAATTACCAAAATAATAAAAATAACCTACCATTTTCTATCCTATAACCATCACCAACCCAACTCCACCAAGTTTAAATTTCAACTGCTAATTTTTAAAATCTCAAACAAAAACTAAATCTAGGTCAAAACCCACAAAAAAAACCTATCAAACTAACTACAACCTACCCAAATTCAAATTCAACACACCCAAATTAACTAAACTATCAATTTTTAAACACTCCCTACCTCATTATTTGATCTCTGTCAAGGTTAGATCTCACATACTACCACTTGACCATGTCCTCATCTGCCCTACATATATGGTCCAAACTATTCACTTCAACAAACACATAAAACCAATCACCAATCACCACCTCAAAAAATGCTCAGTTAAACCTTCTCAATAAAATACCAAATTAACAAGTCACCATAGCATGAAAGTTAATTTGTCAAAAGTGAAAATAAAATTTAATTTTCACTTTTTATACTTTACACTTTTAGGGTTTCACCCTGACCATCAAAATTTAACTTGCCAAAAGTAAAAATGAAATTTAATTTTCACTTTTTATACTCCATAATTTTAGGGTTTCACCCTGACCATTGATGGTTAGGGTGACCATCGATGATCGACTTTAGAACCCCTGATCATTAATGGTCAAGAAGCTTTCCTTTAAAAAAAATATTTTTTAGGCACCTACACCCTAGTATCACTTTGGAGATTACCCTTTCTCTAATCCCACCTAAAGTTTTAGAGATTACCCTTTTTTGACCAACCACTAGACCACATCCACCTTGACATTGGTCATTTTTGACACAAACAATCACATATTCTATGATACCTTGCTTGTTATTTTTGACTGCATTAACCAACCTTACCATGTTAATCATTTGAATTTTTACCACCTCATGTATGACTAGACCATTTATTTTTTTAAATGGATCACTTCGTACCTTAGATACCTATGAAAACATAAACCTTGTCTAAAAGAATTTAACAGAATAACTTGATCAGCTATGACCAATGTTATGGACTAGTTTTCTTATCACTACTCCTAAAACTAATGTTATTTTTACCAACATTGGTAATCTTAGTTTATATGTGATCTTTGCTATCAAACTTAGTCACATTTTATGTGTATGTTTGCATTTCAAATGTCTAACCCTTTTTGTCACCAACCTTGTGACTCACCATATCCCACTTATCAAACCTTATCTCAATTTAGGTTTCACCTCATAAACTCTTGGTTTGAGGGGAAAAACTCCTCCCACACTCAGGGAAAATAGACCTTCAACCAAGAAATCCATTTTTTTTTTTTCAACTTGTTAATTCAAAGCTACATAACAAAAAGGGATAAAATGTAGACACTAAAAAATTGTACTAGATGTCAAAATGTCTTGAGATACCTTAGGGACCACCTAATCCTTCTCGACCCACTGACTGACTTATCAAACCCTGAGTCTAGTTAAACTACTTAGCTAACTAAAATCAATAACTCACTAACAAACCTTAAACCACCTATTTTAAACCCAACTTGACCCTTTACCTTTAGACACTTGACCATTAATAGTCAACTTAACCATCGATAATTACCCTGACCATTGATGATCAAGTCTTCACCCTTCTAACACATCACCAACTATGTGTGAGACAATGAGGCATAATTAAATATGTTTGCCTTATGTATTACTAACAAACTTCTAAGCATCGAAATCAATACTTTAACCTACTAGGGAACCTTCTATCCTCTATCTCTCTTTGCCTATAAAAGGAGGGGAGTAGGAGGTGAAATGCATCCATGATCATCACAAGCATTCTTGCACATAGGTATTCAAGATCTCTAACTAGCTAATATTATTTTAATGATTTAACAATAACAATAGATATTCAAACCTCTACCAAAATTTCTCTCAAGGAAAAGTACCATTACTCTACCAAAATTACTCCATCCATCAACCATCAACCACTTAGAAAGTAATAGGTATATTTGTACTTTTATCTTGTCATTTTGATTTTTAACTCCCCTAACCTAATCAAACCTATTTGCACCTTATTTATTAAGTTTTAAATCCTTAATACATTATTATCAGACCATTCACCTATTCTATAACTTATTTTTGAGCAACCTTCAAGAATCCATAGGTAACCATTGATAGTTAACATAACCATTGATGGTAACCTCTAACCTCTAATGGTTATCAAACCATCGATGGTCAACTTAACCACTAATGGTTAACCCAACTACTGACAGTCACTGTGGTAGAAAATAATAGCAAGTTATTTTTATCCCCTTAACCCCAACCAAACCTAACTTTCTATATTCATACCTATTTAAAGACCCTTTTCTAATTTTATGAACTTGACTTCACACTTCACCCACTTTAACATGAGTATTGACCCATTTTTACTATATTTAGTCATTTGCTTTAATAATCATTCTACTTTCTTCTTGTATTGCATTTCATTTTCTTTATGTAAGTACCTTATTTTTATCTCTTTCAACTTGGTTGTTATTAAGAGTGGATTGATAGCCTCTTATCAAGCTCACACTTCTTGGATCTAGCTCATGCTAGGCAGTCCATTTAACTATCTTGCTAACAACCCCTTTACTAGTTATTTTTTATCTATAGGTTATTACTTCCAAACCAAAGAGGAGTGTTCCATCTTTATCTAGATCACACATGCATCAACAACCACATATTTCTACCACACCCTTATTACTAGTTTCTTATCTTCTTCTAAAATTAATAAATGAGTATAAACTAAGAGAAATAGAAGGTGGGGACATCTATGGACTTTTGTCTTCTATTTAAGGACTAATCTAAGATTAACCTAGGGCATGACTAAGGGTATTAGACTTCATAAATAGAGTCTTCATAAATAGTCTCCAAGAGATGGACTATCACCTCTGAAGGTTCAATCCAATGTTCTTGCCCATAGGTCAAATATTTTTATAGGTACTTGAGTGTTTGGATTATTCTTTCTAAACACAAGGGGAAAGGGTATTTCAATTCCATAAAACAAACACAAAAGAGAGGGAAGGGTAAGATAGATAAGAGAAACCTCTAGGTCTAAAATGAACTCAATACATTGGTCATTGAACTAAGTGACTCTACCATAGTTATACCACTGCAGACCAAGTTTCACTAGAGTTCTACCTCTAATAACATACAGTGGGAAGAGTTTAAGGGAACCAAGAGTATGCCTTCAATGCGAGATATCATTAATGATGATTACTATGGGTTTAATTTTTGAAAACACATAAATTCCATACAAGAATTTATAGCTTAACACACAAATTATTAACACTATCAAAGTGGAAATGAAATAACTCACACACATATTATAATAGCTAGGTGCATCATAACCATAACATACATAAATTAAAATAGTGTCAATCCAATTAACCTAACATTGATGATCATTTAAACATGGATATGGAAAAAATAAAAACATAAAAGAGACTCTCTTGCAAAAATCATAGATTGTATTCATTAAAAGAGTAAAATGTTGTTACAATAATCGATCCAGGCTGATTTTATAGTCTATAGTGATGAAGGAGATGCAGGTGAAATCCTAGCAGTAACCTGACAACACTTTTGAGAAATTTTGGTTAACCCCTATAATCCAATATGACTCTTCCTTAAAAAGATAAGGATTGGGGATCACCTCCAAAAATCATGAGGATCCCATCCTATGCAATGATGGCCACTCATTATACTTATAATTATATTTAAAAATTTAAACAAAATAATCTCCAAAAACTTGTAAGAGATATATAGGGGACCACTAGTTGACATGAGGTGGCTAAGAGGGATCGAATCCTAACTACTTTGACTAAGTGATTCTATCTTCCCATGTAGTTTTCATGAGGTCAAACTCTTTATCAATCTTGGCCAAGTTTATTATGGGCTCCCTAAAGATTACCTTGGCTTGAACTACCAATATTCAAGAGATTTAGAATGTTGATTCCATTAATGCTTGGAATTTAGAGACCTAGTTAATGCTTGTTTTGGACTGAGTTGATAGGTCTAAAATTGTTTGATCCCCTTACTAGTTTGATGTGGCCACTTTCTCTTTATTAACATGGTCAAATTAATCCAAGTGGACTCTAAATTATCATTGGTCGAGCATGGTGCCATCTAGGTGGAATAACATAGAGATATTGACCTCTTTGAAGTAGGTCAATATATTTATCTTTCCCTCTTCTAAGGGTCCTATTTTAGTGTGGAATAAGGCCAACCACTCCTCCATTGCATCTCTCATGTTCCTAACATACATTTGGTACAAACCTAAGTTTGAGGTTAACATGAGTTTAAACTTTGGGAATATTCCCTTATTGACCACCACCTATAGATTTTGACATTTCTCATTGATATCTATAATCCTCTCCATATAGGAATAAGTTCACTATTAAGTGTGTTGGTATTGGTTAGAATCTCCATTACTTTCCTAATAATAGATAAAAGTAGTAAGAGGGCATCCTTTACCTACCAAATTAGCATGATTGGGAATGTGCTCTTCACTTGGGCTTCAAGAGTTTGGATTTGGATTTACATGCATTGAGGAGATTCTCAAACATATCATGGGTAGATTTGAGGATGGACAGTGGGTCCTCTACCATCCTCTCCTCCCTGGTAAAATTCCTCATCTTGACGAGGGAGAATAGATCTTGATGGGTCTACCATATCATTGGCTTCCCCTCTTAAACAAAATTATGCATGAGCGGTATCTTCATCCTTTTAGAGGCTCGATCAAAACTCCATTACACATCTAGGTCACCATGTATAACCATATTCAATGCATGTAACCCTAAGACCATCTCTCAAGTTATGGGGGGGGTGTAGGAGGTGTGGCTAAAATAGTGGTGAAGGGTAGAGGATGAGGTGGAGGGGAGATGGAAGAAGTGAATGGAGTGAAAGAAAAAAGGAGTAGAGGTAGAGGAGGCATGGGAGTGAAAGGAAGAAGAATGAAAGGGGAGGACTAGGGGAACATTTATGCCTACCACTGTTCTAGAGTTAGGTTCACTTAAGGAATAATTACCCTTAGGAATAGGTCATGGAATAATAGGGAAGAAATAGGTTGGTTAAAGGTGAGCCCCATAAAACCTTAGGTAATGGAGATAGGAGGCTAAGTAGTTAGACACCAAGATGTTGTTATTAGGGCTAGAGGAGCTATTGAGGCCTATGGAGGAGGTGGAGTTGGGGTAGAAGACCTTCAGGTTAGAGTCAGAGTGTGGGTTGATTTTTATTTTTTCTTTAACTTCTTTCCTAGTTCAGCTCTAGATAATATAGTGGATGGCATGACTAAGATAACAAGGGCCATAAGGATTGATGATAGAGGAATTGGAACTACTTAGGGGAGCGCCAAACTGACTAAAATGGGGACTGGGAAAGTCTTTGATAGAAGTGGTATACACTTGAAGGTTGTAGTCATGCCCACTACTAAAGGTATACCCAAGGGAGGCACTAGGATGACTCAAAGTTATGAGATGAGAGGCGTTGAAGGGAATAAATAAGAAATGACACTCATAATGACTAAGGCCAAAAGTACTTGGGAAAAAGATAGATATGGATAAATGATAAATAGAGGGGGTAAAGGTGAACTAGTGGGTACTAAAATTAAGAGTTGGAATGTGATAGGAGTGAGGGGTAGAAGGGAAATAGGAGGAGATAGAGGAGTGAGTAGGGGAACCTATATGGCTACCTCACTTAGGGCTTATTCTCAAGCTACTAGCCATACCAAATCTTAGGTGATGGTGGCTGAGTGAGCTACACTTGGGATACTTAAGATTATGTAGTCTGAGGTTAGCTCTACTACATCCTAGTTACTAGAGCTACTAAAGGAGCTAATAGAGGAGGCAGAAGAGGAGATGAAACATGAGGAGTAGATGAAGGAGGTATAAATATAGCTGGAACACAAAGAGTAGGAGTTATTGGTATAAGTGGAATTAGAGTTTAAGGGGGAGAAGGTGGCAAGATGCCTTACAAGATCCTCTAAGAGATGGTTGGAGCTATTGGAGTTGAGTCTTCTATGGATCAAGTAAGAGTAGTAGGAGGCATAAGGGGGCATACTTGAGCCTTCTTTCCCTTCTTATTCTTGGCTACTATCCAAGATAGGACCTCTTAATCATTAGTGGATTTTAAATATAGCTCATCATCATCTTCAACTTGATTGATGTATTTGCTATTGAGGCAAGTTGAGTACTATACCAAATGGGCTTAGATTAGCCCTTTAGGGTCTCACTTCCAGACCTTGCACTTTACAAGGGTGAAGGAGTCTTACCTAGATGCCATATTCTATATTGAGGGGAAGGTCTTATAGATGTGGTTCCATATGGTGATTGGGAACTACTAGCACATATTCTATTGATGTTTTATGTAGAACCCAAAGATGCCTTCCACTAGTTGATAAGTGATATCTTATTTTGCTAAGCAGTCAGGGACATAATATGGTAGGTGAAGGGGGTCTTTGAGAAAACCCATGATTTAGATCATGATGTCATCCTTGTAAAACTAGTAATCCTCTATGGTGTGATAAAATATTGGATTTACCTTGAGAGAAAGGGCATTAGAGCTTCAATGATGGCTTGGTATACCACTGAATAGAAGTGCTCATAGATGTCTTAGATGCGATGGTGGAACTAGTGTCCATATAACTTATAGAAGACCATATGGACCACTGAGCCCCCAAGAACCCATGTAAAAAAGGATAAAGGATTGAAATAGAGCATCTTATAGATCATATCTAGTAGGTATCTCATCATGTATAAGTTTCCCCAAGATCGAGCATTTGAGATGGTATGGACCAACTTGAATTTGATCAATCCGCCCATATTTAAGACATCTAAACATGTTAGGATCATGTGTAGGAGAGATACCCATAACTCCTTGACATGCTAGTATTCTTGGTCCCTAAATACTTAGTTCAATAGGATCATGCCTACCCAAACCTCCTCTCATAAGATGCAGATGGGGTAGGCATTGATATTATCCTTGTTAAGCCATTTAGAGTTGAGGTTCTCAGCTAAATCATGGAGTACATCATAGATATGGTAGGTGATAATCTAGATTGATACTGCCACTACATCATAGGATAAAGTAAAGTTTGAAAGGTGTAGACACCTAAATTGTGTCAACCCCCCTTGGTCCTAACCCATATCTTATTAATTTAAAATAAACAGCTTATTTTAAATTATGACCTCACCCTGACACCTCACCTAGGACACCTCACCTTGGACACCTCATCTTGGACCATGTCCCACCCTATGACCTACCCAAGACCTATTCTTACTCCTCCCCAACCGCCTAACCAACTCTCGTACGTATTTTTCCTGACCTTTGACAATTCTCCAACAGACTATGCACTTGGCAGATGGAGAACGGGCTTGTTAGCCCTTTTACTCATTCTCCACCTGCTGACATTGGTCAAATGTCAGCCGATGCCAATGTTGGTTTACTTAAACTGAGTTCTAACCTCTCACTCAGGCTAATCACTAATCATGAATCCCAAATCAACTTCCTCTTAGACACTTCTCTCTTAGACTCTAGGACTCTTTCTCACACTGATTAGGCTCTCTCTCTCTTCTTGGTAGACTCTGAGACATCAATAGGCATCAGACTTCAACTAATGCTCCCTTGGCCATAGAGACTATACACCAGTCACTCCAGATTGGACTGAAGCATTACATGAGGTAACAGACACAAGTGTTTGACATCTTGGTTCTTTTCATTAGAGCTAAGTATTTCTTCCCCCTTTCATTTCAGTAATTTAGAATAACTTAGTCAATTTGCTATCTCTAAATACTACCAGACTAGACCCGACCTTCAACCAGACCTGACCTTATTTGTCTCCCTAAAACCTTGCACAGACCCAAACTCCTACCAGATCCCTTAGTTGACCACAAACCCATCCAAGGCCATTGCCCTGATCGACATCGACCACTACCCATACCGATGCCGGTAGCATAACTAACATTGGCAACTTGACAAACCAACGCTGGCAGGACTACCGACATCAGTGACTGTGGTAGACTGACTGCAAGAAAATAGGTACGCATTATCTAATTTCCTCTTTGTTAGTCATTTTTCATTTCTTTATTTATGACACTTTTAATTATAAATAGTGGACTGTCATCCCTCAAGGAAGTCTTTGCACTTCTGGGACCGAGCTTTGCTTGGCAATCCACCATATATCAATCTAACAATCTCTCTGTTTGAGTCTTCTTATCTACAGGTGTCATCCTCCACATCCAAAGAGGAGCTCCTTCAATCGTCTAGATACGGTACACAAACTTCATCTGGGTACATATAAAACCCTAACCATTATCTTAGTTTTTTTCATCTTTTGAATGTGGAAAAGCAAAAATAGTTAGAAACATTCTGGCACGCCTGGTGGGACCCTTGGAGTTTCCTTGGGTTCATTTCTTTTCCTTCTAAAGGTAATCATTCATATAGCTGCATTAGGGAAATTTTCTCTCCTTGCATCCTTTTCTTTTCTTTTTACTGTCCAAAAGACATCATAAGCAAGTTAAAAAGAATCTTTCTTTTTCTTCTTGTCACTTTTCCTCTTGCATCTTAGAGTAGTGAAATTCATGCTCTTAACCTTTTCTTCACTTATCTGCATCTGAACAAACATTTCAAATTGGGTTAAAAGTTAAATGCATTTCACACCTGCTTGAATGCATATTTAGCTCATTTAGTAATTAACCACATTATGAATAAATCATAGTGCACTTATGTTACACGACTAGACCACATTCACAAAATCAAACATATAACATACCTGAGACAAGGCCCGACTAGGATTTCACCACCTAGCGGATACCTTACCCTTCCTAGCAATCCTACTTGGACTTCACAACCAAGGGGAGAACCCACTCTGTTCTCTAGAAGAGTATAAACTCTAGGGGAAGTATATACTGGCTAAGCGACCCAGCTTGGCTCTGGGTTCGTGAAGTGAGGGGAGCAAGCCCCTAGCACCAAGCCACGTACTGAACCTAATATAGACTTTTGAGCACCAAAACTAACCCAAAACCAGCTTTAGAGTATCTCTTTAGGACCCTTTCTAAAATCCCATCCCCAACATATTCTTCTAAGGCATAAGCCACCATGACTCTAAAAATTTATTCTTAGGAATTAAATGTTTAGAGGTTGCTTGCCTTCATCTTTTTTGCTATTTTTATCTGGTTTTTTGAGCTGGTGAGGATGAATTACTCTGGATTTTGAAATAACTTAGAATTTCTCCTTTTCTTCCAAAAAATTTTAGTTTTTTGAGTTTTTGGAAACACACAGACACCAATATCAGTTTTTCCACTGACGTCAACAACTTTTCCTCACTGACATCAGTTTTTATACTGACATCAGCAACTTTTACTCACTGACATCAATTTTTAAACTGATATCGATCACTGTCAATAAACTTTTTCCAAAACAACAACTTAAAACTTGACCTTTTTGCTATTAAACACACATTCTGACCACTTCTAGTTTTTTGAAACTGAAATCCACAGTTTTTGGAACCTGACCCTTTTTGCCTTCAATGGTTTTAACACATAGTCAAGCCAAATATCTTATCAACCATGCGAGGCAACAACCACTTCCACCCTCACCTTTCATATCAAGTCACCAAATGGATTATACTTTAGATATTAAACATACTTCTATCCAACCTACCCCTACCAATCAATCTCCTATTATTGTCGAAGGAGATTAAGACTTTGAGAGACTCCTTGACCACAACGTCAAGGCTCTCCAACACTATCTTGCAAGAAGTCAAATGCGAGACCCTTCAGGTAATCCTATTTATGGGATGCCAACTACCTTGGCTAAAGCGATAATGACAACATCTGCTACCTAGACCATTGCCTCAACCATTCAAGCCACTACATCAACTAATAACCTGACCATGGCCAATGTCCACGATTCGGCCTCCCCATCTATTTTTAGACCTACCTCCATCAGGGTTTTTGTACCCCCTCAACCATAAACAATTCAACCAAGTTCTACACCATACCAAAACTTGATTGTCTCAAATCCACACACTCTTGTACCTATAAATGTGGGAGTGATGACTTATCCTTTTACTAATGCCATCATTTAACCACCTTTGACAGTATCTAGTCAACTTGTGCCCTCTAACTTCATGGCACAAGCCCCCTTGACCTCAACATCAATCCCTATGACGAACTACCAATACATTGCACCTATACAAATGCAACCAAGTACATCATACACCCCTCTTAATGCCTTTCAGGTACCCTACAACTTGGGGGGTGCTCCACCTACCAATCCGTCAGTAGATCTAATCAAGATGCTGATGGATAAGATGTCTAACCTTGAGACATCCATTTCTGGTTCAAGCAATGTTCTTTCATATGAGCAATTCTGTAATGAACCCATCCACCCTTTGGTGCCTATTCGACCATATCCTAGCTAGTGGGAACTCCCTAAATTTACTCACTTTTAGAGTAAAGAGGACCCATAGCAACATCTACGAGCGTTTAGACACACTTGTTACCTTATAGCCCACAATGATGCATTATTACTGTGCACATTTCTTATGTCACTTTCTGGCACCGCCCTTGACTGGTACAGTTCCATTACCAGTCATTCACTCTTTTCTTTCACTCAACTCACCCAACTATTTCTTGATCACTTTTCAATCAACATCACTAAGAAGGTCCCCATTACAGACCTCTATTCTATTAAACAACTTGACAATGAATCAATAGCTGACTTCATTTCCCATTGGAGAGGTTTGATCAACCAACTCTCCTTTTCATTACCTCAACCTGAGCTCATTGAGATCTTTTCACGAGCATGTGCTAAGCACATCTCATCTACTTTGCGGGTTTAGACATTTTGCACATTTGATGAAGCTTTCACTATGGCCAAAAAGCTTAAACTCCATGCAGTTGAAGAAGACAAGGTCACATTGTGTAGTAAAAATACCAATGCAAAATCCAATGATCCTTCTTCGTCCAAACCTTCTTCTTCCCACTCTAAGTCCAAAAGATCAGCAAACACTGTGGTCCTTAGACCATCATCTTCAACAACAACCAACCAGTCTCAACCTTCAACATCAGAATATATCACAAGACAATTCCAACAATGGCATGTACAACATCAATACACTCCAATAAGAGAGTCATATGCTTCTGTGTTGGATAAACTCATTAAGTAGGGAGTCCTCAATCTCCCTCAAATTTGACCACCTCAATTTGACCCTTCAAAAGCCATCCCTACATGGTACAGGAAAAATGACTTTTGTAATTATCACCGTGTCAAAGGTCACGACATAAACAACTGCAAAACCTTCAAAAACATCATTCAAGACATGCTGGACAAGGGGAATCTTGTTTTGGATAACTCAAACACACTGGCCAACCAAAACATGGATGTCTTTAGACAACCATTCCCTAACCATCCCCCAAGTCAACATAACATTCAAACCATAGATGATGACTTTCAAGAGCATAATATACGCATGGTCGACATGGTTTCTAACCAACCTCTTCCGCAGTCTGAAGAGGTTAATCAACCTATTTGTCCACCATAGGTAGAAGAACTTTCTTCTCTTATTTTTCCACCACATGTAGAAGAACTCTCTTCTCTTATTTGTCCACCACAGGTAGAAGAGCCTTTTTCTCCTATTAGTCCACCACAAGTAGAAGAGCCTTCTTCTCCTATTAGTCCACCATGGGTAGAAGAACCTTCTTCTCTTATTTGTCCTCTACCAATAGAGGATATTCCTCTGTCTAGCCCTCTTTCACATGAAAGAGAGTCAACTTTTAATTCTCCCATATTGGAGGATGTTTTGGTGACTCCAACACCGGCTGCCTCACCCTCATCCTTCCTATCATCAATAGGGGATCACACTTTCCTTGCTACTCGACCACATGCAGAAGCCATAACCATCCCATGCCTCTCAAACCTCACTCACCCACAAGTGAAGGTAGACTTGAACCTCAACCCACACAATAGTAGTCATCGCAACATACCAAAGAAGGCTGTTAAACCACAATGGAGAACTCCTCCCCCACCATCATCATCACCCTCTATTTTGGGCCCACACCCTTCCACCTTAATAAGAGTGCTTCCTACTCCAACAACTCAAAGAGACAAATTGCCTCCATTACTCTCTCAACCTAACACAAACATACCTCCTCCAAAACATCCAACATCTCTCATTAAGCAAGTGTCATCTACACATGTGGCCACACCACCTACTAAAAATTTGACACGATAAACTCCCCAAACAACTCTTAAAAAGAAGTTGTCAACCCCAACTGCAACAAGCACAAACCCATTAAGGGGTTCATATGCTTTGATGTTATGCCAATTATTGCAGTCATCTAGCATCACTCTCCTGCTTATTAAACCATATCAACCTTTCAGATCAAAACCATCTTGGTTTGATGACACTAAAATCTATTGGTATCATCGCACACTTGGACATGATACTGAGCATTGCTGTGCCCTTAAGGTTTCCATTCTCTAGCACCTGAAAAAGGACACCCCTCACATTGAGGCTTCTTTTGACCACTCTTTTGACAAAAATTCGACACCATTTCATACTCCCAAACCTCTTCACCTAAATTGGGATCCCCATATAAGACTATGGTCCCTTTACCACCATCTACTCCTTTATTCAAAATTAACACTGTTCATGTGGCCACTAGGCCCCAAACCATGAAGAATAAAGGAAAATACGAGACTTATACACCTTTGACATATCCATTATTTGTCAAGACCTCTCAACCAACACAACCCAAGATTTCTATCTTGGACATGTCTCGACCAACATCACTGGGAGAAATTCCTCCTAACCCCTATAGTCCACATAACGCTTGGCATAAGCACCCTGTTGACTACTTAACATATTCTATTATGCCTCCTAATCTCTCTAGCAATGCATGGCCAACTTTTATCAGAAACACTGCTCGCTACACCATGCTAGGGGGACTTCTCTACAAACGAGGTCTTAATGGCCTCCTTATCCAATGCCAACAACATACTAACCAACTTCACGACCAACATCGATCAAAACATGCCAACAACATATCAACCAACTTCATGTCCAACATCAACCAACATGTGACCAATATGAAACAAAGAAAATGGGGAAAATTTGCTCTTAATTGACTTGGACCATACATCATGATGCACAAGCATAGATCAGGGACTTATCATCAGTCTTCTTTCGAAGGCCGGTCAAATCTTGAGCCCCTTAATGCCTTACGTCTACGACCATTTTATTGTTAGTCAAGTAATCATTCACTTGACGTTTAACTTGAGCTCGTCCCTTGAGCAACCCCATCATCATCATCATTTCTATTCCTTTTAACCCTTATTCCCAACATTAGTTAACCCTTTTGTCAAGCATGAATGCTTTGTCCTAATAAAAGGGAAACCCTCTACACCACTATAGCGTAGTCCATGAAAAAAGTCCAATAAAAAAACAAACATAAACTGGGATGCCTATATTCCAAAGGTCATAAACTATACATGTAGACGGCTCCCTCGAAGGATAGCTACATCAACATCATTGCTGTAATTAATAGACTGCTCCCTTGAAGGACAACTATCCACAGACATTCTAGCATACAAAGCCAATATAGACCATTCCCTCGAAGGATGGCTATGACCAAATTTTGCTACATACACAGCACCCTCTAAAAAGCTTCTCATACTGATTAGCTTCAACATGACCATAAAACAAAACAACATCCTCAAGTAGACTTCTCTTATTGATCAGTCTACAAACTATTAAGTCATGGACTTGTCTATAGTCGTTCTCAGGGTCACCTATAAAAGGGGCAAAGCTATCCCTACTAAAAAAGGGTTACGCTATCCTGACATATCACATAATCACACTTATCACCCCAACATATGTTAGGTTGTGGAGTTAAAAGCTTCACTGATGTAGACATGGAGGAGGTCAATGGAGGAGGTTGCTGAGTGTCATAGACACCGGCGTTGGTCAGGCCAACTGACGTCGATAGTATTAGACAGGAAGAGAAAGTGATGTCAGTCATGGATCAGCCGACGTCAATCACCTCCAAGTAGATAGGGACTGACGTCAGTCACCTATGCAGTTTAGAACTAAAAGTTTTATGGGCAGTTAGTTAATGAACCAAGTGTTTGCATGCCAAGAGCCAAATTTAGACTAGAAGCTGCAGATCTAATTATTGTAATTAGATGTCTAATTATTGTTTGCATGAGATCTATTTAAGAGACTCATAGGCTTTATTATAAGGTGTTATAGTTTGAGTTGAGAAAAGTTAGCTCCTTCTGTGTGTGAGGTGAGCAAGGGTGTTCCTCCTAGTTCCACAACAGTGCCAAGTGTGGGTGCTAGTTTTGGAGAATCAGAGGGGTTCTTCATGTATGTATGATCTTGGTTAGCAGGTGTGCATGGCTACATTAGGATATCTATATGGTAAGTAAGATCATTGATTTGTAGGTGTATGTGGGTATGGGATCCAAGTTTACAGGTGTGTAGAACTAGATTGATTTGCAGGTGTGTAAGATCAGGGAGGACAACAACACAATAGGGAGCAAGATTAGGTAAGATCTACTTGGAGTACAGTGTGTACTTAAAAAAAGAGCAAAGAGGAAGGCAAGGAAGATCCTTCCATAAGTGAGATCATTTGGGTTATAGGTTGTTGCAGTTTAGGGGAGATCTACTTAAAGTACATTGAGTACTTGTGGAGTGCGTGGAGCACTAGAGTACTGGCAGTAGTGGATACTGACTGGTTGGAGGTGAACACCAACTTTGTGTTTGAGTTGGGTGTTGGGACCATAAGAGAGAGAGCTTTGAGGAGAGAATTACTGTTCACTTGAGGTGTGGGAAGCCTCGAGAGGTGGTGAAGAAGAAGTGGCATCTTCTTTATTGTATTCTTTTTTGGAAGAGTTTTAATACAAGTTGTGTATTGTCTCTCATATTCTGTGTTGTTTGTAAATTCTAGTTACTTGTGATTCTGGTTTAATTCTGCATGTTAAGTTACTTGTATGTGGTAATCAATTGTGTGCTTCCGTATTTCCTAACAAAGTGGTATCAGAGCTAAGGTTATAGGGAGTAGGTTTTGTGTTTGGTTACAGGTCACTCTCAGGGGTTTTTGATTGAGTGGAAGTATAGCAACGGCAAAAGAAAGTAAGCTAAGAATGGAGGAATTAAAAAGCATGAATGGTCAATTACGGTCCTATGGAAAGAAAGAACAGGGAAAAGAATATTGTTGGTTGGTAGAAGATCAGCATGAAGGAACTGAAGAAGTAGATGTTGTAGGAGTTGTTGCACAAGATGCTCTGGTATGTTTCTTGGATAAAGTAGAATCTTGTTTTATAGATTCTGTTGCCTCTTTCCATGTAGCCCTAGGTAGAGGAGCTGGTGAGCCTTGCCAAAGAACTGGCAAAGGGGAAGTGAAGCTGAAATTGTAGGTAGCCAACACATGGGTGTTAAAGGAGGTCATGTAGGTCCCGGTCTTGAAGATGTGGCTAATTGCTTCAGGGAAGTTGGGTGATGAGAGATGCATAAGAACTCTCACAGTGGATGCACTTGAATTTGCTGTTGGTAAGAAAGCAGGTACTCTTTATCTACTTGCTTATATTACTGATTCTTCTTTTGTTATGGAGACATGGCTTTGTAGGCTTGGTTACAAGAGCAAGAAGGAGATGCATGTTCTTAAGAGGAAGTCAGATGTGTTTGATAGGCTTAAGAATTGGAAAGCCTTGGTGTTTATAGAGGAGATGATGGACAAAGACCAGTGGATGGGGCTGGATACTTCTGAGCAAGGCAGTTTAGACATGGGTTTTGATTCAAAGAAGCTCGTGGGTAAAAAATCATTACTCACAGGAAAACATAGGTACTGGCATCGATCAAGAGGAACTGGCATCGAACAAACAGGTGCCAATGTCGGTCATGTGCAGACTAAAGCCAGTGATGTCAAGCAAGGTAAGACCGACATCGGTGAAGAAGACCAACGTCGGCAATAGGTAAGACCGATGTCGGTCAGGAGGATCGATGTTGGCAATAGGGACATTGATGTCGGTAGAGTTAGTAGTCAGGATAGGTGCATGGAAACTGACGTCTGTCAGATGCGGACTATGTAGTGACTGAGGTCGATCACTGTAACAAATTTTGGGTGGACAACAAGCTATCAAGGAGTCTCAAATGCCCATATGGAGGACTGAAGGGGTAAGTAAGGCTCAAATTCATTGTTCCTCTTCTTTATACTCATTACTCACTATAGAGTAGGAAGGATCCAGGAAAAAATGGGAGCATGGCAGGAATATGATGCAGAACCAAACAGGAGATTTGGTAGGGTTGCCAATCAGAAGAAAGCACTAAGAGACGAATGGATACCTTAGTTAAAGAATAGAGAGAATGGACATGTGAGATGGAAGGCTAGGTCATATGGTCTTATGGAAGCTGCAGGACAGTGGTACAGGGTTTGACAGGTGGATGACAAAGTAGGGCTTTAGTCAGTGTTAGTGTAACCATTATGTTTGTTTTACTAGGTGGATGATGATTGCAACATTATCTTGTTACTGTATGTGGATGGTTTGCTAGCAGGTTTGAACATACAGGGTTTTGCTGAGCTAAGGGTAAGATTAGTTCAGTGGTTTGCCATGAAGGATTTAGAGTAGTGAAATTATTTGGCATGGGAGACATGGAAGATCACAGGTTGATTTTGTCTCCAGTGAGAGCTGATGTGAATCAGGTGTTGGTGAGGTTCAGGATGCAGAACCAGAGCACACTAAGGGCTAGACAGTTCAGTGTTTGAAATCACATGAGGTCTGGTATAGACCTGAGTTTGCCCAAGCAGTGGGTGCTATCAGAAAGTTTGGAGCCGATCTGGGAAAGAAGCACTGGAGGGCAGTTCAGTGGATTCTCAAGTATTTGAGAGGGACTACCAGTAGGTCGACATGCTATGTAGGGTAAAGTTTTTTTCTACATGTGTTTGTAGATGCAGATGCAATAGGTTACTTGGATGATAGGAGGTGCACCATAGGTTTTGTGGTGGGTGGTCTTCAAGGTTGAGTTTGAAGAGGGATACAAGCTAGAAAATAGATTAGACGGGGCACATGTATAGGTATAGGTACAGTGTAACTACTTATCTCCAAGTGGGAGATTATTAGGTTGTGGAGCTAAAAGCTTCACTGATGCAGGCATGGAGGAGGTCATTGGAGGAGGTTGTTGAGTGTCACAGACACTGGCATCAGTCAGGCCAACCGATGTCAGCAGTATTAGACAAGAAGAGAAACTGACGTCGGTCATGGATCAGCCAGTGTCAGTCACCTCCAGGCAGACAGGGACCGATGTCGGTCACCTATGCAGTTTAGAAATACAAGTTTTATGGGTAGTTAGTTAACGAACCAAGTGTTTGCATGTCAAGAGCCAAATTTAGACTAGAAGCTACAGATTTAATTATTGTAATTAGATGTCTAATTATTATTTGCATGAGATCTTTTTAAGAGACTCATAGGCTGTATTGTAAGGTGTTCTAGTTTGAGTTCAGAAAAGTTAGCTCCTTTTGTGTGTGAGGTGAGTAAGGGTGTTCCTCCTAGTTCCACAGCAGTGCCAAGTGTGGGTGCTGGTTTTGGAGAATCAAAGGGGTTCTTCATGTATGTATGATCTTGGTCAGCAGGTGTGCATGGCTACATTAGGAGATCTGCATGGTAAGTAAGATCATTGATCTACAGGTGTATGTGGGTGTGGGATCCAGGTTTATAGGTGTGCAAAACTAGATTAATTTGCAAGTGTGCAAGATCAAGGAGGACAACAACACAACAGGGAGCAAGATCAGGTAGGATCTACTTGGAGTACGATGTGTACTCAAAAAAAGAGCAAAGAGGAAGGCAAGGAAGATCCTTCCATAAGTGAGATCATTTTGGTTATAGGTTGTTGTAGTTTAGGGGAGATCTACTTGAAGTACATTGAGTACTTATGGAGTGTGTGGAGCACTTGTGGAGTGCGTGGAGCACTGGAGTACTGGCAGTAGTGGATACTCACTGGTTAGAGGTGAACACCAACTCTATGTTTGAGTTGGGTGTTGGGACCGTAAGAGAGAGAGCTTTGAGGAGAGAATTACTGTTCACTTGAGGTGTGGGAATCCTCTAAGAGGTGGTGAAGAAGAAGTGGCATCTTCTTTATTGTATTCTTTTTTGGAAGAGTTTTAATACAAGTTGTGTATTGTCTCTCATATTCTGTGTTGTTTCTAAATTCTAGTTACTTGTGATTCTGGTTTAATTCCGCATGTTAAGTTTCTTATATGTGGTAATCAATTGTGTGCTTCCATATTTCCCAACAACATACTCAAGGTATTTCAAGCTTACTTAACGTCAAGTGATTCGACTAATTCTCTAACACGAAACAATGGTCAAATGACGTAATGCATGAACGGGGATTTTGTTTATAAAAACCCCTTACCTATGCTATCATTATGGTCCTTGTCAATGAAAGAGCAATGCACCTTTCAATTCTTATCCATACCTTTGTCACATTCAACCAAATCATTTTCTAACCGAATCAAACAAACCCAAACCTTTTTCGACCACTACCATAGCCTATTCACACTAGTTTCTATGGAAACCAATACACATGGAAACTATCGACCACACAATTTTATGCCAAGCATAAACCATTACTTGTTGAAGCATAAATAATCTCATTTCATTTTTAGCATACATCCATCACCGATATGGACACTTGCTAGGGATGAAAGACCACTTAACAAATGTTACAAAATACACCATTACATAATATGGAAAAGGCTATAACATCATCATACCCTCATCATTTATAACCTGACCAAACCAACCTATCAACTAGCCTAAACTACATTGGTCTGAGGCCCTTCAAAGAGGGGCTATGTAGGTAGCACTCAGATGACATGACATCTTCTGGGGTTAGCTCAGCCACATCCATTTGTTCATCTATCTGATGGACAAACCATATTACCTTTTAACCATGACTTAACCTCGTCCAACCCACATCCACAACTGACCCTCTTCCTCCCTTTTAGGGAGAACTACATTGGCCTGAGGCCCTTCAACCAGGGGCTATGTAGGTAGCACTTAGTTGACATAGGGTCTTCTAAGGTTAGCTCAGCCATTCCTTCGTCCATCCATCTAATGGACCAACTATCTATCCCAACCCAAAATCATGACCAAACAACCAACCCTCATAGTAAAACTCATTTTTGACTCCTCATAGGGCACACTTGAGATCACTTATATCTCAACCCAATGCGACCAACAACCATGGAGATCACGCCTATCTCCTCTGACCATGACCACTTTGCCTTAGTTGTTTTGATTGCATGTAGGCTACTTCATGAATAGTTAGCCAAATTGTTTGCAACCCACATTATGACCCTCACAAGTATTGGATTGTGAGCAAGTTGATACCCACTACTTGTGACATTTTTGTGTTTTCCAAGAGCACTTCCTGAGCCTGGGATACTTGGCACACGGTGACCATTAGAGCTATAGCTTGGATCGTTTAACCCAATTAGTGACGATTAAATTCTAGGGACTGGTTATTTTGATTTTAGCACTCCTCAACCTTTGACTGTGACAATTTGACCTATCTATCTTGTGCAGTGGTATACATGTAATCTCAACTATTGCAACATTCACACTCAAACTTCACCATATATATTGACTACCTATCAAATTGGCAATCAATTTCCAGTTCCCTTCCCTCAACTCCCGCTTTGAGGGGGAATACCTCATCACCATACCTGGGACATCTACTCCTATTTTTGTCTTGCAGTTCATCCAGAACAATCAATAAGACAAAAAGGGGCAAATGTAGACACCTAAATTGTGTCGACCCCCCTTGGTCCTAACCCATATCTTATTAATTTAAAATAAACAAATTATTTTAAATTATGACCTCACCCTGACACCTCACCTAGGACACCTCACCTTAGACACCTCATCTTGGACCATTTCCCACCCTATGAGTCACCCAAGACCTATTCTTACTCCTCCCCAACTGCCTAACCAACTCTCATATGTATTTAGCCCAACCTTTGACAATTCTCCAATGGACTATGCACTTGGCGGATGGAAAATGGGCTTGTTAGCCCTTTTACTCATTCTCCACCCACCGACATCAGTCAAATGTTAGCCAATGCCGGTGGGATCGCTGATGTCAGTTTACTTAAACTGAGTTCTAACCTCTCACTCGGGCTAATCACTAATCACAAATCCCAAATCAACTTCCTCTTAGACACTTCTCTCTTGGACTCTAGGACTCTTTCTCACACAGATCAGGCTCTCTCTCTCTCTCTCTTCCTTGCAGACTCTGAGACATCAACAAGCATCAGACTTCAACTAATGCTCCCTTGGCCATAGAGACTCTACACCAGTTGCTCCAGATTGGACTGAAGCATTACACAGGGTAACAGACACAAGTGTTTGACATCTTGGTTCTTATTTTCATTAGAGCTATGTATTTCTTCCCCCCTTTCATTTCAGTAATTTAGAATAACTTAGTCAATTTGCTATCTCTAAATACTACTAGCCAGACCCGACCTTCAACCAGACCTGACCTTATTTGTCTCCCTGCAACCCTGCACAGACCTAGACTCCTACCAGACCCCTCAGTCAACCACAAACCTATCCAAGGCCATTGCCTTGATCAACATTGACCATTACCCATACCGATGCTGGTAGCATAACTGATGTCAACAACTTGACAAACTAACGCCGGTAGGACTACCAACATCGACGACTGTGGTAGACCAACTTTAAGGAAATAGGTATGCATTATCTAATTTCCTCTTTGTTAGTCATTTGTCATTTCTTTATTTTTGACACTTCTAATTATAAATAGTGGACTGTCATCCCTCAAGGAAGTCTTTGCACTTTTGGGACTAAGCTTTGCTTGGCAGTCCACCGTATATCAATCTAACAATATCTTTGTTTGAGTCTTCTTATCTACAGGTGTCATCCTCCATAGCCAAAGAGGAGCTCCTTCAATCATCTGGATACTGTGCGCAAACTTCATCTGGGTACATACAAACCCCTAACCATAATCTTAGTTTCTTTCATCTTTTGAATGTGGAAAAGCGAAAACAATTAGAAACAAAAGGGATTAGAATGCCTTGAAGGAATTCTCAGATATATCAACAACCTCATGCCTAGAGTTGGGTAAGCACACCCAATTATTGACCCTATCTTGTATGTGTATGGCTTTATGAAGGGTATCACTCAATATATCAATGTAAGGGAATGCTTCTAGTTTGGATATGGATCAATGAAGTTAATACTTTGTCAGGAATCTAGAACAACAAACATGCTCTGATCCCACTTGTCAGGATGCGAAACCGGAAAAATACAATTGATTACCAAACTTCAAACAACTTAATATGTGGAAATAAACCAGATTCACCAAGTAACTAGAATTCAGAATAACACAGCATATGAGAGACAATACACAACTTGTATTAACACTTTATACAGAAAAGAATACAATAAAGAAGATGCCACTTCTTCTCCACCACCTTACAGAGGTTTCCCACACCTCAAGTGAACAGTACTTCTTCTCCCCAAAGCTCTCCCTCTCACAGGTCCCAACACCCAACTCAAATACAGAGTTGGTGTTCACCTCCCATGCTCCACGCACAACACAAGTGCTCCACGCACTCCACAAGCACTCCACGTGCTCCACAAGTACTCAAAGTACTTCAAGTAGATCTCCCATGAATCTGCAACAACCTGTAATTCAACAGACCATACTTATGGAAGGAACTTCCTTGCCTTCCTCTCTTGCACTATCCGAGTACACACCTGTACTCCAAGTAGATCCTGCCTGATACTGCTCCCTGTTGTGTTGCTGTCTGTATGACCTTGCACACCTGCAAATCAAACAATGGTTCTGCTCACCTGTGAACCTCGACCTTGCATACACATACACCTGCAGATCAATGATCTTACTTACCATGTAGATCTCCTATATAGGCCATGCAACTATGACCAAGATCCTACACTCTTGAAGAACTCAGCTGGCTCTCCAATCCAGCACCAACACACCTGGTACTGTGGCACTAGGAGGAACGCACCATTGCTCTACCTCACACACAGAAGGAGCTTATAATTATGCTCTCTTACTCCCTAGCACACTTTTCCAATACAACCATGAGTCTATTATATAGATCTCATCTAAACAATAATTAGACATTTAATTACAATAATTAGATCCGCAACTCTCAGTCTAAAAATAGATCTCTTCATGCAAACACTTGGTTCGTTAGCTAACTGCCCATAGATAGCTCGCAGTCAAACCACACAGGCGACCGATGCCGGTCCCTATCCACCTGGGGGTCGCCGACGCCGGCCGATCTCTGACCGACGTCGGTTGCCTTCCTGCCCTATCCTGCCGACATCGGTTGGCCTGACCGACGCCGGTGTCTCTGACACTTAGCAACTCTCCTGCAACCTCCTCTCCTATTTGCATCAGTGAAGCTTTTAGCTCCACAATCCTAACAATCTCCCACTTGGAGATAAATAGCTGCACTGTACCTATACCTGTACTCCGTCTAATCTGTTTCCTGGTTTGTATCCCTCTTCAAGCTCCCACCTGAAGACAACCCACCACACATCCCGTGGTGTACCACCTGTCATCCGAGTAACCTTCCACATCCGAACCTACAACACCTGTAGTGAAGTCCTGACCCTGCATAGCAACACCTGCTGCCGGTCCCTCTCAGAAACCTGAGAACCCACTTCCCCGAATTGGCTCCTAACTCTAACAGCTCCCACTACATGGGAATACTCAGGTCTATACCAGACCTCATGTGATTTCGGACACTGTACCTGTCCAGCCCTTAGTGTGCTCTGGTTCTGCATCCCGAACCTCGCCAACACCTGATTCACATCAGATCCCACTTGAGACAAAATCAACCTGTGATCTCCATGCCTCCCATGTCAAAGAGTTTCACTGCTCAAAACTCCCCCCTAACATGCCACTGAACTAATCTTACCCTTAGCTCAGAAAACCCTGTATGTACTAACCTGCTATAGCAAAACATACCGTCCACATACAGTAACAGAATGATGTCATGACCATCATCCTCCTGGTAAGTCAAACCATAGTAGTTACCCTGACATCGACTGAAGCCATGCTTCGTCCTCCACCTGTCAAAACCTGTACCACTGTCTTGCAGCTTCCTCAAGACCATATACCTGGTCTTCCATCTCACGTATCCATTCTCTCTATTCTTCTACTAAGGAATCCATTCGTCTCTGTGCTTTCATCCAGCTGGCAAACCTACCAAGACTCCCGTCTGGTTCTGCATCATAATCCTGCCTAGCTCACACCTGTTTCCTGGATCCTTCCTACTATACAATCAGCAACAAGTATGAAGAAGAGGAACAACGAATTTGAGGGCCTACTTACACCTTCAGTCGTCCGTATGGGTGTTTGAGACTCCTTGACAACATGCTGTCCACCCAAAATTCGTTACAATGACCGACCTCGGTCACTCCACAGTCTGCATCCGACCGACGTCTGTTCCATGTGTCTGTACCTGACTACCAACCTACCAGCGCTGGTGTCCCTACTGCCAATGTCGGTCCTCCTGACCGACATCAGTCTTACATACTGCCGATGTCGGTCCCATGACCGACGCCGGTCTTACCCTGCCCGACACTGCCGGCTTCGGTCTGCACATGACCGACATCGGCATCTGTCTGTTCGACGCCGGTTCCTCCTGACAGACGCCGGTGTCTGTGTTCCCCTGTGAGTGATGACTTTTTACCCGCGAGCTTCTTTGAATCAAAACCCATGTCCAAACTGCTCTGCTCAGAAGTATCCAGCCTCATCCACTGAACTCTGTCCGCCATCTCCTCCAAGAACACCAAGGCTTTCCAGTTCTTAAGCCTGTCAAATATATCTATCTTCCGCTTAAGAACATGCATCTCCTTCCTACTCATGTGACCAAGCCTACGAAGCCACGTCTCTGCAACAGAAGAAGAATCAGTAATATAAACAAGTAGATAAAGAATACCTGTTTTCTTACCACCAGCTAATTCAAGTGCTACCGCTGTGAGAGTTCTTGTGCATCTCTCATCACCCAATCTTTTTGAAGAAATTAGCCATATCTCCAAACCTGGGACTTGCATGACCTTCATCAACACCTGTGTGTTGGCCGCTTACAATTTTAGCTTCACTTCCCCTTTGCCAATTCTTTGGCAAGGCTTACCAGCTCCTCTACCTGGGGCTGCATGGAAAGAGGCAACTGAATCTTTTATCCAAGATTCAACTTTATCCAAGAAACCTGCAAATACATCTTGTGCAACAACACCTGCTACATCTGTATCTTCAATTTCTTCATGCTGATCTGTTACCAACCAACAATGTTCTTTTACCTGCTCTTTCTTTCCATTGGACCGTGAGTAACCATCTGTGCTTTTCAACTCCTCCATTCTTAGCTTACTTTGATCTGCCGTTGCTCTACTCCCACTCAATCAGAAACCCCTGAGAGTGCCCTGTAATCAAAACACAACCTGCTTCCTGCAACCTTAGCTCTGATACCACTTGTCAGGAATCTAGAACAACAAACATGCTCTGATCCCACTTGTCAGGATGCAAAACCGGAAACATACAATTGATTACCAAACTTCAAACAACTTAATATGCGGAAATAAACCAGATTCACCAAGTAACTAGAATTCAGAATAACACAGCATATGAGAGACAATACACAACTTGTATGAACACTTTATACAGAAAAGAATACAATAAAGAAGATGCCACTTCTTCTCCACCACCTTACAGAGGTTTCCCACACCTGAAGTGAACAGTACTTCTTCTCCCCAAAGTTCTCCCTCTCACAAGTCCCAACACCCAACTCAAATACAGAGTTGGTGTTCACCTCCCGTGCTCCACGCACAACACAAGTGCTCCACGCACTCCACAAGCACTCCACGTGCTCCACAAGTACTCAAAGTACTTCAAGTAGATCTCCCATGAATTTGCAACAACCTGCAATTCAATAGACCATACTTATGGAAGGAACTTCCTTGCCTTCCTCTCTTGCACTATTCGAGTACACACCTGTACTCCAAGTAGATCCTACCTGATACTGCTCCCTGTTGTGTTGCTGTCTGTATGACCTTGCACACCTGCAAATCAAACAATGGTTCTGCTCACCTGTGAACCTCGACCTTGCATACACATACACCTGCAGATCAACGATCTTACTTACCATGTAGATCTCCTATATAGGCCATGCAACTGTGACCAAGATCCTACACTCTTGAAGAACTCAGCTGGCTCTCCAATCTAGCACCAACACACCTGGTACTGTGGCACTAGGAGGAATGCACCATTGCTCTACCTCACACACAGAAGGAGCTTATAATTATGCTCTCTTACTCCCTAGCACACTTTTCCAATACAACCATGAGTCTATTATATAGATCTCATCCAAACAATAATTAGACATCTAATTACAATAATTAGATCCATAGCTCTGAGTCTAAAAATAGATCTCTTCATGCAAACACTTGGTTCGTTAGCTAACTGCCCGTAGATAGCTCGCAGTCGAACCACACAGGTGACCGATGCCGGTCCCTGTCCGCCTGGGGGTCGCTGACGCCGGCCGATCTCTGACCGACGTCGGTTGCCTTCCTGCCCTATCCTGCCGACGTCGATTGGCCTGACCGACGCCGGTGTCTCTGACACTCAGCAACTCTCCTGCAACCTCCTCTCCTGTTTGCATCAGTGAAGCTTTTAGCTCCACAATCCTAACATACTTCTTATAGGACATGAGGGTATCTTCATACTCAGCCTATTGGTCATCATCTTTGGTATAATCCTTGGGGACTTGTTATATTACTCTAAATATATCATTGTAGTGCTTATACTAGGTCAATCTAGTAGGGAAGGTGGTGTCCCTATATTCAGGTTTTACCTTTGAGTTTGAGGATGAAGCATCCATGGAGTAGGATAGGTGGAATTAGTAACCTTTGAGTGTAAAAGGCATGGATATAGGGGCTTTTGTGAAATTTTAAAAGTGGAGAATTAGATATTTATTCAAAGGTAATAATGGTAACCATTAGCAAGCTTCTCTTAACTATTTAAAAGTGAATGCATACACCCAACAATATTAATGGTGTTTGTTGGCTCACTTGCTATGAATTTAAATTCAATTTGGTGTCTAGATTTATTCAATTTAATTATAAATCTAGAATTGAATTCAGATCCCATGATACTCTGTTGCCAACTAGATATAGCAATGATGATGGGATGTTTTAAAAATGTCCAATCAGTTCCATCCTCCCATTCTATTAATTCTTAATGCATGGTAGGCATGTGGTCACATATCTTAGAGGATTTTTAGCTAACTCATACTTTTTGACACATGTCTACTCATTAATCTTCCTAATAACAATCAACACCTAGTCACAACTTTGTACTCTATGTTATTCCCTTAGGCTAGGTGATGTGTCACTTAGGGACTTGTGACACATCATGATCAGCTCTTTGGTCTCATTTATACTTTATTCTTACCTATGGGGCCTTAGGTGGTTGCTAGTTAATCTATGCACTTGACAAAATAGTACCTTCCCATTTAGATAGGCTCTCCTAATCCCTGACATCTCTGATAGGTCTGGGGGAATGGACACTTTGACTTATGGTGATGTGGCACCTTCTATTTAGTCAAGCTCTCTTGGGATTTGAAATCTCTAATTAGTCTAGGGGACTAGCCATTATAACACCTAATGACATAACACCTTCTTATTTAGTCAGGCTCTCCTAAGATATAATATATTTTAGGGACTAGCAACTCTAACACCTGGTAATGTGGTACTTTCACATTTGGCCAAACTCTCTTAAGATTTGACATCTCTGATAAGTTTGAGGGATTGGCCACTCTGACACCTGGTGACATGGCATTTTTACATTTAGGTAGGCTCTCCCAGGCTTTGACATCTCTGACAAGTTCAAGGGATTGGACATTTTGACACTTAATAACATGGTGCCTTCTTCTTTAGCTTAGTTCTCTTAGGCCCTAACATATTTGATAGGTCTCATAGATAGGTCATTCTAATGCCTAGTGATGTGGTGCCTTCCTATTTGGCCAAGCTCTATGAAATTCAAAAAATGACCAAGTAAGATAAATAAAAATAATATGATACATTAAAACTTACTTGTTAGATGCAAAGATCTTAATTTTCAATGGAAGACAATGGGTATACTACTTTAGGAAGGGAACTTGAGTCTGGGAGATTTCAAGAAAAAATTGACTTGCACTATTAACACCATGATTTATTAAAAAGAAAATAAACTCCTTAGTTTTAAAAATAAATAAAATAGGCCTATTAATACTTAAGGAAATCAAGGTAGTGCATATTCCAAAGATTTGATTAGGCATCACTGATGGGAACAAAAGAAAAGGAACCTGAAGCTCTGGTTCATGCAATTTTTAGAGCCCCCCCGCATTTCAAAGAAAAGGGGGTGTGTTGGCCACAACATGATTTATTTATGAATAAGGTAGATCTTGTTGAATTACATAGCCAAAATATAACCTTATAAGATCTTCTAGATGAGATTATGATGAAATAAATGAGTGCAAGGTTGTGTCAAGGGTAAATTATAATCTTATTTCTATTATAAGTTATTAATAAATGCATAATATATCATGTTGACTGGGTGTTGTCATCATTTTTATATACTTATAAATATAATTTGTGATTGGGGAATATTTTGAGAAGGGTCTTGGAATTATTAGGTTCTTTTTCTAATTTCCTTGTATATTTGGTTTTGAATACAACTTATTTCAATAAACCTATACCTATATGTTTTTGAGTGAATGGGGAGATTGGTTATTATTATTACATGTATTAAAATAATGAAATTGCACGTAAATAATAAAATATGTGTAAATATATAATGCCTAAGTGGTCTTGAAGTACAAGTTAGACTGAACTCTTGAACTATTAAGACTCAAGGTTATGTACTTGCCAACTGAGTTTTGCACCATGTTCTTACATAAAAATTGTATTGATAAAGATATAGCATATATATTTTTATCTATTTTTCTCTAAATCCTTTATGTAATTCCAAGGGAATGAATAAGAACACATGTTTGTATTTCATATGTTGAACAAGAAATAATTGACTAAATAATATTATCAAGTTTATGTTATGATTAATAATTATGTTTGAACTAAAACTTATAAAGACTTGATTCTTACTATAGTCTCTTGTGCACAATTGTTTGAATACCATACATATTTTAAATTCATGGTTAAGTGAATATCATCAATGGTGTTCTATATTTATGATTGATTGTACTTGTTCATTGGTTGGACTATGTGTATTCTGAAATCTATAAATATATGCTATTGGAATCTATATATGTATATAGACTATATTTGGATAATAGGAGATAGTCATGTGAGTAAGGTAGTGGGTAACTCATATATCTATCCCTTTTTTTCATGTGAAAGTCATGATTTAGTAGTGGAGAGTTCTATGTGAGTGAAAATGACTCAAATTCTTAGATCTGAATTCTATAATGAAAACTTTGGCCAAAGTAATGTTATAGATGATACATTATCACTTTAGTGTACTTCTAGTTTACATGTGTTTGCTAATATCATTTAGATAGAGGAGTGGATACCATGGTCTATTTGTTTGATACATGTAATAATGATATTACACACATAGGTTTTAAATGATATCTCGATATCCACACTATCCTTCTATGCCCCTTTATGAAGGGTAGGGACACTCCCATTGGTGAATTGTGAGGGAGACCATTGGTGTATGGTTAGAGGTAAATCACTAGGATGATGCTATCCTTATGTCAACTAATTCAACCTTGGAATTATACTCAAGCTATTTTATGGATCATGGAGTTCTTTGATTAGCTTATTTGCATTGTTTTACTCATTGTATTGTATATTTGACATTGTGTTATATTTTATGTTATTCTTGGATGGATATTCAACATAATAATGGCTATGTAATTTGTATATTATTCCAAAATTATAAATAGTAGTTCTTGTAAGCATGTTTATGACTGATTTATGGATTATATCAGTATCTGTTGTGCTTGATTCATTATATTATACTTGATTAATAGTTATTCAACTTATAGTCTAATTTATTGCTTGAGTAATAAATGGATTAGATTAGATAGTGGGTTAATTTTATATAGTATTTATTACTTTAGATTTATTTATTTGTTGGGAGATAAATATATAACTTTAAATAATTTTATAATTAATTTCATATAATAAAAAATTTAAGTGTAAGTAATGGTTATCCCCTTGGGGTATAATAGGGAACACATGTCTCTTTTGTCTCTATGGCACTATGAATGGCTGAGGGGCTGGCCACATGGAAATTTTTAAATATATTTAATTATGTAGTCCTTATAAAAAAGACAAATGTTTTGTTATACTATTTTGGGGTCCAATTTCTTATCTTTTATTTATGCACTGAATTCAAAACAAGTGTCCCAATTAATCTCCTCAGGATCATGACACTTGTCCATTTATTGCTCAATTAAGACCTATAGACCTTATCTTTAGGTCATGGAATAAAATTTATTTGAATGATAAAGTCATCCTTAAAATTATTATATGTATTTATAGTTCCCCTAAGACCCATCCTCATGTCTTTTATATGCTTTGTTTTATGTTTGATTCATTCATAACTTGACACTTAGCCTATACTCACTCTTTTATTGGGTTTGAACTCATTACTTAACATCCTAGGCCTCCTTTAGTAGTGAGAGAGTGATATTCATACACATGGAATTTATGTTGATCTAAGGGCTCACAAGCTTTATATAATGCTTTACTCTATCTATGGGCTACAAGTTAGTAGGATGCCACTACATGGATGACCCTCATTTATTCAGGTGATCACAAAACTCAAGACTTAGGCTAGTTCACTATTTTATTTTAGAGTAAGGAGATGTCTACATGTGGCTTGAAGGCATTGTGGGATTCACATTTTCTTTTTATAAGTCTAAAATCTTTAGATGGTTAAGATTTTTCCATGTAGATGACCCTAGCTCACCTAAGGGGTATTTAGTATATAATTATGGGACTAGACATTTTTTTACTTGATAAAATATTAGTGAGAAAGATCATGCCACATGGCATAATATCACTTATCTATAGGGTTACCCAACCTATTAATGTGTATCTCTATTTATGGGTTCTCGATGAGTGGGATTCTACCACATGGATGGCCATTACTCATCTGAATGCTCACTTATATTTAGAGTATGCACCTCTACCTATTTGCCATGGATGAGTAAGATTATGCCACATGGAATGATATCACTTAGATAGATGATCATGGAAATTTTTTAATTGTGCATTTTACTGAAGGCTCTACATGAGAGGGGTCACACCACATGGCATGATCTCATTTATCTAGAGGGGTTTTGATCTTCAAGACTTGGGCCTACTCATGTGAGTCATGAATGAATGATATCATGCCATAGGGTATTATCTCATTTATCTAAATTCATGGGGCTTGGCCATTTCACTATTAAAAATAATGATATGGAGACATGTGGAATGATCTCATTAATATGGACACTTGCAAGGTCCTTGCCTTATCCATTTTGAGTCAAAATAAGTGAGTAATTAGGATGAAGACATGTGTCACAATCCCAATTGTTTGGGTGCTTAAAGAACTTAAACATAGAACATTTTTCATTATAATACATAGAAAAGTGAGATGAAGGCACACGTCTTAATCTTATGAATCTGGGGGCTCATCAAAGAAAAGGCTTAATTATTTCAAAAATCCTTCATGGGGAAATTGGGTGCCAACATATGGAATGATCCTAAATCTCAAGGAGTTATCCATTGGAATTTAAACTTGGAGACTTATCCATTAGGATTTTTCATTACCACTCTTAAATATTATAGTTACTCTAAGTGTGAGAGAGACGTGCAAAATCCGTCTATGTAAGGAGGCCTTTAGCTAAATAACTAATTATGAAAAGCATCTCATATTTCATGGGATATTTATAAGCTTGTCGAAGTAAGTTTTTGTAAAGTGGAACTATGGGGTAAGAACACTCTTGTAAAGAATAAAAAACCTTTGGCAAAAAATAAGTTAGCTTAGTTAGTCCACAAAACTAGAATATCAATATGAAGATCATAGTATTGAAAGATAAATAAATGCATAAATTATCTTCAATAAAAGTGTCCATTTAAACCTTTAGACATAGGTATCAATCAAATTATTAGAGCAATTATGGGAATAGACAACCAACTTAGTATTAGATGAAAACTTCATACTAAATAAAAAATTAGACTTAAGACAATGACTTATAGTTTAGACTTGGACTGATTCATTCCACAATAAGACCTAAAATAGAAATTTTAAGATGAAAAAGGGTTCTATTTTAAAATATGAAAATAAGGCATGTTGGTCATAAAAAATGATAACTACTACATGAAAAATACTACCTTAACATTTATAATCTAGACTCGGGCTTCCATTACTGAACTATGAGATAATCAACTAAAGTTCCCTTATAGATGAACTTTGAGGGGGAAAATTACTCAATTATGATTCAATAAATAACATATTAGGCCTTGATTTCTTCAAAGGATAATTTTATGTAAAGAGTGATAATGTTGTTATTTTGAATCCACTAGGCAAGATTAGACATATCTTAGGTGCTCAGAGCTTGTTGAGAGGTACTTTAATTATAGAATTTTAGCTAAGGAAAGGAAGGTTAGCCATTGCTCTGCTACCAACCAGGTGTCTATATCCCAAATAGAGATATATTTGGCCCTACTCAAGGCCTTTTTCTATTTCCATCCAGGCCATAAATCCTAAGATGGAGTTTTACCAAATCACCCTTTCTTAGGAAAAAACTTGGATTTTCATGATATTCAGACTTCATTTCATTTTTATGTTTATTTTTGCTTAATCTAAGAGGGATGGGGACCAATATATCCAATGTGTAGGAATGGTCCAATGAACTCTTTACACTAAGAAGGTCATTTTCTTGCTTAGTGAATTGGTTATGATTGATATGTTTTTTTAGTGTTGTGATGACCTTTATAAAAAATAAGGTTTTTCTCAATTTATTTGCTCAGTTCTAAATTAGTGGCCTCTAATATTTTTAGTGTCTCAAGAAAATCCCATTTGATTATCACATTATTTAATAATGGGGGATTTCCTTCCAATTTCCAATTTTGGAACTATTTTTTAGTGTCTCCTTAATTTTGAAGTGATCAAACTCAGAAGCATGAGGACCAAGATTTAGATTGGACTCTATCTTACCATCGCTATCTTAGATGCTACTTAATCTAAATCATGAGGACAAGGTACAACCATTATAAGGTTAAAAATGGTGAATAAGGGTAAACAAGAGGAAGAATCAAAGTAAACCAATGCATCATAAAATAATATAACACATGGATGAGAAATAAAAGGCACAACAAAACATAAACAAACACTCAATAAAGTAAACTAAATAACTCTAAACTAATATTTACATCACTAGCCTTTACACCTAGGGCTATTTTAAAATTACATAAAATGGGATAAATGATAAATAATAATTCAATAACTATCCATTAACAATAAGTGGGATGCCATTCCCTTGAAGGTATTTCAATTAAAATGCATTATGCTCCAGTAACTCAAAAATCTAGTATGGACCAATCTAGAGTGGATCAAGTTTGGCATGTTGCCCTTTCTTCTCATGTGATTTATCCCATAATATGATCAAGTATTATATATGAAAGGACTTGATCTTTAACCTCTTATCTAACCATCTCTTAACTATCATTTGATGTCTACTGAAGTTCTATAGAGGCTCTTCTCATGTATTTTCCAATTAGACAATGTCTAGTAGCCTTTAATTTGTCTTTTTAGTATCTTCCATGTACCCTTGTATAAAATTGTAAGTTATTAACTTAAGGAAAATTTGAAATATGGAATATAACCCATATACCAATATAAAAGGAGATATTCTTAGGGCTTACTTATATCTAGTGTGGTTAGCTCAAAGATCATATTTTAATAATGAATGTCAATCTCTAGGTTTCTTTTCTACATACTTATTGATGGTGTTGATTAGGTTATTATTGGTTGATTTATCCAAAACATTCCATTAAAAGTACTAGTTTGAGGAGAAATTCAAGGTAATCCCATTTTCATAATCCCATTCAATGAGATCAACTGATTGAAATGCAGGTCCATTGTCATAGAGTAATGAGACCGGGGTGCCAAATTATGTTGTTATATTTTGTTTAAGGAACTTGATGACTTGTTTAGATATGTTATTCTTGGTTTCCACTACTTTTGTCCATATTTTATAATAATCAATGGTTGTAAGTATAAATTTATGTCCAACTGATGATTTCTATTTTATGTCTCCAATGAAGTCAACTACCCATTGAGCAAAAGGATGTTATTCTATCATAGGATACAAAGGCATTGTAGTGCAGACTTCCTTATTAGTAAAGGTATGACACTGATGGAATAAATGCACATGGGTGTGGAAATATTTAAAGAAAATGGGCCAATAGTAATGAAATCATATAATTATGTGTAGTTGTAGTCGATGGCTACTACCCAATTTCTTATGGAAGTTAGTCATGAATTCCTTGGCTTTTTATTCAGATAAACATTTGAGATAAATGCCTCCATAATTATTTCTAAAAATCACTCTTTTATTCAAAATTTAATAGGATGCATTCATCTTGAGAGATATTTTATGTATTTGATTGATTCCTCAAGGAGGTTTTCATAAAAGAGGTAGTGGAAAATTGGATCATATCATTCTTGATGGACCATTTCAAATTGATCCAGTTGTACCACTATGATCCTAGGGTTAATTTTAGTGATCAATTGAGTAAGACCTTGGCCTTAGACTACCTTGTTAGGTTTTATATTGAGGTCATACTCTTACAATTTACCCATACATCAACCTCTATATTCTCCTAGTTTATTCTTCCCAACATTAGCTTCATGGCTGGGTCTACATCAACCTATATATGCACCTTATTTTAGAGAATGTAGTGCCTAAATTTATTCATAACCTTAAGCAAGGTGTAGGCATGATTATCCAAGGTGGAATAATTCATTTCTGTATCCTTCAAGTTTGTGTTCATAAAAGTGATTGGGTAATCATCTTCTAAAATTTGAGGGAGCATTACAACTATGGTGTGTTCTAACATGAAGGAATAGAGATAAAAGTCCTTTGCATAGTCTAAGATAATTAATATTGGTACCTACATGATGGATTCTTTGATTTCTTGGAAGGCTTGGCTAGATATATGAGTTCATTCCATATTTTATTCCTATTCTAACAATACATTCAAAGGTTTAATTTTTTTGGAAAAACTAGATATGAATTTATGTACAAAGTTAATCTTATCAAATAATGACTTTAATTCCTTTTTACTAATAGGCAAAGGTATATTGGAAATTTCATTGGCATGTTTAGAGTTGATGGAAATAAATTCATTAATGATGATGTGATCAATAATATTAACTTCATTAACACCAAATACATTTTTCTTTGGGTTAAGTGAGATACCATACCTTATACACCTTTCAAATATCTTTTGAAGATGTTAAATATGATTATACCTACATTTTTACAAAATAGTCAAGTCATCCATGTAAATAAAAATTAATTTACCTATTGGACCTTATAAATCAAAGTCTATAGCTATCTGAAATATTGATCTTGCCTTAATAAGTCCAAATGGTAATTGTTTTCAAGTGAAGGTGCCCAACTTGGTTGTAAATGTCATCTTGGCTCAGTCTTCCAAGTTTACCAAAACCTAATTATATCTTGAGAATATATCCAGGAAGGAAATAATTTGGGATTCAAATTCCATATGTATTAGCTAATCTAAGGAAGGTAAAATATAGTTATCTTTTTTCAAAATCTTGATTCAAATTTATAAAATCCACATAGGGTCAAATTTATCCATTCTTTTTATGGACTAGCACTAAATTGGTTACCTAGGTAAAGTGGTGAATTGGGAATATAATCCTAACCAAGAGGAGTTTATAGACATCTTTGTGAATAAGTGGTTCTATAACTAGGTCCATGGGTTATTACCTCTATCAAAATGGATTTTGTTTCTACTTGAGTGGGATAATGTGGGCTATTATATTTAGGTCAAAGACCTTAAGGTCTCCATAAACCCAAGCAATAATGTCTTGATACTACAACAATAATTTTTTGAGTTCAAATTTAACAAGGGTGAATTTAGACCAATATGAATATCTTTTGGCTAGTCTGATGATCCCAAATTAATCATTTTAGAATTTTGGTTTGAGTGTATTGGCCTCTCAAGTTTGTGTAAGGGATTGTCAAAGTTGAAAACACTCTTTCAAGGGAGATCATCCATATTAGAACTTAGTTTTATTTCAAGCTCATAATGTCTTCCTGGTCTTATTATTCTTTTTTAGGGTCATCTCTTTCCACCTCATCTATAAATTGGATCTCAAATATCCCTGAGTTGTTAAGGAATTATAAAATGTGATGGTCATCTTCAAAGACCTAGAAATTCTTCACATTGTTTATTACTAATGGACATGGGATAAGCTTCACTAAAACATTTTGTAGACCTAAATCATCTAAGGGTGTCATGTTAGCAATAACAGTTTGTAATGAACCAACCACCTAATTTTTCTTCTCAGGTAATAGGGATGACATTGAAATCATTAAACATTTATATCAAATCCTATGCTCTATGTTTATACTTATTTAAATAAGAAAACTTACATTAGAACTTGATCCTAACTTAGTTCACTACTAGTTCAAAATCTCCTAGTTGTCTTAGCTCTTTGACCCTATGATTTAACACCAACTACACTCCTAATATAAAGGATTCTTGTTTTTCCAAGTTGGTGTAAGGGAACTAGAGACTATAGGTATCTAGGTTTCATTTCCATAATGGGTGAATGAGAAGAATTCCTACTACAAAAAATTGCTTAGAATGGGATCTATCAAAATAAAAGGACCATAGACTTGGTAATTTGGGAGATTTATCAACTTAGTTTTTAGTAAATTTTTTAGATAAAGTATAAACACTTATGTTAGAGCATAGGGTACTATGTTCACTCTTTCCTTGATTGTGTTGTATTTTGTGATCATATGTTTCATTATTGGTTTTATATCAACATGGATATGATTGACCACACCTCTTTAGGGCAACCAACTATTAGAGAAGTCTATGGCCATGTATCCATTTAAGTTTTTGGACTAGTCTCTACTAAGTAACATTTCTTAAGCTTATAGGATCTCCATTATTTGAATATCCATAAATTGTTAGACCCTAGGCTCATATTCTAGATACATATGGATATTCAAAATTTCACCAACCACATTAAATTTAGACTTATTCAATTGAAAAATGATTTTATTTGACTTAATAGGTGTTTGTCTCATTTTTTGAAAAATTCCTATAGGCATGACATTCACAGAGGGTCTTGAGTCAACTAGATAGTTATGAAAATTATTTCCAAATTGTCAGGATTAGGAAGCACAATTGATTACTTTGTATAAGCAACTAAACACGAAATTTAACCAGAATTAACAAGTAACTAGAAATCAAAAACAACACAAAATTTGAGAGACAATACAATCTTGTATTTAACTCATCCAAAATGAAAATATAATAAAGAAGATGCCACACTCTTCTCACACCTCTGAGGCTTCCCACACCTCTAGGACTTCCAGTAATTCTCAATCAAGAGTTTTCTCTCTCAGTTATGGTCACAACAATCAACTCAAACACAGAGTTGTTGTTCGCCTCCAACTAGTCAGTAACAATACTGCCATTACCAAGTACTCCACGTACTTCAAGTAGATCTCCCTGATCTTGCAACAACCTACAAATTAATGACCTTACTTACCATGTAGATCCTCTCCCTGATCTTGCACAACTTGCAGATCAACCTGATCTTACAATTGGAAGGATCTCTTCCTTGTCCTTAATTACAATATAGCCCCATGGGTCTCTTAAATAGACCTCATGTAACCAATAATTAGACTTTCTAATTACAATAATTAGACACGTAACTCAAGACTAAAATTAGCCTTTAACATGCAAACTGGCCGTTTAACAAACTAACTGTTCATGTAATTAACAGTTTTGGAATGCACAAGCGACTGTTGTTAGTCCCTATCCGCTTGGAGATGACCAACGTCAGCTGACTCTTGACCGATGTCAGTTGCTTTGCTCACTAGATATGACCAACATCAATTGATTAGACCGACGTTGATTACTCTACACCTTAGCAACCTCCTCCATTTTACATCTTGGTGAAGCTTTTAGCTCCACACCCTAACAATCTCCCACTTGAAGATAAATAGCTACACCTATACCTGTACCTATACATCATCTCATTTTGTGTCCTAGCTTGTATCCCTCTTCAAGCTCAATCTTGAAGACCAACCACCACACAACTAGTGGTGCTCCACCTGTCATCCAAGTAACCTGCCATATCTGATTCTACATACCCATGTAGAGAAGTGTCTGACCCTACATCACATGTTAACCTACTGCTGGTCCCTCTTAGATACCTGAGAATCCACTGAACTGCTCTCCAGTTCTTCTTTCTCAGATTGACCACAAACTTTCTGATAGCACCCACTGCTTGGGTAAACTCAGGTCTAGTACACATGTACTTAACCTCATCATGTGATTGGGGACACTATTTTGTGAACTGTCCATCCATAGGTGTGCTTGCTTGTTCTACATCCTGCACTACCTTATTCACATAATCATCCTGAGACAACATCAACCTGTGATCTTCCCTATCTCTAAGAATACTCATGCCAAAGAATTTTGCTACTCCTAAATTCTTCATGACACACCTCTGAACTAACTTTACCTTTAACTCAGAAACTCCCTACATGTGTGACCCTACAACAAGCATACACACTAAATACAGTAACAAGATAATGTAGCTAATATTATCCAACTTGGTAAAGAAACCACAATGGTCACATTGACATTGACTAAAGCCATGCTTTGTCATACACCTGTCAAACCTCCATTGTCCTATAGCTTTCTCAAGACCATATGCCTTGGCCTTCCATCTCACGTGTCCATTCTCTCTCTTCTTTAACTCCATTGGCAACTCTACCAAACCTCCCATTTGGTTCTCTCCCAAGGAATCAACTTCCTCATCCATGCCATGCTCCCACTATTTCTTGGATTCTACCTACTCTACTTCTTTAAAACTTTTTGGTTCCTGACCATCAGTGAGCAACAAGTAGTGTAAAGAAGGGGAATAATGAATTTGAGGCTTACTTACCCTTTCAATCCTCCATATGGGCATTTGAGACCCCTTGACAGCTTGCTATCTGCCTAAAATCCATTTTCTAGCTGGCCCTAGTCTGCACATGACCGATGTTAAATCCTCCTAATCGCTAATGTTAGTTCCCTGACCAATGCCGGTGTCCTATCCACTGACGTCAATTCTCTGACTAATGCCAGTGTCTACCTATCTACCAATGTCAGTTCTACCTGACCGATGCCGGTACCTGTGTTTTCTTATGAGTGATGACTTTTTACCCGCGAGCTTACTTTGAATCATAACCTTGTTCAAACTGCCATGCTCAAAATTATTCAGCCCCTGTGATTGATCTCTGTCTGTCATCTTCTCCATAAACACCAAGGCTTTCCTATTCTTGCCAAAAACATTAGATTTTCTCTTTATGCAATAAACTCGATCCTTTCTTATAGCAGTAGTTTCAAGAAACCTTACTTTCTTTTGTTGCTTACAGAAATCTCGATCTATGCCTCCCAGATCTAAACTCTTAACTTTTAACTCAAGAACATGCATCCCCTTCTTATTCATGTGACCAAGCCTATGAAGCCACATATTTGAATCTACAACTGAAGTAGATAAACCAGAAGGAGAATCAGTAATACAAGTAGATAGATAAAGAGTACCTACTTTCTTACCTCTCGCTAAAACAAGTGCACCCTTGGTAACTTTCCAAGAGTCTGCTATGAGAGTTATTGTGCATCTCTCATCACCCAACTTTCTTACAAAAATCAAATTCCGCTTCAAAATTGGGACATGCATGACATCCTTCAACACCCATGTGTTTCCCATCTACAATTTCAGCCGCACTTCCCCTTTGCCAACCATTTGACAAGGCTTACCATCCCCTAAATAAATCTTTCCAAAGTCTCCTTGGACATAATCATGGAAAATGCTCTATTTGGGGTTGCATGGAAAGAGGCACTAAAATCTAAAACCCAAGATTCCACTTTATCCAAAGAACATACAAGAGCATCTTGTGCAACAATATCTTCAACATCTGCTTCTTCATTTCCTTCATGTTGATCTTCAACCAACCAACAATTTCTCTTTACATGCCCTTTCTTTCCACAATGCCAGCAAATTTTCCTGCCAGGCTTGGATCTAGGTCTGCTACCTTTCTTTGACTTCCCTTGCTTGATCTTCTCTCTTTACTTTCCTCTTCTTTCAACACTCAAAGCATTCCCTAATGATTCACCTGTGCTTTTCCTATGAATTTCTTCATTCAAGATTACACTAACAACATCATCCACTTTTAAGATATTTGAAGCAGACACAGTATTGCTAACTGCCATTACTAAACTATCCCAACTTCTAGGTAAGGAGCACAAGATTAAGAGAGCCTTAATTTCATCATCAAAAACTATATTGACTGAAACTAACTGATTTACTAATCCATGGAAATCACTAAGATGACTATGTACCGATCCACCTTCCTACATTTGCAAATTAAATAATTGCTTCATAAGAAATACCTTATTCAAAGCTGAGGGTTTTTCATGTAAATTTGCCAAAGATTCCATTAACTCCACCATTGTCTTAGCTTGTGATAAGTTGAAAATCATAGATGATGCCAGGCTCAACCTTATATTTCCCAGAGCCTTCTGATCAAGAACCTTCCATTCTTCATCTTTCATATCTATGGGCTTGCATGCAACCCCACCCAACGGTAAGTATAGATCTTTCTGATACAGATAATCTTCTATTTGCATCCTCCATAATTGATAATTCGTGCCATTGAATTTCTCCATTCTTAGCTTACTTTCTTCTACCATTGCTATACTCCCACTCGAATATAAACCCCTGTGAGTGACCTATAATCAAAACACAAACACCTGCTCCCTACAACTTAGCTCTGTGAACTTGCACCGAACCAACAACCTTGGCTCTAATAAACCTATCCACCAAACCAACAACCTGGCTCTGATACCACTTTGTCAGGATTAGGAAGAACAATTGATTACTTTTTATAAGAAACTAAACATAGAATTTAACCAGAATCAAAAAGTAACTAGAAATCAGAAACAACACAAAATTTGAGAGACAATACAATCTTGTATTTAGCTCATCCAGAAAGAAAATACAATAAAAAAGATGCCACACTCTTCTCACAACTCTAAGTCTTCCCACACCTCTAAGACTTCTAGTAATTCTCAATCAAGAATTTTCTCTCTCAATTACGGTCAAAATAATCAACTCAAACATAGAGTTGTTGTTCACCTCCAACTAGTTAGTAACAATACTGCCAGTACCAAGTACTCCACATACTCCAAGTAGATCTCCCTAATCTTGCAACAACCTACAAATCAATGATCTTACTTATCATGTAGATCTTCTCCCTGATCTTACACAACCTACAGATCAACATGATCTTACAATTGGATGGATCTCTTCCTTGTCCTTAATTACAATACAGCCCCATGGGTCTCTTAAATAGACCTCATGCAAACAATAATTAGACTTTCTAATTACAATAATTAGACACACAACTCAAGACTAAAATTAGCCTTTAACATGTAAGCTGGTCGTTTAACAAACTAACTATTCATGTAACTAACAGTTCTAGAATGCACAGGCGATCGACGTCGGTCCCTGTCTGCCTAGAGATGACCGAATTCAGCTGACTCTTAATCGATGTCAGTTGCTTTGCTCACTGGATATGACTGACATCAGTTGATCAGAATGATGTCAGTTGCTCTGCACCTTAGCAACCTCCTCCAATTTGCATCCTAGTGAAGCTTTTAGCTCCACACCCTAACACAAATAGCCTAATTGTAAGGAAGAAAGGTGGCATCTCAAATTTATTCATATGTATCAACACATTAATGTGCATAGGTTTGGGTTTTAGCTAAACTAGTTTATCTATGAGGGAATTTAAAAGGATATCTCTTTTTTAAGTGATCTAAGCAAACTCATTTAAATTTATGTTTGCCTTGATCTTCTTCATGTCCTCCACTATGTTTTACCCAATATTGCTAGTGGTAGATTAGACATCTTTAGTTGGCTTAGGAAAATTTAATTTTTAGGGTGGAGGGTCATTCCTTGCTCTTGTATCAAGAGGAGTGACACCATTATTAAGAGGGGTTGATGTGGTAAGAGGCTATTTTTGTGTCTGGGTCCTAAGGGCACAATTAATCCTATGACAGTTTTGGATAACTTGTACCTCATTGATGACATCTTTTGACTCATTATCTTCATGGATGGGGAAGTATAACATTTCTAATACCATGGTAGTAAGGATAATTTTAATAATGGACCCCTAAAACTTACTATAAAATTTAGGAAAATTATAAGTTTTAGGGATAATTATATTGTCTAATATTTGGCAAAATCACCATGCATATATAAATTTACTAGTGATTTCAATCATCTCTTTAAAAAACTTATAAATATCTCGTTTATTAAACATCATATTCAAATCAAGAAATAATGGAAAAAAACATAGTTAACCCCTTTCCCCAAACACATTCATGGGGAAAATATGTTTTAGGTGGAATAAAGATTATGATTAGTGGATACCCTAAATTTTTTAGAACAAATATTTTTCTTTACCCTTTAAAATTTGGGACAGTCCATCCATTTCAAACACTTACTAAAATGAATAAATCCAAGAAAGGAGGCTATGAGATACAACATGAATAAGAATTTATATAGACCCATCCCAAACCTAAACCCTAAGTAGGTGTGTGTGACTCTAAAAAAATTCATCACCACATCAATGTCCAAACACACATTCACAAGATTTTTGAGGTTTTACTAATCTCGTTACTAAAAAAATAATCCCAAACAAACACAAAGATCCTGATGATCTCATTATTACAAAAATAATCTCATGTGATAACTAAATTGTGTCTAATAGTAATTTGATATAATATAAAAAAAGGTTTTTCACACTACAAGAAAACATCTAATGAAAAAAATAACATGAAAACAATTTGAATCCCTTAAAAGATACAAAAAATTCATTAAAAGTGTGAAAATATTTATAGATATGTAGGGCTTGTATTTATTACTTGGATTATATTCATTATTAGCTACTTAGACTCTTCCTTGGCCTCTTCTTGTAATTTTTACTCACTTCACAATTCTCACAACCATAAAGGAATAAAACTTTGATAAAAATGAAGTTATATGAATTTAGGTTTTAGGGTTTCTTGGTTCTAGAATTTTAAACATTTTGAAGCACCATGTAGATTTATTTTATAAGAGGTAATTTTGTTAATTAAAATACCAATAGAAAAAGGGATTAGAGGATGATAAGTCTAAAGTCGAGATATTATTTACAATTCCTTCTTTTTAATGATTAAAATTTTCCTTCTTTTTAATGATTAAATTTGTCCTCCTTTTTTAATGATTAAATTTGATGGCCCTATGACTTAGTATAAATTGAGTACAAAGCTCTATAAGTCTCTTAAAATACCAACCAGATAATATAATAAAGTGAGTATAATAAAAATTGTGACAAGAAATCATAGTATAGAGTATAAACTAATTATGGGGTCATAGATAAGATAACTATGAAAATCAAGGATGACATAATTGGAAAAATATTCAAAATATTTCCAAAATTTTAAAATTATAAACTATATAATGTCTACCAAAAAGTCTTAACCATATCCATATTGGCCTTCCAAATATATATTTTCATTTTAATTAAAAAATCATGCCAACTGAAATATAATTATTACCTTAAACATTTAAAGATAAAATACAATATGATCATGAGGCTCTGTTGCATTTATTCAATTTGTTCTTTGTATATTATTTAAAAGATGTATCTCACATGCCATTATTTTTTAGAGGAAATCAATTTCTTTTTTGTTTAAAAGAAGTTCATGGTAAATAAAAATTATATAATATAATAAATTGAGTATAATAAAAACTATGACAAAAAAATAAAGTATAGAGTATAAACCAACTATAAAGCATAGGGAAAGACAACTATGAAAAGTGAGGATGACATAACTAAAAAAAATATTCAAAACATTTTCATAGTTTCAAAATTATGAACTATATAATAAGGTCTACCAAAATGTCTTAACCATATCCATATTGGCCATTCATTTTTTTTTCAATTAACAAACCATGTCAATCAAAATATAATTATTATCTTAAACATTTAAAAAAAAAGACATTATGATCATGAGGCTCTATTGAATTTATTTAGTTTGTTCTTTGTGCATTATTTAAAAGAAGTACTTTGTATGCCATTATTTCTCAAAGGAAAATTAATTTCTTGTTTGTTTAATAAAAGTATGTGGTAAATAACAACCAAATAATATAATAAATTAAGTATAGCAAAAATTGTGACAAAAAATTAGAGTATAGAGTATAAATAATAACTTGACTATGAGACCATAGGCTAAGAAAACTATGAAAATTGTAATGCAATTATAACAACCTAGTCATTAGATGATGTTCTTTTGAAACTTCAAATCTTTTCCATTTCTTGAATTCAATGATCGTTAATAAAATGTAGCTAATGAATATAGTTTTGACTCTTGAGGCATCATTTTTATCACTACTAAATTTTGTAAATTCATTATATTCAACAAAAAAGAGCTCAAATTTTATTATAGATACATAAGCCATGGCCTGATTAATATTATTTATACTAATGTGTAAATATGATATAATATGAGGATTTTAACATCATAAGAAATTCTAAGACACATAGATTAGGCATATCTAGCTTCAGGTACTAAGGAATTTTTAGGATTTTTAAAGATCATATAGTTTGACATGGATTTTTAGTGTCCTTATGTGGACTTCCTTATTTAATGATGAATTTTTAATTAAGACATAATGCTTTAGGTAGTTACTCAAGTATCATGGTATAAATTGAGTATAGGCCTTTATAAGTCTCTCAAAATACCAACCAAGTAATATAATAAATTGAGTATAGTAAAACTTGTGATAAAAAAAATATAGTAAAGAGTATAGAATGACTATGGGGCCATAGGAAAAGATAACTATGAAAAATGAGGATGATATAAATGAAAGAAATATTCAAAACATTTTCATAGTTTTAAAATTATAAACTATATAATAAGGTCTGCCAAAATGTATTAACCATATCCATAATCAATAATGGTGTTTTCAATATTTTTTATTTAAATTAACAAATCATACTAACCAAAATATAATTATTACCTTAAACATTTAAAAATAAAATACAATATGAAAATCTCTCTGCAATTTCAATGATTGGTTGTGTTTTCAAAACATGAGCCTCAAAATTGATTCATTTGTAGCTTCTTTATTAGGGCTATATATAATAGTTTTGAAGGTTGTAAGAGCAAGTTAACAGGTTTTCCAACTAGTGGATCATGTTACAGCCTTGCCAAAATTAATGAATAAATGTATGTAACATGATAAAGATTCAAGATGAGCATGAGGGAATTGAAATCAATAATGTTTTTTTGTTATCCTTTGTATCCCAAAAATATGGTTCTCTAAGACTCTTTTTGTGTAGTACATACAGTAAGATCATGTATAGTACTTAGTACAAATTGAGTATACACCATAACTAACACTTTTGACATAGTTAGTCAATCTAATAGACTCAAATTTTTTTTGTATTATAATGGATTAATTCCTTGAGATTGTATCCTCTGTAAGGTCTACCTTAAAATAAATTTCAAAATGTCTCTCTTCATATAATTAATATCATTTTACTTGAGATGAACTACTATAATCCATGGCCGTGGTGTACCCTCAATATTGAAAAAATGATAGCTCATCAAAATTTTAAAATAAAATAAAAACCTTGGCCCAACACTTCTGAAAGAGAGTAGAATTGGATGGTGAACAAATTGAAGGCATTTTAAAATTGCCAAAGCTAAGGGAGTAGTCTGTTTGATTTGCCACAACATTGTTGGAACAAGTTAAAGTTTTAGACAATGATTTTGTAGATGGATTGATCACTAGAATATGGACTACCTTAAGTTTGAGTGAAATACTACATGATAATATCTCATAATATTTTAATCTTGCTAATTTATGTTAAACAATGATTTTGGGCTCAATGGAAGATGAGAGAATTTTTAGTACAATTTATTATCAAAGTATAATTTGGATGCATGAATCTATGGAAAATTATTGGGGATCACAAAATTTTCCTTTCCTTCCTTGATCAACCTCAAATTTTAGATGCTTAAATTTCATCTTTCAACATGCCAATTTTATTCATTTTGTTTTGATAATTATTATTAGCATTCTCTTCAAAAGTTGTTGGACTCGGATATAATACTATATAACTCTCTAAGTGTAGCATGTTTAAATAATTATTATTCAATCCTCTTCTTTCAGAGGTAGACTACCAAATTAACAAAACTTTAACAAATGGAAAATTGACGACATTATATCTAGTTGTATAGAGCCTCAAATAAGTCTCCAAATTATTGTCAAGTTTTTTCTTAACTTTGACTTTAAAAATGATTATGAAATGCTGGGTGACTCTAATTTTGATGTAAAAGTGCTAAAACTTGATTAGAAAAATGTGTATTTTTATGTTATGTTTGATTTATAGAACATATATCTAATATTTTTAAAATCTATTATAGAGATTCATAAGTATATTATAGAATTTCCTTGTTATTTTATACCAAACTTATTTGAGGTATGTATAGTGTAGTGAACTGAAAGTATCTATATTAGATCAATAACTCCACTTCTACCAATAGCTTGCATAAATGACTAGAAAAATCAAGTAAACCATCACATATGTATTCAATCAACTTATTTTAATCCCATGGGTGATATGTTGGACCAACATTAAATTTTGCCTTGGCCCTTCAATACACTGATGCCAATTTACTAAAAAATTAGGAAATATCTTAACCTTGATCCCCATAGCTTTAATTCCATCAACACCACATTCAATGGTATAAATAAAAATATACATTAGGTTTGAGAATTTGGGATGTGAAGTCATTTATGTCATTAACCTCTTTTAACACTACCTAGTTTTTTAAGCCTTAAGATGTATAAATTTCAACTTACAAGTTTATAATTATAGTTTTAGTTATTTATTATTAATTTTTTTAGTCATTAAAATCATAAATTTTTTTAGTCATTAAAATCATAAATTTTTTTAGTCATTAAAATCATATAGAAGGAAGAACATGTTTGTTTTAACTGGTTTTATAAATATGTTAAGGACTACTTTTAACTTAAGACATAATAATCTTAAGGTAATAATTATATTTTGGCTGGCATGGTTTGTTAATTGTAATAAAAAATATATTAGAAATGTCATTATTGATTGGGGATATGGTTAAGACATTTTGGCAGACCTTATTATATAGTTTGTAATTTTAAAATTATGAAAATGTTTTGAATATATTTCAAAAGTTATGTCATCCTAATTTTTTATAGTGCAGTATTTAATATAATCTGAATATAAATTAAAAATTGAACCAAACCATAAATAACTTTCAAAACATGGACATAGGGGCCAACATAAATTTATAAGGACATGCTATAATTTCTAAGTGACTAGTTTGGTGCACCTTGGATCTTTATTTTTATGGTTGTATAATAACAATGATTCTAGGAAGCAAAAAATGTTTCTAAGATGTGCATAGGATTTTTTATAAGTTATGGGAATAATATGCAATTTAATTAATAAATGATGCACTAATTAAATATCTCAGTTATCAAATGTGTGTGTGTGTGTGTGTGTGTGTGTGTGTGTGTGTGTGTGTGTGTGAGAGAGAGAGAGAGAGAGAGAGAGAGAGAGAGAGAGAGAGAGAGAGAGAGAGAGAGAGTCATAATTTAAATTTTATAATCTAACTAACCAACATAATTAAGCCTATAAAAGAGACAATATCTTAAGGAAAGATTTATGATTCTATCAAAGTATTTTATCAATCTCTTGATATCTATTTTATATCTATATAGCTCAAAAAATGAAAAAAAGAAATGAAATGAAAGCAACCAAGAGAGAAAAAAATAGAAACGTACATGAAAGTAGAACAATGAAAAGAAAAATATAATCACTATTCTAACTAAGAGAAACTAAAAAAACAAACTAACATACTCATAATTCAATTAAATATCATAATTTAATGTTCAATATTAGATTAGTATTTTGAGATACTTACAGAGGTTTATACGCAATTTATACTAAGTACTGCACATGATATTATCATATGTACTACACAAAAAGAGTCTCAGAGAACCATATTTTTAGGACATGAAAGATAATGAAAAAATATTATGATTTCAACCTCTCCCTAAAGATCGTATTGAATATTTATCATTTTACATACATTTAGTTATTGATTTTAGTAAGACTAAAACATGATCCACTATGCAGAAACAACTTTAAAATATTATTATATTAAAATAAAATTAATTAGAAAAACATTAAAATTCATGTGTATTTACATAATTGTTCAGTAAACCATTAAAACATACTATTCTATATGAAATAAAATACTGCCATGTATATATCAAAAATGCCAAAAATAGTAACATACTCAAAAATAGCATGATGGTATTTCACAAGTACCAAGTATCAAAAAAGAAATTAACACAATAATTTAACTAAAGCCTACATCAAAAACTAAATCTATCAAAAGGGATCCCTTATAATTAAAGTACTTAGTATACTCCATGGAAGTAGTGGGAAGTTTAATCAATCAGGTCAAGTCCCCTTCAAAATCATCTACTTATAACTTAACCTTTTTTAACATTTTGACCTCCATAGGTTATGTTGTAGGGTTGCTAGCACGTTTCCTTCTACAAGAATCAGGGCTTTCAGGATCAAAGGATGGAGTATTAGTGTTAAGTATAAAAATTTCATTAGGATGCAATTTTTTAGTTACTTTAAGAATATTTTTAGGTGGCTCAGGCAATGGAATATTATACTTATTAGGCTGAATGGAAATATGCATGTATTAAGAGGGATCACTTGGAGTGCCTCATCCATGAGGATGTTTCTTCCAATGTGTCCCCTCCATCCTTTATTTCCACAAAAATCAAAGATTTGGCAGGAAAAGAGTTGAGAATATTCTAAAAGGTAAGGTTAATGGTATTGAAATGAAAGTTTTATAATCCACATTTATAATTTTAGACACCTAAATCTGGCCACTAATAATCGCCAATCAGGGTTTTAGCCAATTTCCACCCAAAATGCATAATTTGGCCTAAAAACACCAAAGTACACTAAATGATGTGAAACTGACATATTCAAGTGTTGATTTTGGCTAGGGTGTCCCTAAATGGGGCAATGCAATTTATGGGCTAGCTAACTTTGATCAGTTCATTTCAAGTCAAAATGCTAAATTTACACCTAGGTGCTTTGGATTGCTCTTCCCTATCAAATATTTTGCACAAGACTTGTGCCTTTGTTATTTATTATTGGTAACATCCTAAGTGAGAATATGGTTCCAATGTATCTGATAATGCCTTCTAATTCCAATCTAGTCAAATTTTAGACCAATAACAAGGCATTCTGATCAATTTGAGTGATTTGTGCATAAAGTGCTTAATCATGCTTAAGAGCTAATTAACCCAAATCAAGGCATAATAGAGAATTTAATGGAAACTTGTTTAATAATTTGCTTTTGAAATGAATATTGAATATCTACATCATCAAGTGAATGTATTTCATGGGAAGACATCCCTAGGCCATAAATGCAACAAATATAAGGATTCATGCCCTCCATGCCTCATAAATGCCCTCCATGATGCCCTCCATGACTCTTAATTTCCTTTTTTTCTAATGTCATGATGAGGATAATTATAAACTTAATTCAAAAAATTGAATTAATCCTCAACCACACATCTCAATCTTGAGATGGATGGTTTGGGTTGATTCCAAACATTTGCAAAAATCTATAAATAGAAGGCCTCACAACATCATTTTTAAGACTTGAGAGTGCAAAGTTATAATACAACATTGGTTCCAAAAGCTTCAAAAAACTAGTGTTACCATGCCAAATTTATTCCAATCTAAGCCAACCCACAAGCCAAAGGTGTTAAGGAGAGATGGAGGTAGCCAAGCTTCCATTGCCAAGGACTTCATGAGCACAAGCCAAGCAAGCCACCACTACAAAGGCATTTGGAACATCCAATGAAGGTGAAGGAATTCTTGTGTTTTTTTCTTTAACTTTTAGTTGTGTTTGTCATTTTTTTTTTGGTTAGCTAAGCTCTCCCTAGTGTCTAGGCCTAGAGATGTTATGCTATTAGTGTGTTTCTTTCTTTTTGTTTTCATTTTGGAACTAACACCATACTAACCATCCTCCATTGAGTCAAATTCCTAGATCATATAATGGCATGCCCATTGGGACTAAACACATCTTACACATGAAGAAGATCATTTTACAACTCTAAAATATTTATTTGAGCCTTTAAAACTCTTACAAATTGATTTTCTAACTTTATTTTGCCATAGTTTTTACACAGTAACTGGCATTAGCAAGAATACCAACATCAGTTACCTATTTAACCAATGCCATCTAGTTAAAGTGACATCAGTTAGATCTCAGTTAGCCAAAGCAACCATCATCAGTTGTAATAATTGACATCGATCACTATGTTTTTCTTAAAACACAAACCCAAGAGCTATTTTTCCAAAGTTCATTATTTCAAGCTAAAAAGAGATTCAAAGCGAAAGTACATGCTAACAATTTTATGGTAGGACCAAGCTTGATATTTGTTCAAAACATGTTTAAATCACCTTTTCATACTTAAAAATCAATTAGGAACCTTGTTTTGGTATTTAATAAAGAATTTAGATGTTTTGGTGAATGTTTTCAAAGTTTGCAACTAAGACCAAGGGGTCAAATGAACACCACCAAATCTTTCATTTTGGGTTTAAAATTAAACACACTTGTCAATTTTTGTTTGAAATAATTATTTAATCAAATCTTTGTTTCATAAAAAGAGGAATGCTGCATGTATGATATTCCATTTGTCCCCTATAAGGAACCCTTGGAATCAAAAGTGCCATTCCTATAACAAATAGCCTAGTCCAAGGCTTAGAAAGAAAGTTGTCTAAAGCACTCCCCAAAAACTTGTCAAAGTTTGGGTGACCTTGAAAATGACCCTAAAGTCTTTCTATTTTCATACTTTCTTTATTTTTTATGCATCTTAGCTTGTAAGGGGGATTTCATCACCTCCCACAAGTTCTTTAGGGAAGCTTTGACCTAGGGTTTCATCTCTTAGCATTGACATCCTTTGGCTCCTTTAGAGTTGCACATAGGATGTAGTGGCCTTTGGACATCACATTACACTAAGCAAACAATAGGATGTAGTGGTTGAAAAAAGTACTAGACCTTTTTGCAACAAGCCAAGTGATACAAACCCTAAAGTAGTGATTTTATTTTGAATTATTTGGCATGAAAGTTATTGTACAATTGATTCCCCTAAATCATTCACAAACTTGTTAGATCTTAGAAAAATCCCCACTTGCCACATAAGTATTGTTGGTATAAAGTACGCCTCAAGGTCCATGTTATAGTAATGTCATTTGAGAGAAGGGTGGGTGTAAAAACCTTACTATATAATGCACATTTACTTTTAGATGAACACTTAAAAACCTCTCAAATGATGTATATTGATGGATTCTAACAATACCAAGCAACCTTGTCAGTTTAGATTCTAAGGGTTATTAATTAGTTGGTCTTGTCTTATTTAAAGTCTTGTGTGGAGTCAAAAACTTGGTATAAACAAACAATCCAAACCAAACAAATAGTCTACATTTTCCTTTGAATAAAGAGGCATTATGCTGTCCATGTGAGATCATCAATTTGCCTTGTTCAAAAGTTTATCAAAAGCTTGAGGGTCATATCATCCACTTTGGTGAAGTTATGCCACCCAATTGAGTCTAGACCCTTAATAAAGTTGTTTAAGTCCTTCACTTATAATATAAATTTGGAATTACACCTTTACAAGTTTATAGAGTTGATGTGTTAAGTGGGTTCACCATTTGCACTAGACTCAAGGGAACTTAGGTTTAATTTCCAGTTTAGATTGAAGGTCATTTAAGACTCATAATCATTGTAATCATTTGATATACTTAAGTTATTTTGTTCTAAAACATTTTCTCTTTAAGTCTATGCACCACAACATTTTAAGTCAGGAAAAGTAGTGTTATGCTATCAAAATTATAGGAAAACATCTTTGTCTCAGAGAGTTTTTGAAATAAACCTTTTTGTCATAACTTTTGGGTAGTATAGTGTTGTTACACTACCCAAAACATTTTGAATATTATATCATAAACCTTCTTGCATAAGGGTTCAATTTTTTTTCTACATTTTTAGACCACTCCAAGTGTACTTTTGTGATCTTTTGTCTAAAATAGTTATATTGTTCACTTTTGTCTAGCTTGTTTGTTAAAGAGCCAAGTTTTATACCATTTTTTGTGGGAAATTAAACTATTGCTAAAGTGTCTTTTGTTTCATACCTTACACCTATTTGATCAAGTTCATGTCCAATAATAAAATGCTTGGTGTTTGTCAATAATCAAATGCTTAGTGTTTGTTAGAAGTGTTTCAAATATGTTAGATTAAAACTTTCATCTTTTTCAAAGTCTAGCTTTTGATGTTGTTTAGCCAAGAGTCCTAACACAAGCCTTGTTTGAGCCTAGATTTTAATGCCGCATTTGGCCGAAAGACCTAACAACTTTTAAATTCATAGATTAGATTGATTTGAAACACATCAACCTTAGAGTTTGGCATTTTAATTTTTTAGGACCATTTACTTGCTTATCTTTGTGTGAACAGTGAAATGTTAGATAATTTATGCTAACTTGTTTTCTCATAAATATTTATATAAACCTTTTGATCCTTTTGACAAATCTAGACCAAGTTGGGACATCATCTGATTTATACATTGTCCTTTTCTAGAGTTTGTATAACTTTTTTTGACATTTTATTGCAAAACCATTGACTATGGATCCCAACATGTATTCCTACACTCATAATGGACTCATTTATGATCCAAGGATTAGTAATGAAGTTATGAAATAAGAAATGGTGCAAGACCCCTATGTGGATAATATTTATTATGAGATGGATTCTTATCCCTCATATAATACTCAATCAGGGGCACAAAGCTAAGATCCATTAGCTAACTATCTAGTTAACACACTACCTTATTTAGAACAAGACCAAGAGAAAACTATGCAATACTTAGCTATAATACCTATAGTGGATGAGATATTACTTCAATAGTCATATTATACTAATATGGATTCCACGTATGATCCATTTTTGTTTGAGTGACATTTGTTAGAGAATAAAGATGAGATTTTGGTTAGAGCGATCAAGGTAAGGGCCAAGTTTCTAGCAGACTTCCCCCATAAAAATTTACAAAGTTTAGTAAGAGTGTCCCACAATATCATTTATGATCAACATGCTTCTTCTATAAATCCTATGGCTCTAGTACAAAAAACATACCAAGATCCTAATATATCTGATCGAGGCAAAAACATCATGGAAAATCACTTTAACCAAATGTAAACAACATATCAAACCTACCTGAATCTAGCACATGATTTCAATTAGATGAACATGGTAAGTAAGCCTCTCATTGACCTAGTTCCTTCAATAGGATTATTGATAAAGTTAAATAGACAAGAGAATCTGAGTTTTGACCCATTCATACAAATTGATTCAATAGATAACTTGATGTATATGCCCATTATTGAAGAAGTGTCTTCAGCCTCTACACTAAATAGTGAGCCAAATGTAGTAGATAATGTACAAATAACATCCAATCTTGATCAAAGTGGTACTAATGCACAAACAAATAGCCAATAACATGTGCCTATAGTTAATCCTATGAATAGGTCAACATACCAGGGAGTGGGGGTTTTTACACCCCATCCTCAACTGACTGCTTCCTAAAGTATACAACCTATGGGATTATGTGATCAAATAACAACCAATATCACACCTCAATGATAAAATGTGATGAACCCTACTCCTCCTCAATAGGTAACGAGTAGTATTTCATAATAATAGGCACAATCTCATGTATCAACACAATAAAAAGATAAATACATTGCCACCTCAATTAAGGGAAACACATTTTTCACCTCACGAGGTAATGATGAACACACTTCTTCAGTTGTAGACTAATATGCCAATCCAAAACCAAGCAATGACTAGTCAACAATGTGAAAATATTGGTCAGTGATAGATGCCAAATCTTCAACATACTTTCACTTCCTCATAGGGATTCATGCAATAAGGAGGTCCTCATATTTCTCAAGTACCTATTAGAAAACTATTGGTCCAAAATATACCATAAATACAGAGATAGGGTATTAGTCCACAAGTTCTCACTCAATAGCAAGGTTTGATAAGTCAATAGCATGTCCTTTTTCAACCACAATAGGCATAGTATAGTTATATCTCTCTATCCCAACCACAAAATCCTTCAAGTCAAACATTTATCGCGAACCCAAACCAAAATATCATGTAACCAAATGTGTAATTTCATGTACATCCTAATCCATATATGCATATTCTTGGTCCATTCCCCAACCAAGCCAATACACCTCAAAATGTATCTCCATCATACCTTGGTCAAAATGTTTCACTTGTGACCTCCCAACCATTTGTCCAAACCAATGTTCTCCCTCAAACCAATATTCCTTGTAGTTTTGTATCCCAAGAATTACAACAGATGAAGGATGCAATTGTTACCATTCAAGCTAAAAAAAAAATTAAAAAGTTCAAATTAGATGATGTATGTTCCTATCCATTCAACATGGAGTATTTGTAGATACCATTTCCTCTAGGATATGAAAAACTAAAATTTTATAAATACAAAGGGAAAGGTGACCCTAAATCTTATTTAACCAAATTCTTCATTACATGTCAACCAGTGACATATAACAACATAGACCTTTTGCTGTTGTTTCCAAGGAGATTGGCTAAACAATCCTTGGAGTGGTTTTTAAAGTTACCCAAAAATTTAGTAACAAATTTTGATGATCTTTTTGATAAGTTTATGCAACACTTTTCCTATAATCTTGAGCATGAGATTTCATTGGTGGATTTTACATAAGCAATGTAAAAAGCTAGTGAGAGTTTTTCAAGTTATTTATAGTGGTGGAGAGCCCTTGCAAGCTATTTCACTCATAGTTTACCAGATAAATAATTAGCTGCTGTGTTTACCAAATATTTACACAATAAGATAGCTTATCACTTGGAACTAAAATGTGCACATACATTCAAGGAGATCATTTATAAATGTTTGTTGATAAAGAGGGAACTTATCAATAAAGGAGTCATCAAGATTAATTTAACTAATCAAAATCAAGGTAAAAATTATGGAAATGACCAACATCCCATTCAAGCACCAACATTAAAATTGGTATAGGCCAATAACCATGAAAGACCGAAGCAATTCAACTACAATAGGAATGTTGTAAGAAATGGAGTAACCAAATCTCATCATGTGAAAATAGTGTAAACATCATCTACACCACCTTTTTAGCTTACTCTTACCTAAAAACCTCTCTAACTAATTTTGCAAGCATAATAAATACAATAGCCATTACCATTGCAAACCCCTCCTCCTAGGAGAATTATGCCTACACGTCATATCTTTAGTGACCTAGGAGAACTATTGAGTATATATTTCACAAGATTACTACCTCTAATTTGATTAGTTGGCCCATACCAAATTATTATCCATAAGGCATTCCTTATCCTGATTAGTACCATGAAAATGAACTCTATGACTATCATCAGGTCAATAAGCATAATCTACGAAGATGTATCCAAATCAAGCATTTAATTGAGAATATGTTGGAGAATGGGGAGACAAAATTGGATAACATTTATTCCACTTCTAATCAAACTCTTGGGATCTATCAAAACCCCTTTTCTCAACATAATAATCAACATCAACACAATAATCAACAACAACAATAACAATGGCCAGTGCAACAACAAAATCAATAGTATCAAAATTAAAGGTTGAACTAGTAGAATCAACAAAGTCAATAGCAAAACCCACAACAATAAAATAATGGACAAAACCAAGGTCAGAATGGTAACAACCAAAAACCTACCATGTAGTTTCACATGACTACAATAGGGTTGTAGGTCATATTACAGGGGGTAGTGTTAATACCATCTCCATTGATCCTAGACTAAGTACTAATTAGCTTAGACCATTGATAATTAATAATATTCATCCAAATCACATGGATAATCCTTCTTTGACCTGGGAGTGCATACAAGCCAAACAGTAAATTAGGACTTCCCCTTTTGGACCTTATATCAACAACTTGTTCTTTCCATGTGACCACATGCAAGTGCACCGATAACTAAGACTTGTCCTATTTGGTCCCACACCATTCCCAACATCAGTTAGTAATAATGGTCTAGTATTTAATCTTGATTGTTTAATCAAAAGTTAGAGGTCAAAGATTACTATCCCAGGCCCACAACCATCCACCACTTTGCCTGTCATCCAACTAATCATTCAACCTTAGAATAAACCATTCACTACTAACCAAGATAAGAAGTTTGATATTATGGAACAACTATAGAAGACACCAACACAAATTTATATCTTAGATTATCTATGAATGTAAATAATCCATAAAAACATCTTAAATGAGTTTTTGACCCAATCCACTATTGTTAGTGACATATCCCTTGATAAATTTCAAGATTTGGTTGGACACCTAGCTCCAACCCAACAAGTCACATTCAATCAAAGTGATATGTCTTCCCTTGGCCCACTCCATAATAATCCATTATACATCAAGGTTTATATAAAGTGGCATAAAGTGAAATGTGCCATTATCAACAATAGATCAGGCCTCAACATAGTATCTCTAAAGCTCATCAAGATTTTAGGGTACACAATGGCAGATCTCCAACCAAAAACAATAACCATCAAAGCTTATGATAATTAGGAAAGAGAATCATAAGGCACCATTAATTTTCTAGTTATCATTGGGCCTTTGACCTATGATACACTTTTCCATGTCCTTGATTTTAAGTTATCATATAATATGCTTCTAGGCAGGCCTTGGTTACATGAGATTCATGAAGTCTTGTCAACACTATGCCAATGTATCAAGTTTTCCCACTCAGGGATGGAAGTGAATACTCCAAGAGATTTACACCCATATGATAATTGCAAGCATCTTGAGAACAAGTTTCAAAGCTATAATTGTCAGTATGATATGAATCCAAGTTCTAAGCAGGATAGAGGAAAATATATACTTTTTAATCCTTCATCAGATAATTGCATAGATCCTAATACCTTAGATTTCCTTTCCCACATGCCACCTCCTAAATATTTTAATCATTTCACCATTTTACATAATGGATTGAGAGAATATGTGACCCATGATACATTTCATATTGCTAATCTTCCTCAAAATCTGAAAACCTTTAGCGACCTAAAGTCATCCCACATATACATTGACAACAAAAGAACAAAGATAAGGGACCTCTCACATTTATACCAGCATCTGACCTATGACTTGACCCTCTTAAAGGGGATGAATCATGGTTTTACAATGATGACCAAGCTAATTGTTATAAAAATGTAAAGTATCCTATTCCTAATAGGATCATGGTGTTGGGGGATCAAACCAATAATAGATTACAATTGTGACAGTAATAAATGCAAAATTAAATCAGATTGACAAGTAATTAGAATGATAATAGTAAGAACAAGAGATACAAGAAAACACCCTAAAAACTTGTATTAACAAACTCTTTACAAAAGGAATACAAATGAAGAAAGATTCTTTCTTCCACACCTTTCCTAGATGTATAGATATCTCAATAGATCTCTATTCCTCAAGAGCTTTCTCTCTCAAGAACAATCAACTCCAACAAGCCTAGATTGATTCAATTCTGTACTGTTCTTCACACACCAATTCTTCTACAATATACAATAACTACTAAGCTAAGAAGATCTAATTCTTCATATAGAATTAAGAGACATGAGCATGTACATCCAAAAAATAGTTAAAACACTTAAACAAGGGCTCTAAAAATAGTAATGCCAATAATAGAGACGCGAACTTAAGTCTACAACTCAAACTTATCATCCAAACACTCACTTCTGTCCACGGAAATAGCTTTTTGGACACGCAGGTAACCGACGTCAGTTCTTGCTGCTTGTCTGTGACCGTCGTCGGCCGATTCTCTACCGACGTCGGTGTCTCTATAACTGCCTGTGATCGACGTTGATCGCTCCTGACCGATGCCGGTGTCTGTGTAGACCCGAACCTGATAAACTATGCTCCTTGGTGAAGTTTTTAGCTCCACACCCTAACAATCTCCCACTTGGAGATAAACAGCTGCACCAGTACCTGTACAGCAACATCTTCTAGCTCCTCCATCTTCAACTCAATCATGAAGACTAACAGAAGTTGAATGAAGATTCAACTTCTCCTTTGTAACTGGCTTGGTTAACATATCAGCAGGATTCCTATCTGTATGGATCTTCTCTAGCTTCAGCTCACCATCTTCCAATACCTGTCGTATGAAGTGATACCTTAGCTGTATGTGCTTTGTTCTTGAATGAAAGGCTGAATTCTTAGCCAAATGGATTACACTCTGACTGTCACTATACAATCTGCAACTCTCATGCTCCCTACCAAGCTCATCCATGAACCGTGTCATCCATATCATCTCCTTGCTAGCTTCTGTGGCTACAATATACTCTGCTTCTGTAGTTGACAAGGCAACAACCTTCTGCAACTTAGATATCTAGCTAACCATCGTTCCACCTACAGTAAAAACATAACTTGTAGTGCTCCTCCTGCCATCCAAATCACCTACCATATCTGAATCTACATAACCATGTAGAGAAGTATCTGAACCTCCATAGCATAAGTGCCTACTGCTAGTTCCTCTCAGATATCTAAGGATCCACTGAACTGCTTTTCAATGTTCCTTACCTAGATTGGCCATATACTTACTTACAACTCCCACTGCTTGGGTAATATCTGGTCTAGTACACACCATTGCATACATCAAACTCCCTACTGCGGAAGAATATGGAACCTTACTCATGTACTCTACCTCATCATATGAATTAGGACATTATTCTTTACTCAACTTAAAATGTCCAGCCAAAGGTGTGCTTACCGGTTTAGCATCCTGCATATTGAACCATTTTAACACCTTGTCCACATAATCTTTTTGAGACAATATCAACCTGTGATTTTTCCTGTCTCTCTTAATGCTCATGCCAAGGATTTTCTTTGCTACTCCCAAATCCTTCATAGCAAACGTTTGAGCTAATTTTACCTTAAGCTCTGAGATATCCTGCATGTGAGACCCTGCAACCAGCATGTCATCTACATACAACAATAGAATAATATATCTACCATTATCAAATCTCTTGAAATACACACAATGGTCTGATTGACACCTACTGTAGCCATGCTCAGTCATAAACCTGTCAAATTTTAAGTACCATTGCCTAGGAGCTTGCTTGAGGCCATACAAGCTTTTCTTCAACCTACACATAAACTTCTCCTTACCCTTGACCTCGAATCCTTCTGGCTATTCCATATAAATTTCCTCATCCAAATCTCCATGAAGAAATGTTGTCTTAACATCTAGCTGCTCAAGATGCAAATCCTCAAAAGCAACCAAAGACAATACAACCCTTATTGAAGTCATTTTAACAACAGGAGAAAAAATCTCACCAAAGTCGATACCTGGCTTTTGTGCAAATCCTTTTACCACTAATCTGGCCTTGTATCTCATCTGTCCATTCTCACCTTCCTTCAACCTGTAGGTCCATCTGTTTTTAAGTGTTCTCTTACCATCTGGCAATTCAACCAAATCCCATGTTTGGTTCTCTCTTAAGGACTCCAACTCCTCAACCATGCCACGCTCCCAGTCACTCTTGGACTCCACCTGTATTGCTTCTTCAAAACTCTCTAGTTCTCCACCATCAATTAGCAATAGATAAAATAAAGAAGGAGAATATCTGATTGGAGGCTTACTCACCCTTTCTGACCTCCTGATGGGTGTCTGAGACTCGTCCACAACATGCTGTCCACCCAAATTCTCTGACAGTAATTGACCTCAGTCACCTACAAACCTGTTACTAGCCGACATCGGTTCTTGCTGACCGACCTCGGTACCTGTACGACCGACGTCGGTCTCTGTATGGCTGACGCCAGTCTCTATCCTGTCGACGCTGGTTCCTAACCTGCTGACGTTGATCTCTGTGTTTTCCTGTAAGTGATTATTTCTTTTTCCCGCGAGCTCATCTTGGACTTTCACCTCATCCAATTCACCATTGCTCTGCTCAGACTGATTCAACTTCCTTAGCTGATCACAATACATCACTCTTTCATTGAAAACAACATCACATTTTCTGATTACCTTGTTAGTTTCTAGATTTCACAATCTGTAACCAAAATCATCTGAGCCATAGCCAATAAACGTGCATCTCATAGACTTAGCATCAAGATTCTTTCTATTTTCCTTATCTATATGCACAAAGGCTTCACAACCAAAAACTTTGAGATATGAGAGATCAACCTTTTTACCTGTCCATGCCTCTTCTAGAATACCACCATCCAGAGCTGTAGAGGGTCCTCTGTTAATCAGGTACACTGCAGTGTCAACAGCTTGTGCCCAAAATTGTAAGGGCAAACCGGCATGCAATCTCATACATCTTGCACACTCCATTATTGTCCTGTTCATCCTTTCAGCAATACCATTCTGTTGAGGTGTCCTTGGAACCATCCTTTGCCTATGGATTCCATGCATGTAACAATAATCTCTGAACTTATGACTGCAAAACTCACCGCCATTGTCTGATCTCAGGCACTTTAATCTTTTACCTGTTTCATTCTCAACCATGGCTTTCCAAACTTTAAAAGTATCAAATACGTCAGATTTCTTTCTAATACAGTAGATCCATACCTTCCTTGTGGCATCATCTATGAAAGATACATAGTATTGTGATCCTCCAATGGAAGCAACCTGAGCCGGTCCCCACACATCTGTGTGAACAAGATCCAACTTGTGCCTCTTCTTAGTAGACCCAGTTTTGAGAAAACTAACCCTTTTCTATTTTCCAAATACACAGTGCTCACAAAACTCTAGATCTATGCCTTTTAAATCTGAAAGCATACCTTTAGACTTAAGAATTGACATCCCCTTCTCACTCATGTGGCTAAGCCTTGAGTGCCACAATTTAGCATCCACATCTGAAGTAGATAATACAAAAGGAGATTTGTTAGTAACACAATTACACAAATAGAGAGTACCTTCTCTCTTACCTCTGGCCATAACAAGTGCACCCTTGGTCACCTTCCAAGATTCTACTGTGAGAGTTACTGTATAACCCTCATCCCCTAACTTTCCTATAGAAATCAAATTTCTCTTCAAGCTAGGTACATGCATCACATCTCTCAACACCCATGTGTTGCTATTCTACATCTTCAGCTGCACTTTACCTTTGCCAATTATTTTACAGGGCTCATCATCCCCTAGATACACTATTCCAAAATCTCCATGGATATAGTCACTGAAATATTCCCTGTTAGGAGTAGCATGAAAAGATGCACCAGAATCTAATACCCAAGATTCTATATTATTATGCAGAGAAAAAATTAAAGCATCCTGTGCAATACCTGCAATCTTGGCTTCTTCCTTTCCTTCATGTTGGTTGTCGTCCTTACGCTTTGACCAACAATCTCTGCTTATGTGCCCCATCTTTCCACAATTCCAGCATTGTGGCCTTCTACCATTTCTGGATTTAGATCTGCCTTTCCCCTTTGATTTGGATCTTGATCTGTCTTTCTTGCTCTTCTCTTTCTGCCTTCCCCTGCTCTCAAAACTTAAAGCATTCCCGAATGTCTCTTCTATGCTTTTTTTGTGTATTTCCTCATTCAAGATAACACTAACAACATCCTCTACTTTCAAAATATTTGATGCAAATGCAGTATTACTTACTGCCATTACTAAGCCATGCCAGCTTTCAGGCAAAGAACATAATATCAAAAGAGCTTTTATCTCATCATCAAACACTATATTCACTAAACTTAATTGATTCACAATACCATTGAAATCATTCAGATGAGTAGAAACAGATCCACCTTCATTCATATGCAAATTAAATAACTGCTTCATAAGATATACCTTATTGGAAGCTGAGGGTTTTTCATACAAATTTGCTAACGTAGTCATCAACTCTATCGTAGACTTTGCCTGTGATAAATTAGATATCACAGTGGATGCTAGACTCAGTCTTATAGACCCCAGAGCCTTTCTGTCAAGAACTTTCCATTCTTCATCCTCCATGTCTTTGGGCTTCTTTGCAATACCTCCTAACGATAAGTAGAGATCTTTCTGATACAGATAGTCCTCTATCTGCATTCTCCAGTGTTGGTAATTTTTGCCATTGAACTTTTCCATTCTCAACTTACTTTCATCTGCCATTGCTTCTCCCACTCAAATATAAATCCCTGTAGAAACTCCTGTGAGGACCTATAATCAATACACACTACACAGATCTGAACCACCTGTTAGTGAACCTGAACTTTGATACCAATTATCAAGCTCTGAACCTGTAACCAAGGCTCTGATACCACTTGTTGGGGGATCAAACCAACAATAGATTACAATTGTGACAGCAATAAATGTAGAATTAAATCAGATTGACAAGTAATTAGAATGATAATAGTAAGAACAAGAGATACAAGAAAACACCCTAAAAACTTGTATTAACAAACTCTTTACAAAAGGAATACAAATGAAGAAAACTTCTTTCTTCCACACCTCTCCTAGATGTATAGATCTCTCAATAGATCTCTATTCCTCAAGAGCTATCTCTCTCAAGAACAATCAACTCCAACAAGCCTGGATTGATTCAATTCTATACTGTTCTTCACACACCAATTCTTCTACAATATACAATAACTACTAAGCTAAGAAGATCTAATTCTTCATATAGAATTAGGAGACATGAGCATGTACATCCAACAAATAGTTAAACCACTTAAACAAGGGCTCTAAAAATAGTAATGACAATAATAGAGACGCGAGCTTGAGTCTACAACTCAAACTTATCATGCAAACACTCGCTTCTATCCACAAAAATAGCTTTCTGGACACGCAGGTAACTGACGTCGGTTCCTGCTGCTTGTCTGTGACCGTCGTCGACTGATTCTCTACCGACATCGACGTCTCTATAACTGCCTGTGACCGACATCGATCGCTCCTGACTGACATCGGTGTCTGTGTAGACCTGAACCTGATAAGCTATGCTCCTTGGTGAAGTTTTTAGCTCCACACCCTAACACATGGAACATCACACTTATGAAAGAAGAGGCCTCAGACTGAATCAATAAGGAACCTATTGATGTAGGAAATTGCATCCAGTGGCAGGAAAATAGGTTCCTACCCTCTCCTCACAACATGGAAACTCCTCTCTTGCCTGTGGGATGGTGAAGCAGGAGAGGAGAGTCTCTAGTTAAGGGCTAGCTCCCTTTGATGCATCATGTTTGTTTAAGGCAGTGCAAAATACAGGTATATATAGATATAATAAAAGGGGGGGATGAAAAGGGAGAAGAAATGCAGAAAACAAACAACCTACTCTAAAAGAGGTGATACACCAAAATAAGTTGACCTTCCCACATCCACACTCAGGATTAGACAAAAACAACATACATACACTCAGGCTTGATAGAAGGACCAGGGTGTAAGAGAATGATAGGTAGGTTCTTATGGAAAACATAGGAACAAGGACTCACCAAGATGCTATGGAATACATACTAAAAATGACTTCCTCTATTTCTGCACCCCAAATGGAACTCTTCTCCTGTAAGCTACAAACTGGCTCTTTATAGATAATTGGTCTGTTGATATCAAACCTGTGAGAACATCAAAGATAATGAATGAACACAAATCAACATTTAGAACATACGTAGATTATCTATTCAAGATGGAGGTAAAACTATATTTTTATTGATTTAGGTAGAGATTTTCCCAGGGCTGTGCCTTTACAAAAGTGGGAGATGATTACAAAATGACCAAGTTCGCAATATATATGGAAAATCTAAGAGGCTCATTTGGCACTATTTTGTTATAAGTGGCAAGTCGTGTCCCCTTTGAAAGAAAATAAGTCGCTCAAATATTAATGAGCTGTTCATTTTGACTATTCGAGCCCTGCATTTCTTGCTTAGGTAGCTTACACGGCTTGCCTTCCATTTAATAAAAAATGGGGAAAACCAATTTTATCTCAACTATTTGTGCCCTTCATGATTAATTTGCAGGGACTACTCCACCTATTAAAGTCACTTCCCAAATGGCACCACTTGGATCAACTGCCAACTCGCTCTATCCATTTGTTGTTCACACCATCAAGTAATAAATCACCTTGTTTATGCCACTTGGACTGCTTGACTACTCCATGCCTCATCATTTCTTACTTTGTCTCTCTATTTTGTCTTCTTATGCATCCTTGTCCTTATTTTTGTCTTACCCAGCTACTCAGACCCTTGGGCGAACATACTTGGCGTGTCGCTACATTCAAGCCCTTTTCTTGTCCATGTTTGGTGTTCTTCCAAACTGAAAACCCAATGGCTAAATGGCTTTGTTAAATTTGACATGCTCTGGGATGTCTTCGGGTCCTCATCATTGGATCACGTGGCAGTCATATCCATGCTGGCAGTTGGGTCCATGCTGGCTTCTCCTTCTAAACTTCTTTGCAGCCTGTTAAGTCTTAGCACCCAATCGGGCACTTTGCATTGTATGCGCACTTCAATGGGTCTTGGGATGGTCTCTTGGGCTTTGTTGTCTCCACAGATGTTTTGTTTGGGCTCCTGCGGGCTTTGCATTTGCACCTAAATTCCTTCAGACTTTTTGTCTAAAGGAATTCCTTCGGGCAAAAGTCTGAAGGAATTCGGGACTATTATTAAAAAAACATCGAACCCCCTTTTTTTTATTTAATTAAAACGTTGTCCGGGTCCCTTTGCATTATAAATGCCTGCCTTCCTTTGAAAGGGCTTTTTGACTATTGACCGCTCTGTAGCCAAAGGCAAGCCCTTGAACCAAAGTCGTTGAACCAAAATTTAGTTCAACGGTTCAAGGTTCAAAGGAGTGCACCAATTAAGCCAAAAGGCCGATGAACCACTATTGAACTGGACCCATTGAATCATTGACTTAAACTTAGGCCATTTGAATTATTAAACTGTTGATGGAATTTATAACCCAAATATGATTGGTTTTAAAATGCAGGGGAAGAAGTTGACCACAATTTTGCCAAGGGGCAAAATCGGTCAACAGTTGGTGACTCATAGGGAAAGCATGCCTGCCATGCTTAGAACCTAGTTGCCTTGCAAATCCATTGGGCATGGAGTCAGATGCAACTTTGAAATAATTATCAATAGTCTGAAAGATTCAAGAATCAAACACAAAGCTTTACCCCAAAGCAAAGGGAAACACACAAGGCTAAAAATGCTACCTGTGTAACTGCAATTAGGGAAAGCAGGAAAAGAAATTGAAAACAAACTATTATGTATAGATAACCAGGCATTTTTTATTCCCTCCTGGATCATATGGAAAACTTCTTAAGTCCCCTTCTTAGTAAGAAGACTTATGGTGGCAGGCAAGTAGCTGAATAAAAAAGAGAATTGGTGACCTGCTCTTCTTGCATGTCACTTACATTGGCTGGTATTCAAGTGAAATAGATTTGAACATGCTCCCAACATATGTGTACTCAGTTTGTTCTTAGAAGCTTGTTGAATGCTGGTTCATCATATTAGTGCTCTTTACCAAGAAATCAATGGCTGTTGGCTCATCACCATAAGCCTTCTGATCTACACATTCCTTCTGCAATGTATCATGGTCTGATTTATTTCCTTCTACCTCTTTGAAAATTCTGTCAGACTCGTCCTCTACTTCCTCTTGGCCTTCTTGAAGAAGTGTGACTGCTGCGATGTCTGAAATGGATTCACAAAATGGTTGATCATCCCATAGAACATCACCTCTCTGTTTAAAACTCTCTTCTTCAAAGCATTCCTCTAGGAAGACAAACCTCTCCTTTTCCTCCTCAAAAATCAAGACTTCTATATTTTAAAAAATATCCTTCTGATCCTCCTCCAACTCAGGCTCTTCAATGTAGTCATCCTCATCAAAATAGAAAGGAAGTTCATCAAACTGAGGGGAAGAGAGCTTTCCATGCATTTGTGCCTCCTTGTATTGCTGGAACATCTGCATATATGCAAGACTTGCATATTCTCCATTGCTAATAAGGTCTTCAAAAGGAGCATCAATGATGATTTCTTCTTCATTGTCACTCATGACAACCTCTTGAAGGACTGTAGATTGGATCTTCTACTCCTCACCTAATTCTTGCAAAATAGGTTCCTTCTTGAGAAGGGGTGAAGTGGAGAAAACATGTGGAAGAGGAAGTAGTCCTTGAGCTAGAATCGAATGATTCTCCTCTCTCCACTTGGTCAGCACTTCATCAATATCAGGTGTGGCCTGATAACTCTCTTGGGAATGTGTAGGCAGGGTGTTTTCAGGCATAGAATGTGATGTTTGGTTTGAACCATCCACCACAGATTGGTTGAGGAATTTCTCTTTGGATTCCAACTCTGCTATTCTCTTGGCCAGATCTTCTTGGAAGAGCTTCTCCTAGAGATCTCTAACATTATCATGAGTAGGCACAGCTTCAGCTTCTTCAAGGCTTTGAGAAAAACCTTGCTCTTCCTCCTTCTTGCCCCATGATTCTACTATTTCCTCCCAAGTTAGGAATTCTGAATTAGAATTTTGCTCCTGTGAATAGGTAGTAACTTTGTTTTCCACAAGGTCCTAAGGCTCCTCTGCAAGGTCTGTAAGTTTTTTCTCTCTTTCAAGAAGTAGCTTCATCCTAGCCTCTAAATCTTCAATTTGCTTGGCTAGGTTGTCCTGAAAGAGTCTTTCTTGGAGGTCACCAGCATGATCCTCTCCAAAGCTCAGAGCTAGTTCCTGGCATTCCTTCCTCTAACTCAGAATCTGCACATTATGCTAAAGGACTTGGAGAGGTTGGGGAATGCAAGGAAAACACTGTTGGTGTGTTGGAGGAGACTTCAGAGGAGGGACATGCTGGCTGGTGGTATTCCCCCCAATGGAAGATTCACAATATAAAGGATTGGGAAGATTAATCTCCATGGGGGGTTGCTTTGATGCCCTCTAGTATTGGGAAGCCAAGCACACAGGATTGAGAGTAGATGCATTTGGTGAACTGGAGTGAGCAAGCGCTATTTGATAGAAAGGATTTGGCACAAAAGAAGGTGCTTTCTTTAGATTAGGAAAGGGTGCGCAAGGCTGACTACCTTGGACAAATGGATTTCTCCATTTTGTTTCCTCCTCCTTCATATATTGTGAAGCCTATGCTTGCCTAAACAAACACTCCTCCTTATACATCAGCTCCTGTTGATATCTGTACTACTCTTCTAGCTTGTTAATTTCCAATTCCAAGGCCACCTCCCTTTTAATTGCAGTGCAGCTAGGAGAGCTGCTTGAGGGGATTCTCTAAATATTTTGAGTCTGATCCAAATTATATGAAGGATAAAAAAACCCATGATTTTTTGCAAAAGAAGTATACATACAAGAAGTGATTCCTAATGGCACCAAGCTGCTTAACTAGTAGATTTAACTTGGATTCGCCAGATGCTGGAAAATTAAATGATCTATTATAACAGGACCAACATCAATCTTGAAACTTTACTTCATTATCAAATTGTGTCCCACCAGGTGTGCCAAAACTGTTGACATAGGAAAGTGCACCTAGTGGCAGGAAAACAAGTTCCTGCCCTCTCCTCACAACATGGAAACTCCTCTCTTTCCTATGGGATGATGAAGCAGGAGAGGAGAGTCTCTAGTTAAGGGTTAGCTCCCTTTGATGCATCACATTTGTTTTAGGCAGTGCAAAATATAGGTATATATAGATATAATAAAAGGGGGGGATGAAAGGAAAGAAGAAATGCAGAAAACAAACAACCTACTCTAAAAGAAGTGATACACCAAAATAAGTTGACCTTCCCACATCCACACTCAGGATCAGACAAAAACAACATACATACACTCAGGCTTGATAGAAGGACCAGGGTGCAAGAGAATGACAGGTAGGTTCTTATGGAAAACACAGGAACAGGGACTCACCAAGATGCTATGGAATACATACTGAAAATGACTTCCTCTATTTTTGCACCCCAAATGGAACTCTTCTCCTGTAAGCTACAAACTAGCTCTTTATAGATAACTAGTCTGTTGATATCGAACCTGTGAGAGCATCATAGATAATGACTGAACACAAATCAACATTTAGAACATACGTAGATTATCTATTCAAGATGGAGGTAAAACTATATTTTTATTGATTCAGGTAGAGATTTTGCCAGGGCTGTGCCTTTACAAAAGTGGGAGATGATTACAAAATGACCAAGTTCACAATATATATGGAAAATCTAAGAGGCTCATTTGGCACTCTTTTGTTACAAGTGGCAAGTCGTGTCCCCTTTGAAATAAAACAAGTCGCTCAAATATTAATGAGCTGTTCATTTTGACTGTTCGAGACCTACATTTCCTGCTTAGGTAACTTACACAACTTGCCTTCCATTTAATAAAAAATGGGGAAAACCAATTTTATCTCAACTATTTGTGCCCTACATGATTAATTTGTAGGGACTGCTCCACCTACTAAAGTCACTTCCCAAATGGTGCCACTTGGATCAACTATCAACTCACTCTATCCATTTGTTGTTCATGCCATCAGGCAATAAATTGCCTTGTTTATGCCACTTGGACTGCTTGACTGCTCCATGCCTCATCATTTCTTACTTTGTCTCTCTATTTTGTCTTCTTCTACATCCTTGTCCTTATTTTTGTCTTACCTAGTTGCTCAGCCCTTTGGGTGAACATACTTGGTGGGTCACTACATTTAGATCCTTTTCTTGTCCATGTTTGGCGCTCTTCCAGACTGAAAACCCAACGACTAAATGGCTTTGTTAAATTTAACGTGCTCTGGGACTTCCTCGGGTCCTCATCATCAGATCACATGGTAGTTAGATCCATGCTAGCAGTCAGGTCCATGCTGGCTTCTCCTTCTAAACTTCTTCGCGGCTTGTTAAGTCTTAGCACCCAATTGGGCACTTTGCATTATATGCACACTGTGATGGGTCCTAGGATGGTCTCTCGAGATTTGTTGTCTCCGTAGATGTTTTGTTCGGGCTCCCGCGGGCTTTGCATTTGCACCTAAATTCCTTTGGACTTTTTGTCTGAAGGAATTCCTTCAAGCAAAAGTCTGAAGGAATTTAGGACTATTATAAAAAAACATCAAACCCCCTTTTTTTATTTAATTAAAACATTGCCCAGGTTCCTTTACATTATAAACGTCTGCCTTCCTTTGAAAGGGCTTTTTGACTATTGACCACTCTTTGGCCAAAGGTAGGCCCTTGAACCAAAGCTGTTAAACCAAAATTTGGTTCAATAGTTCAAGGTTCAAAGGAGCGCGCCAATTGAGCCAAAAGGCCGATGAACCACTATTGAATCAGACCCATTGAACCACTGACTTGAACTTAGGCCATTTAAACTGTTGAACTATTGATGGACTTTGCAACCTGAATATGACTGGTTTTAAAATGTAGGGGAAGAAGTTGACCACAATTTTGCCAAGGGGAAAAATCGGTCAACATGTTCTAGCACGCCCGGTGGGACACAGTTTGATAACGAAGTAAAGTTTCAGGATTGATGCTGGTCCTATTACAGTAGATCATTTAATTTTCTAGCATCTGGTGACTCCAAGTTAAATCTGCTGGTTAAGTAGCTTGGTGCCATCAGGAATCACTTCTTGTATGTATACTTATTTTGCAAAAATTCATGGGTTTTGTTTTCCTTCATATAATTTGGATCAGACTCAAAATATTCAGAGAATCCCCTCAAGCAGCTCTCCTAGTTGCACTACAATGAAAAGAGAGGTGGCCTTAGAATTGGAAATTAACAGGCTAGAAGAGTAGTATAGATATCAATAGGAGCTGATGTATAAGGAGGAGTGTTTGTTTAGGCAAGCACAGGCTTTGTAATCCATGAAGGCAGAGGAAACAAAATGGAGAAATCCATTTGTTCAAGGTAGTCAACCTTGTGCACCCCTTCCTAATCTGAAGAAAACACCTTCTTTTATGCCAAATCCTTTCTATCAAATAGTGCTTGCTCACTCTAGTCCACCAAATGCATCTGCTCTCAATCCCGTGCACCTAGCTTTCCAATACCAGAGGGCATCAGAGCAACCCCCATGGAGATTAATCTTCCCAATCCTTTATATTATGAATCTTCCATTGGGGGGAATACCACCAGCCAACATCTCCCTCCTTTGAAGTCTCCTTTAATGCACTAGCAGTGTTTTCCTTGCATTCCCCAACCTCCCCAAGTCCTTCAGCATAATGTGTAGATTCTGAGTTGGAGGAAGGAATGCCAGGAACCAGCTTTGAGCTTTGGAGAGGATCATGCTGGTGAGCTCCAAGAAAGACTCTTTTAGGACAACCTAGCCAAGCAAATTGAGGATTTAGAGGCTAGGATGAAGTTGCTTCTTGAAAGAGAGAAAAAACTTATAGACCTTGCAGAGGAGCCTCAGGACCTTATGGAAAACAAAGTTGTTGCCTATTCGCAAGAGCAAAATTCTAATTCAGAATTCCTGACTTGGGAGGAAATAGTAGAATCATGGGGCAGGAAGGAGGAAGAGCAAGGTTTTTCTCAAAGCCTTGAAGAAGCTGAAGCTGCGCCTGCTCATGATAATGCCAGAGATCTCCAAGAGAAGCTCTTCCAAGAAGATCTGGCCAAGAGAATAGTAGAGTTGGAATCCAAAGAGAAATTTCTCAGCCAATGTGTGGTGGATGGTTTAGACCAAACATCACATTATATGCCTGAACACACCTTGCCTACACATTCCCAAGAGAGTTATCAGGCCACACCTGATATTGATGAAGTGCTGACCAAGTGGAGAGAGGAGAATCATTCGATTCTAGTTCAAGGACTACTTCCTCTTCCACATGTTTTCTCCACTTTGCCCCTTCTCAAGGAGGAACCTATTTTGTAAGAGGTAGGTGAGGAGCAGAAGATCCAATCTGTAGTCCTTCAAGAGGCTGTCATGAGCGACAACGAAGAAGAAATCGTCATTGATGCTCCTTGTGAAGACCTTATCAGCAATGGAGAAGATGCAGGTCTTGCATATATGCAGATGTTCCAGCAATACGAGGAAGAACAAATGCATGGTAAGCTCTCTTCCCCTCAGTTTGATGAACTTCCTTGCTATTTTGATGAGGATGACTACATTGAAGAGCAAGAGTTGGAGGAGGATCAGAAGGATATTTTTGAAAATCTAGAAGTCTTGAATTTTGAGGAGGAAAAGGAGAGGTCTGTCTTCTTGGAAGAATGCTTTAAAGAAGAGAGTTTTAAATAGAGAGGTGATGTTCTATGGGGTGAGCAACTATTTTGTGAATCCATTTCAGACATCACAGCAGTCGCACTTCTTCAAGAAGGCCAAGAGGAAGTAGAGGATGAGTCTGACAGAGTTTTCAAAGAGGCAGAAGGAAACAAATCAGACCATGATACATTGCAAAAGGAATGTGCAGATCAAAAGGCTTACAGTGATGAGCTAGCAGCCATTAATTTCTTGGTAAAGAGCACCAATATGATGAACCAGCATTCAAAAAGCTTCCAAGAACAAACCGAGTACACATATGTTGGGAGCATGTTCGAATCTGTTTCACTTGGATACCAGCCAATGCAGGTGACAAGCAAGAAGAGTAGGTCACCAATTCTCTTTTTTATTCAGCTACTTCCCTGCCACCATAAGTCTTCTTACTAGGAAGGGGACTTAAGAAGTTGTCCATTTGATCTAGGAGGGAATCGAAAATGCCTGGTTAGCTGTACATAATAGTTTGTTTTTAGTTTCTTTTCCTGCTTTCCCTAAGTGTAGTTGCACAGGTAGCATTTTTAGCCTTGTGTGTTTCCCTTTGCTTTGGGGTAAAGCTTCATGTTTGATTCTTGAATCTTTCAAACTATTGATAATTATTTCAAAGCTACATCTAAATCCGTGCCCAATGGATTTGCAAGGTAACTGGGTTCTAAGCATGGCAGGCATGCTTTCCCTGTGAGTCACCAATTGTTGACGGATTTTGCCCTTTGGCAAAATTGTGGTCAACTTCTTCCCCTGCATTTTAAAACCAGTCATATTCGGGTTGCAAAGTCCATCAATAGTTTAACAGTTCAAATAGCCTAAGTTCAAATTAACGGTTCAACGGGTCCAGTTCAATAGTGGTTCATCGGCCTTTTGGCTCAATTGGTGTGCTCTTTTGAACCTTAAACCGTTGAACCAAATTTTGGTTCAACGGCTTTGGTTCAAGGGCTTGCCTTTGGCCAAAGAGCGATCAATAGTCAAAAATCCCTTTCAAAGGAAGGTAGATGTTTATAATGCAAAGGGACCCAGACAACATTTTAATTAAATTAAAAAAAAGGGGGTTTGATGTTTTTTTTAATAACAGTCCTGAATTCCTTTGGACTTTTGCTCGAAGGAATTCCTTTGGACAAAAAGTCTGAAGGAATCTAGGCACAAATGCAAAGCCCGTGGGAACCCGAACAAAACATCCGCAGAGACAACAAATCCCAAGAGACCATCCCAGGACCCATCGAAGTACGCATACAATCCAAAGTGCCCGATTGGGTGCTAAGACTTAACAGGACACAAAGAAGTTTAGAAGGAGAAGCCAGCGTGGACCTGACTACCAGCATGGATCTGACTACCATGTGATTCGATGACGAGGACCCGAGGACGTCCTAGAGCATGTCAAATTTAATAAAGCCATTTAGTTGTTGGGTTTTCAGTCTGGAAGAGCGCCAAACATGGACAAGAAAAGGGCCTGAATGTAGCGACCCACCAAGTATGTTCACCCAAGGCACTGAGCAGTCGGGTAAGACAAAAATAAGGACAAGGATGCAGAAGAAGACAAAATAGAGAGACAAAGTAAGAAATGATGAGGCATGGAGCAGTCAAGTGTTAAGGTGTGGAGCCTAAAAGCCTCACCTAAGGAGCGTTTTGTAGTTTACAAGTTTACATAGTCACCGGCGTTGGTCAGGAGCGATCGACGTCAGTCAGGAGCAGTTCAGGAGATGTTGGCATTGGCAGGGATTGGCCGATGTCGATTACAAGAAAGTAGGGAGGAACTGATGTTGGTTACCTGTGCATCCAAAAACCTATTTTCGAGGACAAAACTAAGTGTTTGCATGATGGGATTAAGTCATAGTCTTAAGTCCATGTCTCTATTATTAGTAAGACTATTTTAGAGCCCTTGTTTAAGAGGCATAACTGTTGGTTGTAAATGCATGCTCAAGTTTCCTAATTCTATATGTAGGATTAGATCTTCTTAGCTTATTGTAGTGTATGAGTATTGTATGTTGAGAAAGAATAGTACATAATTGTATATGTGAATAATTCCAGGTTGTGGGAGTTGATTGTACTTGAGAGAGAGAGCTCTTGAGGGAAAGAGATCTAGAGAGAGATCTGTACATCTGAGAGAGGTGTGGAAGAAAAGAAGTTTCTTCAATTGTATTCCTTCTGTAAAGAGTTTAATACAAGTTTTCAAGGTGGTTTCTTGTATCTCTCATTCTTTGCTATTTATCATTCTAGTTACTTATCATTCTGATTTAATTCTGTGTTTATTGCTTCTTGTATCTCTCATTCTTTGCTATTTATTTTTCTAGTTACTTATCATTCTGATTTAATTATGCATTTATTGCTTTCACAAGTGTAATCAAATTGTTGGTTGATTCCCAACAAGTGGTATCAGAGCCTTGGTTGTAGGTTCAGAGCTTGATAGCCATCAACTGGTATCAGAGCTCAGGTTCACTAACAGGTGGTTCAGATCTGTGTAGTGTGTATTGATTACAGAGTACTGACAGGGTTTCTATAGGGATTTCTGTTTGAGTGGGAGAAGTAATGGCAGAAGAAAATAAACTGAGAATGGAGAAGTTTAATGGCAAAAATTATCAACATTGGAGAATGTAGATAGAGGATTATATGTATCAGAAAGATCTATACTTACCATTAGGTGGGATTGCAAAGAAGCCCACAGACATGGATGATGAAGAATAGGAAGTTCTTGATAGAAAGGCTCTGGGGTCTATAAGACTGAGTCTAGCATCTACTGTGATATCTAATTTATCATAGGCAAAAACAACAGTAGAGTTGATGACTACTTTAGCAAATTTGTATGAAAAACCCTTAGCTTCTAATAAGGTATATCTTATGAAGCAATTATTTAATTTGCGTATGCAAGAAGGTGGATCTGTATCTAATCATCTAAATGATTTCCATGGAATTGTAAATCAATTAAGTTCAGTCAATATTGTGTTTGATGATGAAATTAAAGCTCTTTTAATATTATGTTCTTTGCCTAAAAGTTGGCATAGCTTAGTAATGGCAGTTAGTAATATTGCATCTGCTTCAAACATTTTAAAAGTAGAGGATGTTGTTAGTGTTATCTTGAATGAGGAAATTCATAAGAAAAGCATAGAGAAAACATTAGAGAATGCTTTAAGTTTTGAGAGCAAGGGAAGGCAAAAAGAGAAGAGTAAGAGGATATCAAGGTCTAAATCAAAGGTGAGAGGTAGATCCAAGTCCAGAAATGACAGAAAGCCACAATGCTGGAATTGTGGAAAGATGGGGCACATAAGCAGAGATTGCTAGTCAAAGCCTAAGGAGGACAATCAACACAAAAGAAAAAAAGAAGCAAAGGTTACAGGTATTACACAAGATGCTTTAATATTCTCTTTGCATAATAATATAGAATCTTGGGTTTTAGATTCTGGTGCATCTTTTTATGCTACCCCTAATAGAGAATATTTTAGTGACTATATCCATGGAGATTTTGGAATAGTGTATTTAGGGGATGATGACCCTTGTAAAATTATTGGCAAAGGTAAAGTGCAGTTGAAAATGTAGAATGGCAAGACATGGGTGTTGAGAGATGTTATGCATGTTCCTAGCTTGAAAAGAAATTTGATTTCTACAGGAAAGTTAGGGGATGAGGGTTGTATAGTAACTCTCACAGCTGAATCTTGAAAGGTGACCAAGGGTGCACTTGTAATGGCCAGAGGTAAGAGAGTAGGTACTCTCTATTTATGTAATTGTGTTTCTAATAATTCTCCTTTTGTATTATCTACTTCAGATGTGGATGCAAAATTGTGGCACTTAAGGCTTGGCCACCTGAGTGAGAAGGGAATGTTTATTCTTAAGTCTAAAGGTAAGCTTTCAAATTTGAAAAGCATAGATCTAGATTTTTGTGACCACTGTGTATTTGGAAAATAGAAGAGAGTGAGTTTTCTCAAGGCTGGGTCAACAAAGAAGAAGCATAAGTTGCATCTTGTTCACACAGATGTGTGGGGACTGGCTTAGGTTGCTTATATTGGAGGATCGCAGTAATATGTTTCATTCATAGATGATGCTACAAGAAAAGTATGGGTCTATTATATTAAGAAGAAATCTGATGTATTTGAGAGTTTTAAGATTTGGAAAGCTATGTTTGAGAATGAAACAGGCAAAAGACTGAAGTGCCTGAGATCTGATAATGGTGGTGAGTTCTGTAGCTATAAGTTCAACTGATATTTTTATATGCATGGAATCCAAAGGCAAAGGATGGTTCCAAGAACACCTCAACAAAATGGAGTTGCTGAAAGGATGAACAAAATAATCATGGAGCGTGCAAGGTGTATGAGATTGCATGCTAGTTTGCCCTTAGAGTTTTGGGCAGAAGCTGTTGACACTGCAGTGTACCTAATTAACAGAGGACCCTCTACAGCTCTGGATGGTGGAATTCTAGAAGAGGCATGGACAGGTAAAAAGGTAGATCTCTCATTTCTCAAATTTTTTGGTTGTGAAGCCTTTGTGCACATTGATAAGGAAAATAGAAAGAAGCTGGATGCTAAGTCTATGAGGTGCACATTTATTGGCTATGGCTCTGATGATTTCGGTTTTAGATTTTGGAATCTAGGAACTAACAAGATAATTAGGAGCCATGATGTTATTTTCAATGAAAAAGTGATGTATAGTGATCAGCTAAAGAAGCTAAATCAATCTAGGTAGAGTAATGGAGAATTGGACGAGGTGATGGTCTAAAATGAGCTCTCAAGAAAATTTAATCACAGAAAAGAAAACACAGAGATCGACATCGGCCAAGTAGGAACCGGCGTTGGCAGAATAGAAACTGATGTCGGTCATACAGAGACCGATGTTGGTAGGACAAGAACTGACGTTGGTTAGGCAGAACTGACATTGACCAGTTACAGGCCTGGAAGTGACTGAGGTTGGTCACTGTCAAAGAATTTGGGTAGACAACAAGTTGTGGATGAGTCTTAGACGCCCATCAAGAGGTTAGAAAGGGTAAGTACACCTCCAATTTGATATTCCCCTTCATTATTCTATTTATTGCTTACTGATGGTGGAGAACCAGAGAGTTTTGAAGAAGCAATATAGGTGGAGTCCAAGAGTCAGTGGGAGCATGGCATGGTTGAGGAAATAGAGTCCTTGAGAGAGAACCAAACATGGGATTTGGTTGAGTTGCCAGCTGGTAAGAGGACACTGAAGAATAGATGGACCTACAGATTGAAGGAAGGTGAGAATGGACAGATGAGATATAAGGCCAGGTTGGTAGTGAAAGGATTTGCACAAAAGCCATGTATTGATTTTGGTGAGATTTTTTCTCCTGTTGTTAAAATGACTTCTATACGGACTGTATTGTCTTTAGTTGCTATTGAGGATTTGCATCTTGAGCAGCTTGATGTTAAGACAGCATTTCTTCATGGAGATTTGGATGAAGAAATATATATGGAATAGCTGGAAGGATTTGAGGTCAAAGGTAAGGAGAAGTTAGTGTGCAGATTGAAGAAAAGCTTGTATGGCCTCAAGCAAGATCCTAGACAGTGGTATCTAAGATTTGATAGGTTTATGACTGAGCATGGCTATAGTAGGTGTCAATCTGACCATTATGTGTATTTTAAGAGATTAGATAATGGTAGATATATTATTCTATTGTTGTATGTAGATGATATGCTTATTGCAGGATCACACATGCAGGATATCTCTGAGCTTAAGGTGAAACTAGCTCAAACATTTGTCATGAAGGATTTGGGAGCAGCAAAGAAAATCCTTGGCATGAGCATTAAGAGAGACAGGGAAAATCACAGGTTGATTTTATCTCAAGAGGATTATGTGATCAAGGTGTTGAAATGGTTCAATATGCAGGATGCAAAACTAGTAAGCACACCTTTGGTTGGACATTTTTAATTGAGTAAAGAACAATGTCCTAATTCACATGATGAGGTAGAGTACATGAGTAGAGTTCCATATTCTTCCATAGTAGGGAGTTTAATGTATGCAATGGTGTGTACTAGACTAGATATTTCCCAAGCAGTGAGAGTTGTAAGTAAGTATATGGCCAATCCAGGAAAGGAACACTGGAAAGCAGTTCAGTGGATCCTTAGATATCTGAGAGGAACCAATAGTAGGTATTTGTGTTATGGAGGTTCAAATACTTCTCTACATGGTTATGTAGATTTAGATATGGCAGGTGATTTGGATGGCAGGAGGAGCACCACAGGTTATGTTTTCACTGTTGGTGGAATGGCGGTTAGCTAGATATCAAAGTTACAGAAGGTTGTTGCCTTGTCAACTACAAAAGCAAAGTATATTGCAGTCACATAGGCTAGCAAAGAGATGATATGGATGACACGGTTCATAGAAGAGCTTGGAAAGGAGCAAGAGAGTTGTAGATTATACAGTGATAGTCAGAGTGCAATTCATTTGGCTAAGAATTCAGCCTTTCATTCAAGAACAAAGCACATATAGCTTATGTACCACTTCATAAGACAGGTATTGGAGGATGGTGAGTTGAAGCTGGAGAAGATCCATACAGATAAGAATCTTACGGATATGTTAACCAAGCCAGTTACAAAGGAGAAGTTGAATCTTCATTCAACTTCTGTTGGTCTTCATGATTGAGTTAAAGATGGAAGAGCTAGAAGATGTTGCTATACAGGTACTGGTGCAACTGTTTATCTCCAAGTGGAAGATTGTTAAGGTGTGGAGCCTAAAAGCTTCACCTAAGGAGCATTTTATAGTTTGTAGGTTTACACAGTCACTGGTGTTGGTCAAGAGCAATTGACGTTAGTTAGGAGTAGTTCAAGAGATGCCAATGTCGGCAGGGATCAGTCGACGTTGGTCACAGGCAAGCAGGCAGGAACTGATGTCGGTTACTTGTGCGTCTAGAAACCTATTTTCGAAGACAAAACTGAGTGTTTGCATGATGGGATTAAGTCATAGTCTTGAGTCCATGTCTCTATTATTAGTAAGACTATTTTAGAGCCCTTGTTTAAGAGGCATAATTGTTGGTTGTAAATGCATGCTCAAGTTTCCTAATTCTATATGTAGGATTAGATCTTCTTAGCTTATTGTAGTGTATGAGTATTGTATGTTGAGAAAGAATAGTACATAATTGTATATGTGAATCATTCCAGGTTGTTGGAGTTGATTGTACTTGAGAGAGAGAGAGCTCTTGAGGGAAAGAGATCTAGAGAGAGATCTGTACATCTGAGAGAGATGTGGAAGAAAAGAAGTTTCTTCAATTGTATTCCTTCTGTAAAGAGTTTAATACAAGTTTTCAGGGTGCTTTTTTGTATCTCTCATTCTTTGCTATTTATCATTCTAGTTACTTATCATTCTGATTTAATTCCACATTTATTGCTTTCACAATTGTAATCAAATTGTTGGTTGATCCCCAACATCAAGCAGTCCAAGTGGCATAAACAAGGCAATTTATTGCCTCATGGTGTGAACAACAAATGTACAGAGCGAGTTGGCAGTTGATCCAAGTGGCACCATTTGGGAAGTGACTTCAGTAGGTGGAGCAGTCCCTACAAATTAATCATGAAGGGCACAAACAGTTGAGATAAAATTGGTTTTCCCCATTTTTTATTAAATGGAAGGCAAGCCGTGTAAGTTACCTAAGTAGGAAATGCAGGTCTCAAACAATCAAAATGAACAGCTCATTAATATTTGAGCGACTTGTTTTCTTTCAAAGGGGACATGACTTGCCACTTGTAATAAAAGAGCACCAAATGAGCCTCTTAGATTTTCCATATATATTGCGAACTTGGTCATTTTGTAATCATCTCCCACTTTTATAAAGGCACAGCCCTGGCAAAATCTCTACCTAAATCAATAAAAATATAGTTTTACCTCCATCTTGAATAGATAATTTGCGTATGTTTTGAATGTTGATTTGTGTTCAATCATTATCTTTAATTCTCTCATAGGTTCAATATCAACAGACCAATTATCTATAAAGAGCTAGTTTGCAGCTTATAGAAGAGTTCCATTTGGGGTGCAAAAATAGAGGAAGTCATTTTCAGTATGTATTCCATAGCATCTTGGTGAGTCCCTGTTCTTAGGTTTTCCATAAGAACCTACCTGTCATTCTCTTACACCCTGGTCCTTCTGTCAAGCCTGAGTGTATGTATGTTGTTTTTGTCTGATCCTGAGTGTGGATGTGGGAAGGTCGACTTATTTTGGTGTATCACCTCTTTTAGAGTAGGTTGTTTGTTTTCTACATTTCTTCTCCCTTTTCATCCCCCCCTTTTATTATACCTATATTTTGCACTACCTAAAACAAACATGATGCATCAAAGGGAGCTATCCCTTAACTAGAGACTCTCCTCTCCTGCTTCACTATCCCACAGGCAAGAGAGGAGTTTCCATGTTGCGAGGAGAGGGTAGGAACCTATTTTCCTACCACTGGGTGCACTTTCCTGTGTCAACAGAACCATCGAGCCAATTTCCATGACTAAGTATGAAAGACCTTATAGAATTGGATTTAAATTATTTTGGGGTGACCCCACATATCTTATTCAAACTCCATCACTAGTGACTAGTGATGATAATGCCGATAGTGAAGCAGAGTTTGATCATAGTCTCACCTTTAATAACTAGGTAAAACCAACCTATTTGATAACAATGCCATTTGTATCCTTAGCTTAGCCATTCAACATAACCATTTACCATTATATTATCTCCAACTGATAGATTAGGACCAACAAGAATCTATTCTATTGATTGATGAGTTCTAGAATGTAGAGGCATTTTGTGATTTTTGAGGCCTTAGAGACAATGTTCTATTGGGAGATCACAAATCAGGATTCTCAATCACATTAGATCCTATGGCTTATTTTAAAGAGCGAGTGAACACCCTTAGCCAAAAAAAAAAGTAAAAAATTGAGTTCCCAAAGTGAAAACCTCTTTGAGGTACTTTTTGACCAGGGAAAAAGTAAAGATAAAGGCTAGTCTAGTGGTGAAAACCTGTTTTAGGTGCCATTAGATGGGGGTGTTCATTCTTCAAATTTAGACCAAGAGACCACCAATGATGAGCTTACCTATGGGTCTGAGTTTAGTTTTGAGTAAAAACAAGTATTTGATCAAAATTTTGAAAATTTTCTAACTATTTTTATCATATCACTAGATCTCCCACTAGGGGACTCAGATTCATCATGCCTGGTAGAAGTTGAAGAGTAAGTCCTAATGGAGGACCCTGACATAATTTAACTATTCAAATCATTACCTATTATCTTAGAAGATGGTTTGACCCTTTTAGTCAAATCTATAATAGAGGTAAATATCAAGACTTCATCAGACCTAAAATGGATAAAATAAGGCACGTCCCTCACTAAGGAGGAACATGACATCTTTATATCTCTATTAAGAGAATTTATAGATATCTTTGCATGGACCTATTCTAACATGCCAGGTTTAGAACCCACCTTGGTTTTGTCCCACCTTGTGATTGATTCTAATGCCAAATCAATAAAAAAATGCTACATAAGATACATCCTTGCATTACTATATTGGTAAAGAAAGAGTTGGAAAATCTCTTAGAAGTAAGATGTATCCAATCCATTGACTACTTAGAATGGATCTTTAATGTGGTACCTATTAGTAAAAAGCTTGAAGGGATCATAATTTGTGTTGATTTTTGAGACATCAATAAAGCTTGTCTCAAAGATTATTTTCCCTTACCTAATCTCGACATGATCATTGAATCCATGGATAATTATGAAATGCTTTCACTCATGGATGGATTTTCAAGATATAACCAGATCAAAATAACACTAGAAGACCAACATAAAATAGTGTTTACCACTCAATGGGAAAATTTTTGTTATCAAGTGATGTTATTTGGTCTTAAGAATGATAGAGCTATGTATCAAAGGGCCATGACTATCATATTGCATGATATGATGCATGATATTTTTGAAGACTATGTCGATGACATATTAGGAAAATCTAAAACTAGATCTGACCATATAACAATGCTGCATAAGATATTTGAAAGACTATAAGAGTACAAAGTCAGATTAAATCCAAAGAAATGTGTGTTCAATGTAACTTCAAGAAAATTACTTAGATTCATTGTGTCTCATATAGGTATTGAATTTGATCTAACTAAAGTCCATGTTATATCCAAGATGTCACCACCAACTAATTTAAAGCAACTCTGTAGTTTGCAAGGTAAGATCCAGTCAATTTGACACTTCATCTCTCAACTAGCAGATAAGTGCCATCCATTTACACACCTTTTGAAGAAAGGAGTTACATTTCACTATAATGATCATTACCAAATAACTTTTCAAAAACTCAAAGACTATCTTATTAATCCACCTATTTTATTACTTCTTATGCCAAAAAATCCATTCTTGTTATACCTATCGGCTACTGCCCATGCTTTGGGGGCACTCTTGGCTCAACATGATGATAATGGAAAAGAGCATGTTGCGTACTACCTAAGTCATATCTTGGTTACATATGAACATAAATATGTACCTATTGAAAAATATTTTTTATCCATGGTTTTCACATCTCAAAAATTATGCCATTACATGTTGAATAATAATAACATGGTCATTTCAAAGGTAGATCCGCTCAAGTATCTACTATTTAAAATAGATTTTCAAGGTAGAATGGCTAAATGGATCATGTTTCTTAGTGAATTTTACATAGAGTATGTCACTCAAAAGGCAATCAAAGGACAAGTTATTGTAGATCAACTTGCTAAAGCACCCTCACAAACACCCAACCACTCACATTTTAATTTCTTGATGAATCTATCATGACCATCATTGATGCACCCCTTGAGGAACAGCCTTGAAAACTATATTTTGATGTTTCATTTACTACACATGGATCAAGGTAGGCCTATTGTTTATCACAACACAAAGGGATCTAATCCCTAAATCATTTAGAATTAGCTTTCCTTGTACAAACAACATGGCTAAGTATAAAGTACTTGTAGATCTTCAATAAGTAATGTAATGGAATATATCTCATCTTCAAGTTTATGGTGATTCTTAGTTAATAATCAATCAGGACATAGATCATTTTTAGACCAAAGATGACAAGATTGTTCCATATAAAGCCATGGTCGACACTCTTAAAAAAAAAATTCCCAACATTCAGTTTGAGCATATACCGAGGGCTAGTAACAAAACTATAGATGCCATGGATACTATTGGATCTCTAATTTGACAAATAGATAAAGCTAGAGAGTATTAGTTCCTCATCAAGAATTTGTTAGCACCAACTCATGAACTTCAACCATTGTCATGATTTGTGATATTGTTGGTCATAATTCTATCTGGTACTCAAACCTTTACAACTACCTTCATGAGTTCTACCACCTAACCTATCTCAAAAACAAAATATAGCCTTCATTCATCATTCCACTCATTATGCTTTACTTGGATCCACCCTTTATCATCATAATTTTGATGGAACTCTACTTCATTGTTTAACTTTGGCAGAGTCTACACTATCATTAAGAGAAGTTCATGGAGTGTGTTGATCTCATTCTAGAGGGGTAGTCCTATCCAAAAACCTCTTGCATACTAATTATTATTGGCCCATAATGGATTTAGATGCCACTACATATGTAAAAAAGTGTGACAAATGTCAATGACATGCTAATATAATTCATGCCCTAACAAAAAATATGAAACTGATGTTGACACCATGGCCATTTTCTACATGGAGACTTGAACTCATTAAGAAGATCAACACCACTTCATCTAATGACCATAAACATATCCTTATTGCCATTGAGTATTTCATTAAGTAGGTTAAAGCTATACCCCTCACTTACGTGACTGGAAAGAAAATTTCCAAATTCATCTTTAACCATCTCATCTACCACTATGGTATCCCCTCTAAAATTATATTTGATAATGGAAGACCATTCAATAATAATGATGTAGAATAGCTATGTACTGAATACAACATCACACAACATTTTTATACAACATATTACCCTCAAGGTATTGGCCAAGCTGAGGCATCCAACAAAACCATCATCAACATTCTCAAAAAGATTGTTAATGATGTCGGTCATGATTGGCACCTCTAGATATTCCTTACCCTTTGGATATATTGTAGCAATAATTAAACCCCCATAGGATCCACTCCATACTCCCTTGTTTATGGTACTGAAGCCATCTTTCCCATTGACATCAAATTGTCTTCACTATGCATCTCTTTCAAGCATGTCTTGGATGATCATGAATATCAAGTAGCTCACCTGTAAGAGCTAGACCTACTTGATGAGAAATACATGGCTACACTCAATAATCTTCAAGCATATCAGAATTGAATCAAAGGCCACTATAATCGGTGTGTTAAGTATAGAAAATTTGAAATTGGTGATCTTGTTCTTAAATAAAACCAAAAGAATACCACAACTGAGAAGAAACATAAAAGGAAATTCAAATAAAACTAGATAGGGCCATTCATCATCACTATAGATTATGGATCAGGAGCATATAGGTTTACCTACCACACTAGATGATGAGGAACTTTTGGAGTTGATGAATATTATTCATCTCAAGTAATACTATGCTTGAGTGCTAAGGTGTATTGTCTGTAAGGACCATTTTAGTTATGACATTTTATCACTATTATTCTTTATAGAATACCATCCTTATCCGTCCTCTTCACCGTATCCACTTTCTATTTATATTCTATCGACCCAATGTGTTCTAAAGCCTAGCGTGTTTGACTTTGGTTTTTGCCATTTGTTACACATTTTTAGCATTCATGTATCTAATTAGTTTCATTAGTTGGTTTAATTATTTTAGATAGAGATCATATTTTGGGATAGTGTGATAAAATTTTCAGCAGTTACATCCTTCATTTGTTATACCTTTCTTACCACCAATCATGCTATTAATTATAACTACCTTTGGAAAAATTAGTACCATTAATCTATGCTGTTGTGTCCTAGTTATAACCACCTATGGGAAAACTAGGGGAAACATTATGCCTTGATGTACCAACTTACCACTTCTTATGAAATATTATGCCTTTTTACCAGTTGTGCCTATTTTGTTTGAATTGACTATTACACTAGTCAAAGTTCTTCCATTGTAAGGGTAGAACTATAGTGACTTGAGGTCCTACTCTGGGACTATGTAGGTAACACTCAATACTTGTTGAGTTTAGCTCAGTCACCCTTTTCCCAATGCTCTCACCATTTTTTTAGCAACCTAGCCATTGTCTCACCATTTTGTGAGCAACTTAAGCCATGATCTCACCCTTTTATAAGTAACCTAAGCCATGCTCTAACCATTTTGCAAGTAACCTAAGCCATGCTCTCACCATTTTATGAGTAACCTAAGCCATGATCTCACCATTTTGCAAGCTTGATCCATTTAGTGTCTCATCATTCTTGATTGAGTTGAGACACTTCAAAAAATTCTAAAAACATTTAAAAAATCATTAGAAAAGAACAAAAACATTGACCACTTCTTTGCCTTAAGGATTCTGGGAACCCTTACTAAGTTATAGGTAAATCACTTATCATTTAGTTTCCCCATATTTTTTTGATATTTTATCTCACACACTTACCATTTTTTAAGACCATTCCTAGTCTTCTATCACATCCATTATGTTTGTTTTCCTTGGTTATCACATTCTTCCCATTCCCTAGGAGAACTACATTTAGCCTAAAGTTTTTTATTGGATATTACATCCATGGAACTATGTAGGTAGCATCCAATTTCTTAGTGCATATGGAGATACATTGGCCACCCCTTTTATTTTCTTCTAATCCCCCATTTTGTTTGTTTGTTAAGTTGTCACTATTTTCTAGGGGCAATGTTTATATGGTTTCTATTATGTTGTTTATTTATTAGTTTATCTACTTGTTTGTTTACTTTCAACACTATTGCCTTGATTCAGTTTATGTGTGTTCATTAGGTGATTATGCACCCAAACTTATACTCAAATCTAACCATATTCATATATTTACATTATCATCATGGTTTTTATCATTGGTGCATTATTTTCTATTGAGTATTGGATTATAGGAGTTAGTCCTCATGCATATTTTGGCCAAGTTTTTATGGTGTTCTATCATGAAGCCTACCATCACATACTACAACAAACATCAACTTTAAGAAGTCTATTTAATAATAGTGACATCTCTTCAACACTAACATCTTGATTCACTCTCAATCATATCCCAAACAGAGTAATTAACCATGAAATAATTTCAACCTTTATTAATTTAGATGAGCATCTCCCTACTCGTAGGTTGTTCTAATTCATCATTACCCTCTATGTTAAGTTATCATCATCCTTGACCAAGCTTATCATGTTTTCCATAATCAAGGTCCAATGATTATAACCACCTATGGGCAAATCATTGCACACTATCCCACCTATATTTTTTAATGACTATAATTGCCTTTGGGAAAATCATTGTGTTGTCACCACTTTACTTTTTTTTGCCTATACAAGGGCATGTTATTATATTGTTTGTCTATCCTAACTGGGGTAGCTCCATCTTCTTAGTGATTATAACCACCTTTGAGCAAATTATTGTGTTATCATACCACATTACCACTATCAGGGTATAATGCTTATAACTGCCTTTGGGCAAACCATTGTACACTATCCCACTTGCATTCTCAATGATATTGACTATTTTTTTCACTATAATTTTGTTTTCACCCCATCATCTTTCCTTTCTTTGGTCCCCTCATTTCAATTTTTATCAAGGGATCATTTGTCAACCTTCTTGTGCCAACCATTCCCTCAAGGGGGCATCATACAATTAGTTTATCATCATTGTAGTTGTAGGCATACATGACCTTTTAATTATTTGAGAATATGTTACTATGATTATAGCTTAAAATGCCTTCCAAAATAGGGTAAAATTATAGACACCTAAATCTGGCCATCGATAACCCCCAATCAAGCTTTTGGCCAATTTCCACCCAAAATGCAAAATTTGGCCTAAAAACACTAAAGTATGTTAAATGATATGAAACTAACATATTAAAGTTACAATTTTGTCTAGGGTATCCCCAAATGGGTTAATATAATTTATGGGCCAATTAACTTTGATTAGTTTATTTCGAGTCAAAATGCCAAATTTGTACATGAGTGCTCTAGATTGCTCTTCCCTATCAAATATTTTGCACAAGACTTTTGCCTTTGTTATTTTTTTAACATCCTAAATATGAATACAGTTTTCATACATCTAACAACACCTTCTAATTCTAATCCAATCAAATTTTGAATCAATAATAAGACATTCTGATCAGTTTGAGTGATTTTTGCATAAAATACTTAATCATGCTTAAGAGTCAATTAACCTAAATAAGGCATAATCAAGAATTCCATGGAAAATTGTTGAATAATCTATTTTGGAAATGAATATTGAATATTTTCATCATCAAGTGACCTCATTTCATGGAAAGACATCCCTAGGCCATAAATGCCACAAATATCAGGGTTCATGCCCTCCATGCCTCATCAATTTCCTCCATGATGCCTTCCATGCCTCTTAATTGCCTATTTTTCCAATGTCATTATGATGATAATTATAAAATTAATTACAAAAATTGAATTAATACTCAACCACACATCTCAAGCTTGAGATGGATAGTTCAGGTTGATTCTAGACATTTTCAAAAATCTATAAATAGGAGGCCTCACAACATCATTTCTAAGACTTGAGAATGCAAAGTTATAATGTAGGATTGGTTTCAAAAGCTTCAAAAAACTAGTGTTACCATGCCAAATTGATTCTAAGCCAAACCAACCCACAAGCCAAAGGTGCCAAGGAGAGATGGAGGTAGCCAAGCTTGCATTGCCAAGGACTGCATGAGCACAAGTCAAGCAAACCACCACTATAAAGGCATTTGGAGCATCCAATGAAGGTGAAGGAATTCTTGTGTTTGATTCTTTACTTTTTAGTTATGTTTGTCATTTTTTTTGTTAACTAAGCTCTCCCTAGTGTTTAAGCCTAGATATGTTATGCTATTACTATGTTTCTCTCATTTTGTTTTCATTTTGGAACTAACATCATACTAACCATCATCTCTTGAGTCAAATTCTTAGATCATAATAATATTAAAAAATAATATCTTATCCCTATATCTACATATATTAAGTATTTGGGCATCTTATCCCACCTATATATATATGATAAAATACCCTTAATATATGTGGGATAAGATGCCCAAATACTTAATATATGTAGAAATAAAATACCCTTAAGGTAGGGCAACACCATATAATTCTCCTTTAGAAAGGAATAATTCTATAATATATCTTTATTAAGACAACCTCCAATATCTTCTTACAATATAAGACTCAATGCTTACTTAGATACTTTTACAATGATAATCATCTCCTCTATATAGACCTCTATCTAACTAAAAATGAATGGGTAACCTTCTAATCCCAATGTAGGCTGACCATTACCCAATGCACTAATTCCATAAGTTACTCTATTATCCTAATATATTAGACCTATATAGCTAACTAAGGGGATGTGTACCACATATCAACATATCCATCAACCTATATACATTAATATATCATATCCATAGGTATATAGAATTACTTCCCTTCTTGACGTGTTTCATCCTTGAAACATAATAAAAAACCAAATAATAAGTGTGCTTCAAATCATTGCATGCTTCTCTCCAATCTCAGTCATCCAACCATCCATATGTGATCTTAGTAGGTGATAACTCTCCAATCTTGTTTCCAAATTCAATTATGCTCTTCTGATTCCATTTATGAACACAATTGTATTGCTTTGGTGTCCATGCATAATTATTCCTCTTTTGATTCCATGTACCATATTTTGTTGTACTAATTTGATTCCATCTATGAACATATTAGGTATTTTTCCATACATATTCATAGTGATTTCCCCATTCATTCCATGTTCCATAAGCAACTTCATTGCTTTGATTCCATACTTGACCATAGTAGTTCTTCTTTGGATTCCATGCATAGCTATAGTGATTAGAAATATGATTTCATATATAGCCAAAATGATTGTTGTTATGACACTCCCTCACATAGTTCCATGATTTTTTCCTCTCATGATGATGTGGGTGTCTATATACCTCAACTTTTTCTAATAATTTGACATTATCCACCTTTTCTTATACCTCTTCCACCTTTTCCATCTTTATCTCTTGAGTAGATGAAATGTTCATTTTTTATTATAATGTGTCTTTATCCATGTCATTTGAATCTTCCTCATGCTCTTTATCACCTATTTCAATCTCATCCTCATGATCTTCCTAGACTGCTATTGGTGCCTTTCCCAATATGATATCCTATAAATTAACCTTCTTTTACCTATACCAAAACTTCATGAACTTTTTCTAAACATTAATATTGATTGTTCCTAAAGTCTCTAACCATGGATATCCAAAAACTATATCCACATCATCCATATCCAAAGCATAAAAATCTAAATGAAAAACACATTTTTCCATAATGAGTTTCAAATCTTCAAACACTAAAATATTCTTACCATCTACTTGATCCTCGATATTCTTTGCTTGAACATGTAGACGCTTAGGCACATACATGTTGATGAAGTTATACTTGCTGGTAGGGTTTATGGACATAACCTTCTTCTTTTGAATGCATCTATGAAATTGACAAATTGACTCAAATTTTTTTTGAGCCAAATTATTTGAACCCTTATCATCCAATTATTCTTCTTCTTATTTGAGATCCTCAACCTCTCCTCCTACACCATCTGTACTCTCCTCATTATCATTATGCTCAATTTCTTCTTCATCACCACTTGCATGTTCATCCTCACTATCACTATTTTATTCCAATGATTTTTATTTTTTAGTAGCTTCATTCTCTTCTTCATGACCATCATGATTTTATTCCTCTTTTTCTTTTATATCCCATTGATCTAGGAAGAGTTGCTCTATTTCTTTCCTTGAAGAAAACCTCAATTGTTTAAACCAATATTGTATAGACCTAGACAAACAAAAATAAAAACATGTTTTCCATAAAACTATTTGAGAATTATTCTCCCTAAAAAGCATCCACCATTCTCTAGTATCAATATCATCCTCCCTTGAAAATACTTGCAACTATCCACAAAATAATTAGGGTTCATGCAACCCTAAAATGTCAATAACTCATACAAAACTAATCAAAATAGTCCCAAATTTATGGTTTATCTTTCTCTTATGATATTGTAATTTTAGTAAAAAAATTATGAAAAAAATCCACAAATTTAGACTTGTAGAGCGAATATATGAAAAATAATAAAATTAAAAAAAATAACTCAAAACAATTCAAAAAATTCTGAAATTTTTATTGTCTTTCTATTGTATGTTCTTATATCTATAGTAAAGAATTTGAAAAAAAATTCAATATATTTCAAAATATATAAACAAATTATTACAAACACTAAAATATCAATAACTCCTTCAAAATTTATCAAAACATATCAATTTGTATACTGTGTCTTACTTAAAATATTCTCCATATCCAATTAAAAAAATGTGCTTAAATTAGGAACCAATTGAAAGATATTGATGATTTTATAAAACTAGGGTTTCATCACACACAAATTGCTCAAATCAAAGCTTTGATACCACTTGTTATGATCCACACTTATAATATTTGAAAACAATGCAGAATATATATATATATATATATATATATATATATATATATATATATATATATCACCTCAACACAATAGATATATGTTGTTGAGTTATTCCTTCCTAAAAGAGTATTGTATGGTGTTGCCCTACCTTAATGGTATTTTATTTTTGCATATATTGTGTATTTGGACATCTTGGCCCACCTATATCTATTGTGTTGAGTTGATATATATATATATATATATATATATATATATATATATATATATCAACTCAACACAATAGATATAGGTGGGCCAAGATGTCCAAATACACAATATATGCAAAAATAAAATACCATTAAGGTAGGGCAACACCATACAATACTCTTTTAGGAAGGAATAACTCAACAATATATATCTATTGTGTTGAGGTGATATATATGCAAAGAGTATTGTATGGTGTTGCCCTACCTTAATGGTATTTTATTTTTGCATATATTGTGTATTTGGACATCTTGGCCCACCTATATCTATTGTGTTGAGTTGATATATATATATATATATATATATATATATATATATATATATATAATCAACTCAACACAATAGATATAGGTGGGCCAAGATGTCCAAATACACAATATATGCAAAAATAAAATACCCTTAAGGTAGGGCAACACCATACAATACTCTTTTAGGAAGGAATAACTCCACAATATCTCTTTGAGAGGACAAACTCCAATATCTTCTTACAATATAAGACTCAATTATTACTTAGATACCTTTATAATGATAATCATCTCTTTTATATAGACCTCTATGTAACTAATAATGGATGGGTAACCTCCTAATCCCAATGTAGGCTGACCATTACCCAATACACTAATTCCATAAGGCACTCCATTATCCTAATATATTGGACCCATATAAATAACTAAGGGGATGTATGCCACATTTATACATCTCCATAAACCCATATATATTAATATATCATATCCCTAGGTACATAGCAGAAAGGAAACATAGGTTCCCCAATTAAATGGTCTAGGAAATGTGTTAGTACCCTTGCAACCATGAAAGAATCAATTGCCTTGAGAGCTACCCATGAAGGAGTACCTTCACTATGTTGATCATCACCACAACTCAAAACATATCTACCTAAATTATTTGAACCTAGATTCTATCTTGACATCTAATAAAGTTAAAATAAACATTTTATACAATTGAGCTCAAATACTTCTTAACTTTCATGATCTTAAAAATACAATACATAAAATTATTCAATTCAAAATAAAATGTAAATAATACTTCTATAATCATCATTGTGCATAAAAATTAATCATTCCATCCTCTTTATAACCATACTGAAATAATAACTACCAACGTCAAAAAACCATGCATTATTCTTTCACAATCCTCATGCCACTTTTAAGAAAATGGTAAATAGACCATAATCAAATACATGAAACTCAAATCCATAAAAATTCTTGGCCCTATGAGTTTCATATATATATTCCAAAAAATACATGCAATTGTATCTTCAAAAATATGAAACCAATATTTCTAATTTTGACCATGCCAAATTATCAAACTCATTTTGAACAAAAATTCTTCAAACAATTTAGCAAAATGAAGACAAACTACTATGTCAATATTAATCATCTATATACTCTACATTATCTTCAACAAACTTTATCAAAACCCTAATGTTTGATGTGTGTGTGTGTGTGTGTGTGTGTGTGTGTGTGTGTGTGTGTGTGTGTGTGTGTGTGAGAGAGAGAGAGAGAGAGAGAGAGAGAGAGAGAAGGACCACTTATGACATAGTAAACTTAAGGTAATAATAATATTTTGGTTGGCATGGTTTGTTAATTAAAATTAAAAAATATTTGAAAGGCCAATATATATATGGTTAAGACATTTTGGTAGACCTTATTATATAATTTATAATTTTAAAACTATGAAAATGTTTTGAGTAATTTTTTTAGTTATGTCATCCTTGCTTTTCATAGTTGTCTTGTCTTGTGACCCCATAGTCCATTTGATATTTATACTTCATACTCTATTTTTTTCACAATTTTCACTATACTCAATTTATTATATTATTTAGTTGGTCTGTACCACATACTTATTTTAAATAAACAAGAAACTAATTTCCTCTAAGAAATAATAGCATGCAAGATACTTCAACCATATTTTTTTGTAACCCAAAAATACCCATTTCACATATTTTGAGAACATATCAACCTTATATCACATGTGCAAATAGAATAACCATGTGTAATCAAAATGAGTGAAATAAAAAAAATTTAAGGAAAAGATTTGTAAACATACATGAAATTTATAAGAAAATCAACATGCACAATGTTTTAAGAAAATATCTCTAAAGAAATGCTTTTCAAATAACTTATTATTATATTTATTTATTTCAAGATAGATGACTGTGCATGCAAAACAACTACTCTCAGTCTTCAGAATAAAAGAAACACAAATCCATACCTTGAAATCACAAAGAACCCAATTTAAAAATTGTCTGAGCCTTCATTTTCAACCTCTCACCCCAATATTTCAACTACTAGAGCTTTGATTCTACTAATAGATTTATAAATGATTTAAAATTTTGATAAAACATCACATATTTATTCTAGCAACTTAAATTAGTTTTGAACCAATATTAAATTTTTTCTTGGCCCCCCTCAATATGCCAGTGCTAATTCACTGAAAATGGGGCAATATCCCAACCTCGATTCTTGTAGCTTTAATTCTGCCTATATCATATTCAATGATAGAAATAAAATAAACATTAAGTTTGAAAATTATATATTAAGTTTTTTAGTTATTAAAATCATATAGAAAGAAAAGCATGTTTTTTTACTCATTTTTATAAATGGAACCAAAAAATATTCAAAACATTTTCATAGTTTTAAAATTATAAACTATTTCATAAGGTCTACCAAAATGTCTTAACCATATCCATAATTGGCCTTTTAAATGTTTTTAATTTCAATTAACAAACCATGCCAAGAAAAATATAATTATTACCTTAAGCTTATTATGTTTGTAGTCATATAAAATGTGAAAATTAGTAATTTGAGTGTGATTAATGACACCCAACTAATAGGTCCCTCCTGTTTGCTTTTATGACCCTCATAGGCATCTTTTCACTAATTCCCAATCATCTGTAGCCTTTCAATCCCAACTCAGCCAAACTGCTCTTTCCATGACAAATCCACCCCCAGGCTCCGTCAGCTAAGGACAATAGCATCCAACTTGGATAACAACATCGGTGCCATTACTATCCACTTTCAACATTCATATCCAAGTGTATTTTTAACCCCAACAATCAGTTCCTTCCAGTTCCCCATCCTTCTCCTTGTTGGCCTAATGCAATCACATTAAACCCATGACCAATAGATCCCTACAAAAGTCCATTCAAAGATTATTTGGAAAGGGTTGACAATTATCACTAAGTAACAATACAAGCAATATTATTTAGGTAACCTTTCCTATTTTTTGCATATAACCAGTTAATACAATTACAAACTTATTCAAATGCTTACATTAGTTCCTAGCTACCTCAAGTACATCTAGTTTAGCATTTATCTTCATACACACTATTACACAAAGCACATCAAGTGGGAAAACTACATATGACTTGATCCCTCTACGGAGTATTGGTATGTAGGCAATGTGCCCACATAAAGGGTGTGGATACATGTTTAATAAATCTTACACATACTAACCCCCCTTCTTTCTCAAATTTGGTCAAAGTACAAAGGAATCTAGGGTTTGAAGATAAAATCTACTCTATAGGGAGTTCTATGAACATTCGATAGTCAAAACATCAAAGGTAGGGTCACACAGACACAACAAACAAAACAAAAAGATTAGGTCTCCTAGACAATAGTGGTAGAGGTGGAATGTAGTGTCGGTGCTACTAGTGTCTTGTTTCAACACTCCTATCTAATCATAAAATTATCTCTAGATCTTTATTTGTGACACTATCTCAGTCTTGTATAATGAATTTCAAACCCTGCAATAGTTGTCTCAATCAGTTTACCACTAAGTCTTATTTTCTCTTCTTTAATACTATTTTTAGAAAAATTAAAATTACAATAAAATTTATATAAATTAGTATCTTAATTATTGCACATTTATTTACTAATTTAACTATTAAGAACATTTAAATAAATTAGGAATAATACAATAATATTCCCAAAATTATTAAATCATTTGGTTAACCCAACTTACTTTGTTTGTGCATAAAAACCCTAGAAACCCTAAGGTAAATTTCTTACTAACTTTTTCTATATTTTTTAATTTTTTATCTACAAAATAAAATCATAAATTAGCATTAAATTTTAAAATTTAATAGTAAATTTTAAAATAATTTTCTTTCAAACTCTAGTTTCCCGTATTAGGTCCCGATATTTTCTCAGTGTTTTTCTATATTTTTTTGATATTTTACTAACATATTTAAATAAAAATTCAACTTAAATTTTAAAATTCCATAGTAATTTTTTTTTTAAATTATATTTTTCAAAACCCTTGTTGCATACACTATGCCCTTTCAAATCAAGAATTTTCCACAAATTTTTTGATTTTGCTACTAGCAATAAAAAAAATTTGCATCAAATTAAAAAATACCTTAGTAATTTTTTAATAATTTCATTCAAAACCCAAAGTTACATGTACTAATTCCTATATAATTCTTGAGGTATCACCTTACATCTAAAATTAGATTTCAAAAATGGATCTCACTTATTTTCAAATATTTCTTGCATTTTTAGCAAATAATAAGGAAACCATACTTGGTCCTATCATGTACATGAATGATGAATTTTACCATATGCTAATATAAAGCTTCATTATTTAATTTTCATGCCTAATTTTCATAATATGGGATGACATTAATAAATTAATTGTTAAACATAGTTATATACCTCTCCTTCAAAGCAAAATTTACTTGTCTTTAATACAAGGTTTCATCTCTTTCTTTCTATCTTTCATATGGAATTTTTTTCAAGTTTATCATGCTAAACACATTAGAAATGCCATAGCATATTCCAATGTTTATTATTCATTTATGCACAAATTCATGCTTTATATCTCTCATATGGAAATTTTTTCAAGTTTATCATGCTAAACACATTAGAAATGTCATAGCACATGCTATAGTTTTTTATGCATTCATGCACAAATTCATGTTCTTTATCCCTTGCTTTCAATCTCTCATTTGGAATGCTCTTTATAAACATATTGTTATATAAATTATAACTAAAATTTCATGAAGTTCATCCCACATACATGGTTTATACCTAAAGGATCCATTACATAAGCTAACAACCACCTATCACGTTTCAATATCATATCTTATGTACCAAAAATAGTTTCCTTCTCCTCCTCTCCCTAAAGAGGGTGATAGCTACTTTCCCTCTAACCAGATTCATGCTATCACCATTCCACAAGGTGAGGTAGCCCATACTATTATTCTTAATGCAAACATTCAACCTATAGCTTCTTTAAAACCTCTTCAACATATGTGCTTACATGTTTAATCAAAAGCAACTAGGGTTAGCACTTGTGAGACTCTAAGGGATAAAATCACTATTATGAGCAAGTTAATTTCAGATTTACAAATACAAATTGAGATATTACATGAAAATATCACAACATTATAAAATTATATTATAATACAAAAGCTTCAAAGATACCCTAGTGTCAATCATGTATATGCACCTTCACCTAGTCAATTGGTTGCAAGCAATGTTACATACAAAAACATTAAATCACAACAAAGTAAATATACAAATAGTGATTCAAAAAGAATTAAAATATAAAATAAGAGACAAATTGAGGTACTAAGGAAAATTATTAAATCTAAGTTGATCAAACTACCTCCTCTAAATCCAATGAGAAGATCTAGATATGATTTTGCATATCATAGAATGCATGGGCATCACACAGATTCATGCTTGGCATTGAAAAAACATATATAAAAAATAATTTATAATGAGGACCCTATACAAGGTAAATAAATTGAGAAATCCATAGTGACATAGGAACACATTCACAATGGGTCAAATTCATAAACAGTACAAAAGTGGTTACCAAGGTATAACTCAAACCAACAAAAGGATCAAAAAGAAAAATTAGAGAAACATATAGTACCAAAAGCATAGTTAAAGAACACAAAGGATGAAAATCCACCTCTCTAAAATGAGGCTCAACTTTCAAAGTAGTATGGGTTTGGTCAAAAATACCTACAATAGTTTGATTATCAAGGTCAAGGGTTGGGCAAACATGCTCAACGCATCACTACTCCTATTCTAGTAATTGATAATATTTATCACCGAAGTTTGGGATCTATTGAACATCCTAAGTAAAATCATTCCTAGACACAATTTATCAACACTAACATTCCATTGTTTCAAAATCAAGATGATAATGATGAGTAGAACAAAACATGTTATTATGATTTCCAAGATATCAACAATGAATCTAAATATTCAGATTCATATTCATAGCCATTACCTCATGATTCACAATCATGAATAATCCCTCTCTTCAATATAGGACAACATGACAAGGAGTCTCTTCTAAGACTCATTAGTTAGTATCATTTCTTCCCAGCTTACTTGTACATAGTTTCTTTTTGATTACTTGTACAAAATTTCTTAGTTTTCTTGTACATAGTTTATTTATGATTTATTGTACATAGATAATTTAAAAATATCCAAAATTAATTCAAATATATTAAAATATCAAAAACATCCAAATATTTAAAAAAAAACACAAAAACATTTTGATTATATATATTATCCATGATTTATATTTATACTACTATGATAGACTTACATTTTTTGTTCCATGCTATTATTTGTAAATTTTTTTACATTTTCATGCTTCACTTGATCTTCTTTGAGTGTGTGTAGTGACATATAGATCCTTTATTTATTCACTCCACCCATTGAGGGGGCATCCTACTTCTACATTCAAAACACACATCGATATACACACCCACTGGGGGCATCTTTTACATGACTACACCATCTAGGTTATGTCATTCTACACCACACACTCTAGGTTATCATGTTGATGTACATTACTTACTAGATTATAAAGATTACTCTATCGACATTCCACTAGTATATAACACTTGTGTATTTCCTTAGTGTATACCTAGTCTTGTACTAACATGTCTTGCATACCTTCACTTCTTTCATTGATTAGTTAGATGCGATTGTATTTTTAGTATTTACATGCTTTCCTTTCTTGATTTACATAGCTAAATGTGATTGCATTTCTCAGTTTCTATTTTATCTCATGTATGTACCTTAGGACATTTGCCAATATCCTTTGCTTCTATTATTGTGTGTACCTTAAGACATTTTCCAATGTCCTTTATCTATACTCTTCTATGTGATTATGGATTTCATGCCAACCTTGATTATTTCAATTGTATGTGTATATGGAATTTGAACATGAATTGTATGATTTCTTTTTAATTTGAATGACATGTTCCCATGTCCCTTATTTACTTGGACCCTTGGCCACTCTTATATACATCTTTCCTTGTATGCTTTTTGCTTGATTTCTTTTTGATTTTTTGTAATGCCATGATCCATCCACATCATACATTATCTTGATTTATTGGATGCCATGATGGACATCATGCTTCATCTCTCCATGACAACTAAAAACTATAAAATAACCATTCTTCAAGTTCAATTTTAGTACATTGCACATGCTATTACATTGTTATATCTATCTAGGCATACCCTTATTAATCTAATAATCTCTTATTACAAACCATGTTATATATTGAGATATCTTATCGATTATCATTGATATATCATGTATCTTCGTAGCATAACACACTTTTAGGTCTCTTTTCTCTAAGGGTAGTCATTTAGGGTCTTGATTCCTACCCTCATAAGAGGGGGAAACAAATAGGGGTTTTGATCATAGAGATCAAAGCTCCTAACAATAAAAAAAGAAGCATTTAGAACACCCAAAACAACAACCAAACATCAAATCAGATAGAATATACTAGGTAAATAGTGAAAATGTTAGAATAATTACCATATTTGGCCAAAGACAATAACACCAAGATTGGACTATAACATCAGTGCCACTAGTGTCCACTTTTATCACTCCTATACAAATAGTAGAAAAACCAAAATTTCTAAAAGTAGGCATAAAATTAGGTTCAACTCCAGTTTTACATAGACCAATTCAAAATCAATAGTTTTCAATACACTTTTGCTCAAAGAATTTAGATATAGGAGGTATCATGCACGACATGATGGCTCTTACTTCTAGTTTTAGATATGGTAGTTGATATAGCTTCCAGATCAGAATCCATGTTTTAGACACTAATGATTAGGGGTAATATGTGTGACACATTTGTTTTCTTTTCTATTCGAGTTCAACATTACCCATGCATTCTTAGTAGTTGTGTGCCTTATTCCATTTGTAGGTAGCTGACATCATTTTGGAATGGCTTTCATACAAGCCTAACTTCTAAATTTTGGAGTGGATTTAATATAAGCCTAGTGCACTCATTTTAGAGTGGCTTTCATAAAAGCCTAATCTCCATCTTTTAGAGTGGCCAAGAGTGGCCTAGTTCCAACATATATTTGGCTATCTATGCCAACATTGTTAGATCACAGTATATTCATGGGATTCAAGACCATCCCATATGACATACATTTCATACTGGTATCAATTCATAACTTCACTTCATGGGGTAATGATGGAGCCAAAGGACTATCTAGCCTTTGTATTCTTGAGCCACCTACTCAAAGGGATTGGACACATAGTTTAAAAATTGATCAACACACATATGACCATGCATCTTTATTTAGTGGGTGATGATAGAGCCAAAGGGATAGATTTTGCATATTTAAGCCACTTTTGGGGAATTAAGTACTTATATCTATTCATGATATTACTCTTGGTTCAATACACATCCAAAATTACTCAACATCATAATAGGCTTTGTATTGGTCCGCATACCCAGTAAGGTGTATTCATTCCTTTCTCTTCCTCTCTCTTTAACCCAACTTTGTATGTTCTTATTTTAGATATATCATATCTAGTAAGAATCAATCTACTCTCTATTTTCTCTTGTAGATTCACACTTCACAATGTGCTCTCTCTACACACACCTAACATCACACAACTTTATGAACTTCACCCTTGTAGATAAGTTCAGGTATACTTTCTATTTTTCCTTTATCCTAGTATTTCACTTTGTTGCATCACTAGAATAAGGGGGGGTAGAAATGTAGTCATATAAAATGTAAAAATTGGTAACTTGAGTGTGGCTAATGACACCTAACTAATAGGTCCCTCTTTCTTGCTTTCATGACACTTATAGACATCTTTTCACTGATTCCTAGTCATTCATAGCTTTCCAAACCTAATCCCAACTCAACTAGACTACTCTTTATATGATAAATCCATCCCCCTAGGCCCTGTTAGCTAAAGACAATAGCACCCAACTTGGATAACAGTGCTAGTGCTACTACTTTTCACTTTTGGTTCTCTTGTCTAAGTGCATTTTTAGCCCTAATGGTTAGTTCTTTCTAGTTGCCCATATTTTTCCTTATCAGCTTAATGTGAGCACATTCAACCCATGACTAATAAATCCTTATAAAATCCCATTCAAAGATCATTTGGAAAGGTTTAAAAATTATCACTAAGCAAACAAGATAATCAAGTAGACTCAGGTAATCTTTCCTATTCTCTACATATAACCAACCAATACACTTACAAGCTTATTAAAATCATTACACCAGCCCCTATCCACCTCAAACACATCTAATTTATTATTTTTCATCTTACACACTATTACATAAAGCACATAAAGTGGGAGAGCTACATATGGCTTGATCCCTCTTCAGAGGATTGGTATATAGGCAATGTGCCCACACAAAGGGTATGGATACACTTTTAGTGAATATTACACACACTAACCTCCCCATATTTCTCAAATTTGGTTAAAGTATAAAGGAGTATAGGGTTTGAAGACAAAATCTACTATATAGATATTTTCCCAGATATCTAGCAATCAAAACTTCACAGGTAGGGTCACATAAACATAGCGAATAAAACTCAAAAAACTTAGGTCTTCTAGACAATAGTGGTAGAGGTGGAATAAAACATTGGTGTAACTAGTGTCCTATTTTAATTCTCTTATCCAATCATAAAATTAACTCTAAATCTTGATTTGTGACACTATCTTAGTCTTGTACAGTGAATTTCAAACATTGTAATAACCATCTCAGTCAGTTTCCAACAAAGTCTTATTTTCTCTCTTTTATTACTATTTTTAGAAAGGTTAAAATCACAATCAAATTTATACAAATCAGCATCTTAAGTATTTCACATTTATTTACTAATTTTACTACTTAGAATCTTTAACTAAATTAGGAATAATACAACAATATTCCTAAAATTGTTAAATCAGTGTCTTAGGTGGTCCTTATCTCACACACATACACACACACACACACACTTACACCTAGAAATTACATATAACTAATAATGTCTCATATAATTTCTTGGTGAATCAAAACCATACATACATAGTAACTATGACAAATATGTGTCCCAATATAAGATCGAGTATAATTTATAAGGTGATTTGAAACACATGTATAATAAATTATATAAAAGTAAGGCTATTTGACTTATGTATATTTTCATAGAATAATCCATTTTTAAAATTGAATAAAACCTACTTATAACCTTTTGGTTATAAATAACCTCTAAAATCTTCTCTACATGGAAGTGCTTAGGGATCTTGGAGCATCAGAGGTCTTAGCCTAATTGGTAGCCCTGGGTTGGTTTGGGGATACCTCATACTCTTTCATCTCTTTATAAAATATGTCAAATGAACTATATGACACAATGAAATTGAGTTCATAATGTTGGACATGACACCAGTTAGGCAAGGCCAGCTCATATATGTTGATCTTAGGGAGCTTATTAGGTGATGACTCTAGTTGGTTGCTAGAGTGGTTATATAGATGATTTTACCTATGGTAGGTGAAGTTTCTATTAGAAATATCACTACCATTATTTCCAACATGTCTCTAGAGGCCCAAGAAGTCATTATTGAGCTTCTATAATATGTGTTGTATAGTGTCCAACTCCATCTTGGTGGATTTATAGGGCACACTTTAGACATTGTTCATAATGGGGATCAATGTTTGATTGTGATATTGAGATGTTACTTCATTATTAATTGGGGTAAGCCTAAGCATTGATTAGGAGTAGTGTGTCTTACAATAAGCTATTTTTTCACTGACACAGGTTGTGGCATGGGTATATTCTGGCTAGTGGTAAAGAGGGGATTCAAAGCAGGCATACTTGGTAGTAGATTTAGGAAGCCTAGTGCCAACAAAATTTGAAGATTCACTTGTTTGTCTAATTTATGGATTCATAATAAGCTAGGGGTAAGTTTACCACTAATGTGTCTCTATATAGGAACATAAAATTCCAAAGATCTAGCATATTCTTGTACATTTCAAGGTCTAGTTAGGCATCTGGTCTATACAAAATAATTATTCAACTATACATTTTATAAAACCTAGCATTAAAATTTTGTATGGATTCATTGGGTTCCTTTTTTATGTAGGTCAATTATTGGTATAAAACACGTAGATCAATGACCTAACTAAATTAAGCAAGGAACATGTTACTAAATTGGTCCCATCTTGTGATAGAGCCTTCAGGAAAGTTTTGGAACCAATTATACACTATATCCAATAGAATGAATGGGAAAAGTATATAAGCAACATCTTCATGTTTGGAATTTAGAAGCTTAATAGTATTTTTGTTTGAGGTTACATGGTCCTCAATGGTATGCCCCATACTTGATGTGAATCTTAGGAGGTACCTTTCTAGGTTCTTGGGTAAATCATGGATAACTCTAGGGATGTCAATAGTAGACCCAACCAAACATGCCATAAGTGTAGTGATAGGTGGAGGTCTATTAAGGAAAAAATGAGAGGATGAGCTAGTAGGTGTAACCATAGGTCTTGGTTTCCCTCTAGTAGTTATAGTTCTCATATGAATTACAATGGGGATATTATTAGTAATCTAGGACTAGCTTAGGATCTAGTGATATGCATAGTAGGCTCACAGTTTTTATTAGGTAGGTTGGTAGATTAAAAAATTATTAGACAATGAGAGGGGGTTGAACTCCTTTTAACACCAACGTTTGTTTAGAATTTAATCATATAATAGGCTAAAAAATCATATATGATGGGAAATCATATTAAAATTAGTGACCCTCCTTCTATCACCTACTTTTGTTTGATCCAATATCTCATGTCTCAGTTTCAATTATGAGGTTAGATGCACTAAGTGAGCTCAGGGAATAAGTGGGGGACTTGTGTCCTCTTATTTTAGGATTACTACTAAAAAAATATAAGGCATGAGCTATAGGTATGGGGTTCCATTAGATAACCTACTTGGAATATATCTCTAAGATATGTAATTCTACCACTAGAGGTCCAATTCTAATTTTTTCATTGACTTACAAAACTTATACACTTCTAATAGACCCATTACAACATATTAAATTTAAGAGATCTAATTTGATTCACTTACCATTTCTAAAATAAGGGAAAGATCACATCTTTACAAATAAACATCAAAAGGGAGAGAGGGTAAGGTATAAAGAAAGCCTTCTGATTAAATTAGTAACATAGATGCTTCAAAGACCAAAACATGCCTAGCTACAATTGTAAAACTATATGCAAAGTTTCATGATGGTTTAGGATTTACTCACATAGGGAGAGAGAGCCTGAGAAGAAAAGACAAATGCTTAATTCTAAGACTCCTTTAATGAATTAAATTTAAATAGGTCTATAATTAATGGCACACAAATCCTTAAAGACTTTAAATTAAGGGAAAGGAGTTGAAGATCCTAACTAAAATAGTAAAAACACATCCTAGTTAATGCCTATTTTTTTAAGAAATTAAAAATTAAAATCCTATAACATTAGTGTTAGTCCATTAAAGTATAAATAAAGTGGAATAATTTCAAGGAAACTAGATTCACTTACATAGAAAACCAAATTTTCATTATTTTAATAGTGTTTGTTTGCAAATAGAGTCAACCCTTTTAACATACTAGGTAGCAATATATATGGAAGGGAGAGATGGATCTTTCCTCCAAGAGGTATGAGATCCCACTCTTGGCCATCATGGACTGAAATGGTATAAAAACATTATGTCAAAAAATTCCTCTATCTATAATAGATAAGACAAAATGGAAATTCATGGCCCACTAAGGAGCTTTGAGGAGAGGTCTGATGTGGACTACATCCTAATAGTTTTGGTAGGATTTTCTAGGATGCCAATGATAAATCAACAAGGTAAAACCTATGCAAGTCAGAAAATGACTTGTAGAGGAGCATATTTTCTAGAGATACTATGCAAAATTAGTGTGGGAAGCACATTCCTCTTTTGTCTCTGTGGTACTATGAATGGCATAGGGGCTAGCCACATGGCACTTTGTCAATATATTTGATAATGTAGTCCTAAAAAAGGTAAATGTTTGGCTATAATGTTTTGGGTTTTACCTTCTTGTCTTTTATTTATGCATTAAATTCAAAACAAGTATCCTGGTTGAGATTTTTGGGATCATGACACTTGTCCATTTACTACTCAATCAAGACCTAAAGACCTTGTTTTTAGTTTACGGACTAAAATTGATCTGAATGCCAAGTCATAATTAAAATGACAAATATGCCTTTACATTTCCCACAAAACCCATCTTCTTATCTTTTATCTACTTTGTCTCAAGTATGTTTTATTTGTAGCTTGACATTTGGTCTATCCTTGATCTTTCACTAGGTTTGAACTAAGCACTTAACATCCTAGGCCCCCTTTAGTAGAGAGTGAGTGATATGCCTACATGTGGCATAATCCTATTGATCTAAGTTCTTATGGAATTTTTATAATCCTTTTCTTTTTTTGTAGGCCAATATTTAGTGGGATGATGCCACATGGATAACCCTCATTTATTCGAGTGATCAGAGAACTCAAGACTTGGGATGGGTCCCTATTTTATTTTAAAAGAATGAGATGTTAACACATGGCTCAATATCATTAATATATGGGTTCACAAGCTGCATATTGTATTTTTATAAGTTTTTAGGCTCTGTATGGCTGGGATATTACCACATGGATGACCTTGGCTTGCTTAGGGTGTATACAATCTCTAACTATGGGACTAACCATTGGTCTACTTTGTTGGACATAGTCATTGATGTATGAAGGTTTGTCATTGATGTCAAAGGTAATATGTGATATTATGCACTAATGACAAATGTGTTGATCTGAATGGTCAAGGCGTCGAGACCTCATGGAGTTATGTGTGTACCTTAAATTCTAAGAATAGTCATATGAATGACTTTCTAATTTTGTTTGGATATGGTTGAGTACATAGGTTGTTAGTGACAACATTTGCATACATGGTGGCATCTAAAGGAAACAATTATACCAGGCTACTTAGGTTTGTGTTTAGTCTTGGTATACCATGTTTCATGTCTTGTGGATGAGAGAAACACAAGTTATGTAGGTGTAAAGTAGGGCTTCTAGGCATTTGAACAATGTTTGAACATTAGTTGTTTTCACAACTTTGCATTTGTTCAAAAAGAATTATTTTGGGAAAATGTTTGGTCTCCTTACTTAGTTGATCTTACTAGATTTAGAATTATTTTCAGAAAATGGTCTAGACCTTGTTGGATAAAATGTCCACGATAAAGTTTTTGAAGGGTATGTGGACTCTCACTTAGTCATTTTTTCTCTTTCGAATTCTTTCAAAAAATAGTGCATTGGAATTCTTTTGAGAAAAATGGCTAAGTCTTTGTCAAATAAAACATTCACAACAAAATTTATAAAGGAAATGGGTCCCAAATAAAATATTTCTTTTAGAAAGAGTACTTCAAATAATTCTTTCAATAATTTGTTTAAGTCTTTTCGAAGGGCATTTTTCAAAAAAATTGACCCAAACAAAGTTTTCAAAGGGTACATTTTGACAAGTTCTGAAGGGTATGTGTCCCAATCAAAAGTCCTAAAGGTCACAAATTTTTGAAGGTATTCCTACTGATGTCGTGCTTTCAAGAAAATTATCCAAGTCTTTTTGAACAAAAGTACTGAAGCAAAAGTCCTGAAGGTCACCTTGAAGTTTTGAAGGGTACTTTGCTAAAACTTCAAAGGGCATGTGACCCAAACAAAGGATCTAAATGGTAAATTCACACAAGTTCCAAAAGATATGTGTCTTGAGAAAAATTTCCAAATAGGTCACTTGTAGAAGTCCTAAAGGACACTTTCAGAAGAAGGTCATTAATGAATTCTTTTGAAGAATTTCTCTAAACCAGGACTTGCAATTAAGGTCATGAAGGATACTTTCAAATGGAGTGGACACTTACAAAGTTTCTAAAGGGATAGTTCAAGTGGAGTATAGGGCACTTGAAAATATTTTGAAGGATAATTTGGTATTTGATCAAAAAAATTGTGTCGATGATCTTCAAAGAAATAAAAGACCTGAAGGTTACTTTATAGTTTCCAAAGGGTCACTTAGATTGTTTCAAAAAAATGTAGGGTATTTGGCATTTCATCAGGAGGACTGTTCTAAAGTAAATTATCCCCAAGTAAAAGAGATGAAAGGTAAGTTTAGATGGGTCCAAGACCATTTAAAAGTTTTGAAAGGATGTTTCAGAAGAAGTATAATTCACTCATAATGTTATCGAAGGATAAGTGTGGAGTCTAATAGGGCATTTTCACAAGTGTTAAAGGATTAAGGCAAGATAAAGGTTGAGTAAGTCTAAAGATATAAAAGGAGTGAAAGCAATAAAAGGAGTGAAAGCAATCCATAGTCATCAAAGTAAGAAAGATAAGGTTAATATGTCAAAGACAAATAGTCATTTACTTGGAATGAGAAGAGACAAGTGATGAATGCAAAATGTATAAAGTAAAGAGACTCATCTAAGTTTTGATTGATGAGATGATCAAATATGAGAGCCATATATTGTGTCAAATATAAAAATTGAGAAAAAGAAAAAGAGTTATGAAAAATGTTAATTAAGTATATTCAAGCATAAATAAAAGGGGATAAAAAGGGAATTAGGTAGAGTGTTGAATAGAAGAAACCAGACATAGAAAGAGAGACTACAAAGAAGAATACACATATAAGTATTGTGTAGATAATGAATAGTTGCAGACCAAAATTGCAATAAGGAATATAAACAAATTCTATTTTGAATCTATTTTTCATTAGACGGAGTTGTATCTCCACATAACTATTTGGTTGGTACCATTGGTGAGGCTAAATTGGTACTCATTTAGGAGACTGGTGTCTTTTTAGGGTTGTATCCCTTAAATATATGATCAATGAGGTCATTATGAGTTGGTGTTTAGAATAGGGGGTGGCTGTCTCCTTAGGATTGGTGTCCCAGAATGTAACTAGTGAGGTTTAGTCAGTGTGAAAATTCTTTGTGAGGATAGATTAGAATACTAGATTCTAGCAGCATTCTCATTATGGTTTTTCCCTATAGGTTTCCACGTATAAATCTAGTGTTATGAGATTTACTTTTGTGCATGTGATATTTTTATTTTATTCTTTAAGTTTTCATATATTTAAGATTCATAGTAAAAGTTTTAAGGAAATAATTTTTGAGATCTACTGATTCACCCCCCCCAATACATAGGTGTGTTCAACAATTGGTATTAGATCTTAGGGTTCCTAGAAAGAATCTTAATCAACTCAAGTAGATATTAGAGTCTGAACACAAAATGGATAGTCATGAAGGAAATTCATCTAATAAGGCACCTTTGTTTGATCGGTCTAACTATGCCTTTTGGAGCATAAAGATGGAAGCATATTTGATCTCCTTAGGGTTTGATGTCTAGATGTCCATTGAGAATGGATACACACCTCCTGCTATTTTTCTTACTAATCAAGAAGTGAGGAAGGCATGTGAAAATAATGCCAAAGTAAATAATGTTATTCTTTGTGGATTGTCAAATAATGAGTTTGTCAAAGTCATGCACTATCAAAGTGCGAAGGACATAGAGGTCAAATTGAAGAACATGTATGAAGGAGATGAAAAATTAAAACAAGCTAAGCTCCAAACTCATAAGGGATACTTTGAGAGCCTCAAGATAAATGAGGATGAGAAGATTCTAGACTACATCCTTAGGGTAGATGAGATTGTAAATGTAATCAGAGGACTCATAAAGATAATGGAATAATCAATTATTATCAAAAAGGTTTTAAGATCTCTGACATCAAAGTATGATTCTAAAATCTCTAACATTGAAGAAGCAAGAGATCTAAACAAGCTCATAGTAGATGAGCTATATGGAACATTCATTGCATACGAGATGAGGCTGGGAGATGTAGATTCATCCAAGAGAGAAGTTGCTTTTAAGGTTTCTAAGTAGGAAAAAGAAAAAGAAGCTCCTAATTTTGAATCTAAGGAGGTTGATGATGTAAAGGCCCATTTCATCAAAAAATTGAAGAAGGGATTAGGTAAATATAAAGGTAAGTTACCCTTTAAATGCTTTAATTATGGAAAGATAGGTCACTTTTCTACTAAATCTCCACATAGAAAGAAGGATGACTCTGATTTAGCTAAGAAAAATCACAAAGAAAAATCCTATTATCCCAAGAAAAAGAAAAACTTTTTAAAAAACAAAAATGGGTTGTATTCAAAAGAAGATGGTCACTTGGTGGATGATAATAGTAGCTCAAGTGATGAGCATGATAGTGATTTTGTGGCCAAACAAAATGAAGTCCTATTCATGACATTTGAATCAAATTCTTTATGCCAAGATGAAGAGGACTTACATGAAGATGAAGGAGAAGAAGGAGAAGTAAATATTGAATGCAAACTCATCTACTCTTTAAAAGAAATTGACAAGCTTAGAAAAGAAGATTATTAATAAAAGAAGCTTAGTCAAAAGGAGTTTGAGAAATTAACTAAAATAAATGAGGACATAAATCAGATGATAGTGAGCTTAAAGACTCAAGTTGAGGAGGCAAAGAGGATAGAGGATGTAATCAAAATTTACCTACAAGTGAAGTCCTTAGAATGCTTGAAGATGGAAGAAGAAATCATGGACCTAAGAGAAAATATCAAAAAGGCCAAATAATAGATTGATAAAGGCCTGAAACTAAAAGGAGGATCTGTCATACTAGATGAATTGATCAGTGCACAAAATCCATCCAATGAAAGATTAGGTCTTAGGTATGAGAAAGGCAAGAGTCCCATGTTGAGAAAAACTAGAAATCTATATGAAAACTTCAAGGTAGTAGTAGAGTCAGGAATCAAAAAAGAAAAAACTACATTCCTGAAGAGAAGAAGAAAAGTAATGACTCTATTCCTATAAAGACCAAGGTTACTGCTATAAAAATTATTATAACAGTAAGGAAGATGAAGAAAATAGAGCTCAAGAGACCTCATTTATATTCTTAAAGGAGAATAATAACTAGGTACTCTTCATCATTTTATGGTTATTATTATATCTATAATCATTTTGGCCATAAATCAATTGATTGTAAAGTTGTACCTAAAAGAAGGATAAGCTTCTCAAGTAGAAATTCATTTTCCCCTCTATTAGATATAGATGTATTATGCTACAACTATAATAATTTTGCGCATATAGTAAAGCATTGTAGAACAAATCCTATTAAATCAAAATCTAACAATATTAAAAAGGTTGAGACTCTTAAAGTAAATAGAGGCTCATAAATCAGTGACATAACAAAGGAAAGTACAATCAATAAGCCAAAAGAGATGTGGAAAAAGAAGAATCAGTCTATGATTTCTCAAATTGTGTTACATGCTAAAGAGCAAAATCTATGGGTCATAGATAGTGGATGCTCAAAACATATGACTGGTGATAAGAGCAAGTTCACCAATTTGAGCAAATGTAAAGAAGGGACTGTTAGTTTGGGAGACAATACTAAAGTCAAAATTAGAGGTAAAGAAACCTTGCATATTGATGGAAATCTCCCTACACATGATGTCCTTTATGTTAAGGGTCTAAAACATAATATATGGAGTGTTAGTTATATGTGTGACAATGGTTATAAATTCATATTTAATGTTGAATGTTGTAAATTAAGAAGGTCTAGAAAAATTGTTGCACAAGGAAAAAGAACTGAGTGTAACATATATAATCTGATTGAGGTAAATGGTATAAATTGTCTCATGGGAAAGATTGATGAGAGTTGGTTATGTCACAAAAGGATGGATCATGTTAACTTTGACAATTTGGTCAAAGTAAGTTTTAACAATTGTGTAAGACACATTCCTAAGATAACCAAGCCTACAAACACAACTTGTAGAGAATGTCAGCTTGGTAAATAGACCAAGGTCTTATTCCAAACTAAAGAGTATACAACTACAAAACCTATACAGATAGTTCATACTAGATTTTGTGGACTAATCAAGACAAGAGGTTCTAAAGGAGTGTATTATTTCATGCTATTAATAGATGACTAAACTAGAATGACATGGGTAACCTTCTAAAAGGACAAGTCTCAAGCCTTTGAGAGATTCAAGATCTTTAGAGTCAAGGTTGATAGTGAAATTGGTAGAATGATAAAGTGCCTAAAATCTAACAAAGGTGGTGAATTCACATCAAATGAATTCATAGACTACTGTGAAAAATATGGAATTAAGAGACACTACTCTATTTCAATAACTCCACAATAAAATGGATTTGTTGAGAGGAAGAACAGGACTATCAAGGAGATGGATAGAACAATGTTGAATGAAGCCAACTTGTCAGATGATTATTGGAGAAAAGCAGTCCAAAAAATAGTATACATCTTGACCAGAGTCTAATTAAGAGTAACTAATGACAAGACTCCATATGAAATATGGTATAGAAAGCTTACTTTATTCAACTATTTTAGACTGTTTGGAAGCAAATGCTACATTCAAAGGAAGGAGAAAAAACTATGTAGTTTTGAGTTGAGATGTGATGAGGGAATATTCCTTGGTTATTCCACTCATAACAAAGTCTATGTTTGCTATAAAAAAATATTGCATAAGCTAGTGAAGAGCATCCATGTTAAAGTTTAAGATATCCTCAAAGAAGAAACTAAACTTGTAAAGTAGATTAGAATTGAGGAACTAAAATAAGAAGCTAAGGAAGAAATATCAGATAATGAAGAAGAGATAAAGAGGACTGAAAAGGCACACTCAAGGTTTGTTCAAAAAGATCATCCTAAGGAAAAGATCGTTGGCAACATGAATGAAGGATTCCAAATGAGGATAAGGGTAGTAATGAGAAAATAATAGGTAAGTTTTACTTTACTATCTGAAATTGAGCCCAAAAGCTAAACTGAGGCTAGCAAAGATGAGAATTGGTAGAAGGCCATGGATGAGGAACTAAGTCAAATAGAAATGAAAAAAACCTAGTAGCTAGTTCCAAGACCCATATACAATAATGTCATAGGTAAAAAATGGGTCTTTAAAAACAAGTTGAATGAAGATGGAGTTGCTGTGAAAAACAAAGCTAGACTTGTTTGCAAAGGATATGCTAAAGTAAAAGAAATAGACTTGGAGGATACATTTTCCCTAGTGGCAAGATTGGACTCCATTAGAATGTTTTTAACATTCTCAATCTTTAATAATTTTAAATTATATCAAATGGATGTTAAGTTAGCTTTGTTAAATGGAACCTTGGAAGAAGAATTATATATTGAACAACCTAAAGGTTTTCAGCTGGCAGATGAAGAAGATTATGTGTGTAAACTAAAAAAAGCACTATATGGTCTAAAATAGGCACCTAGAGCATGGTATTCAAGGATGGATCAATATTTGATATAATAAAGATTTATCAAAGGATGTGTAAATAGTAACTTGTATGTTAAGTCTAAAAATGGACATATGTTGATCATAGTTGTCTATGTTGATGACATCATTTTTGGTAGTAACAACAATAATATGTACAAAGAGTTTGAAAATCAAATGCAAAAAGAGTTTAAAATGCCCATGTTGGGAGAAATTTCATTTTTTTGGCCTATAGGTTACACAATCCAAAGAAGGGATATTCATATCCTAGATGAATTACATGAAGGATATGCTCAAGAAATTTGGTATAGAGGAAAATAGACTAATTATCACTCCCATGATAACTAGATGTAAATTGAGTAAAGGTAATTAATCTCTTGAAGTGAATCATACAATTTATAGGTCTATGATTGATAGTTTATTATATTTCACTACATCAAGACCAAACAACATGCAAGTTGTATGCATGATTGCTAGATTCTAGGCTGCACCAAAAGAAACACATGTAAATGTTGTAAAGAGAATCTTTAGATATATCAAAATCACAATAGACTATGGCTTATGGTATCCTTCAATTGATTATTTCACTTTGATATCATACACAGATGTTGATTGGGCAGGAAGCACAAATGATAGAAGAAGTACTAGTGGTGGTGCATTCTTCCTTGGTAATAGACTTGTTTCATGGTTGAGTAAAAAACAAGAGTCAATTACACTATCTATAGTAGAAGAAAAATATGTTATAGTAGTGGCATGTTTCACTCAAGTGTTATAGATGCAGTAGTCAATAAAATATATTGCATTTGAGTTTAAAGGACCAATTCCCATTATGTGTGATAATTCAAGTGCTATAAATATATCCAAGAATCTAGTGATGCACTCTAGAACAAATCACATATCAATCATCACTTTTTGAGAGAGAAGGTTGGTGTTCAAGAGGTCACGATGGAATATGTTTTGATGAAAGATCAAATTGTAGAAATATTCACTAAACCTTTACCTAAAGACCAATTTGAATATCTGAGATAGCAGTTGGGTGTGATAGCTCCTACACCACATCACTAGTTCCTATTGATCAGGCATGTCTCCAAGGGGAGTTTAAAAAGACCATCACTAACTCCTAGAAGAAGAAGAGTTTAGGCAATTTTTTCATGGCCTAAGAGGGATATTCTCATAAATTATTCTTATCTTATAGATTTGAGGATCGAAACAATGTCATACTTGAAGAAGTGCACTTTAGGGGGAACTAGTTGACTTTATGGTATAGATGCTTTGTCATTAATGTCAAAAGGGGAGAAAAGAGCAAAACACAAGTGCAAAACAAAGATTGTGCTAATTTATAGAGGATGTTTTTTCCATCAATGACAAAGGGGGAGATTGTTGGACATAGTTATTGATATATGAAGGTTTGTCCTTGATGTCAAAGGCAACATGTGATATTATGCATTAATGACAAAGGTGTTGAGCTGAATGGTCAAGGTGTCAAGACCTCATGGAGTTGTAGCATAATATCACATGAGGTCAAGGACCATTACAAATTTTTTGAAGGATATTTTACAAGAAGTATAAGTCACAATGTTATCAAAGGATAAATGTGGAGTCACATAGGGAATTTTCACAAGTGTTGAAGGATCAAGGCAAGATAAAGGTCAAGCAAGTCTGAAGAGATCAAAGGAGTGAATGTAATCCATAGTCACTAAAGTAAGTGAGATGAGGTTAACATGATAAAGTTTAATGACCAAACCAAAGTAAATATCATGCATCTTCAGAGATCAAATGGCATGTGGATCTTGGATGGAAAGATAGATATACATGTTTTAAAGTTAGAATGAAAACACATGAAGAATTAATGCAATGAGTTAGTTACAATAATTTGGCATGATGGTTGAAGGATATAAAAAAGTCATTTTTTTAGAACAAAAAAATGGTTATTCTAATCTTGTATATGTTGTAATTGAAGTGACACAGGTAGAATTTGAAGAGGACTTAGAGAAAGAAAGATAAATAGTCATTTGCTTGGAATGAGAAGAGACAAGCAATGAATGCAAAATGTATAAAGTAAAGAGACTCATCGAATTTTTTATTGATGAGATGGTTGAATATGAGAGCCATATATTATGTCAAATAGAAAAATTGAGAAAAAGAAAAGGAGTTATGCAGAGTGTCAATTAGGTATATTTAGACATAGATAAAATGGGGAAGAAAGAGAATTAGGTAGAGTGTCAAATAGAAGAATCTAGACATAGAAAGATAGACTACAAATAAGAATTCACATATAAGTATTGTGTAAAGCATGAATGGTTATAGACTAGACTTGCAATAAGGAATAGACTCAGATTCTATTTTGAATCTATTTTTCATTAGATGGAGTTGTAGCTCCACACAACTACTTGGTTGGTGCCATTAATGAGGTTGAGTTGGTGCTCAAAATAAGGGATGGGTATCTCCTTAGGATTGGTGTCATAGAATGTAACTAGTGAGGTTTAGTTAGCATGACAAATTTTTATGAGGCAGGATTAAAATAATAGATTCTAGCAGCATTCTCATCATGGTTTTTCCCTATAGGTCTCCACATATAAGTTTGGTGTTATGAGATTTGATTTTGTGCATGTGATATTTTTATTCTGTTCTTTAAGTTTACATATGTTAAGATTAATATTTAAAGTTTTAAGGAACTAATTTTTGAGTTCTACTAATTCACCCCCCTCTCAGTAGATAGGTGTGTTCAACATACTTAACAAGCCATGGGTGAGAAATATCATGCCACATGGCATGATATCACTTATCTAAAGGGTCAAACAAACTCAAAATGTATATCTCTATTTGTAAATTCTAGATGAGTGAGATGTTTCCATGTAGATAGCCATCACTCGTATGGATGCTCACTTGTATTTAGAGTATATGCCTCTATCTATTTACCATGGATGAGCAAGATCATGCCATGTGTCAATATATCATTTATCCAAATAATTGGGGAACCTTGTAAATTATGGCTTTACTTATAAGATCCATATGATCAAGATCATGCCATTGACATGATCCTAATTATCCAAAGTGTCTTTAATCTTTGGCACTTGGGCCTACTCTTGTTACCCATAGATGAGTGGGATCATGCCACACAGAATGATGTAATTTATTTGGATTCCTAGGGACTTACCATTTCACTATTTTGATTAATAAGAATGAGATGGAGACGTGTAATTATTTTGTCAATTTGGATGCTTATAAGGTGCCTAGCTTAATTGTTTTGAGTCCAAAGAAGCAAATAACTAGGATGAAGACATGTGGAAAATATTGATCACTTGGGTGCTTGGGGAACCTGAACTTATAAAAATTTTCCTCATAATCCATGGAGAATAAATATGAAGACACCCATCTAAATCCTATGAATTTGGGGGCTTGCTAAAAAAGACTTAGTCATTTTGAAAATCCTTCATAGGGAAGCTGAGTTGATCTAATTACAAGAGAGATATACAATAATAATCTAGATGAGGAAAACTTCAACTAAATGACTAAGTATGAAAAACCGCTCATACTATAGGGGATATTTTTGAACTAGACCAAGTATATTTTGGTAAGGTGGACCTATAGGGTCAAAAATCTCCTTTAGAGAATATAAAAACTTTGTAAAAAATGAGTTAGCTTTGTTAGTCCACAAAACTAGAATCTAAATATGAATGTCATAGTATTAAAAGCTAGATAGATGCATAAATTATCTTCAATAAAAGTGCACATTTCAACCTTTAGACTTAGGTATCAAAAGATTATTAGAATGGATACAGGAACACTCAATCAACTTAGGATTAAATAAAGACCTCATACTAAATACAAAAGTCATACTTAAGACAATATCATCTAGTCTATACTTGGATTGATTCATTCCATAATAAGACTTGAACATGGGAATTTTAAGATAAAAGAGGGTCCTCATTTGAAAATATGAAAATGGGGCATGTTGGTTATAATAATAAGGATAAAACATGGATCCTCATTTTTTTGTAACTGATGGTATATGCTTAAAGGAAAAAATATGAAATGGATTTGTTTGGGTAAGTGACCACAAATAAGACAACGAAGATTTTATGAGTGTTGATGGGTTGAATCTTGCAAGTGATCCTAATAGTGCTTCATGATATGTATGTCAATGTAGCTCATCATTTCATGGTGAAATCTAATATTATGTCTTTGTTTGATATAAAATTATTGTTTTTCCTTAGGAACAAGTAGGAGGTTATGGATTTGGTGGAGTTACTTATAAAATTGGTTCACAAAGTAGGTTTAGTGGAAGTGATCGGGGCTTTTGACTTTGAAAACCATATTTATCTACTTTTTGAGGAGGGACGAAGTGAGTTTGTTACCTTTGGTTGTGTTTCATGAGATTTAAGGTAAATTTATCACTCTATAAAATTATTTAGAGAAACACTCTATGGTCCTGAAGGATTCTCAGTCTATATATGGGAAGATTTTTTTAGGTTCATCTTCTGGTTGAAGTCAAATATCCCATTCATGATCTAAAGGTGTTGCTTCATGTTAGGCACTCTCTAGATAAGATGGTGGTTGTAAATTTTCTATTTTAGGTAGTGGGAAGGGACAAATTTTTCTCTCCTACTTGGGTTTTGAAGGCCCTTATGTTGAGCATTTAGGCTTCTTCAAGTCTTATGAGGGAGTGTTTGGCCATGTTGAATCACGCATCAAGATTGTGCATTATTTTATCATGCACTAAAAAAAGATTAGGCATGGAGGATTCCATGTCTCTTCGATAGTCCAAGATGTAAGTTTTGGGATTGGATTTAGGTTTTGCTTTGGTGGATAGTTTGGAGGTTCTTGATGTCAATAGGATTATTATAGATCTCTCAGGAGGTGTCTTCATGGATGGTAACTCATCTTCTCCTACATGATTATGATATCTGGTTCTAAGGTTGGGGTTTCTCCTTTTTCCTCACTAGTTATGGAATAGGTAATTTGTATTTTATATATGGTGGGTTTTTTATATTTATAGGGGTGTACACCATATTTTATGTCTATGTATAGTTATGTTTTCTTCTCAATTTTTTGGCCATGCTTGCCCTATGTTTTTTTCCCTATGATTGATGGCACTTTTTAAACACTATAATATTTTTGTCATTTAATATATGGGTAAGAGAACCATCAAATCTAAGTTAATGATAAAAAAAATGTAAAATATAGAAACTAATTTTAGTGATTTGATAAGTGTCATATGATAAATATAGTAAGTAAAACAAAGGGATGGGTACTTAGATTTTATGGTTGACTATATGACTATGATTATATTTTGATTATGGAAAATAGACTAAATCAAGCTTGTGATTCATCTAGCTCAAGAATTGTTTTCCTACTTGCACATGGTTAGTTCCTTCAGATCTGGGTCAATATCGACTATTAATATTAATTTTAGTGGTTGACAATGAGCTATGACAAAAAATATGTTTATGATTGTATGTTCACATTTGTATATTTATAAAATATTTGTATGTATGATATAGAACCCTGATATGTGTACAACTCAAAAAATCAACCTTCTTCACCTTAAAACCCTAGGTGTGCTTGTGAAGGATAGAAACCTACAAAAATTGGGAAAGCATAATAAGATGAGCTAACCCCAATCATACCCATTTTATGATTAACCACTACCTACATATTTGAAACTTTGGGGAAGGAAATCGAATGTCATGTATTTCTTCCCTAGTGTGATTATTCAATATTACTCCTTTGCCATATGTAAGCATCTAATTATTTGGCTTTGATACTTGCCATTATTTACTTTGACTTAGATTTTTTATGCTTTAGACTTGATTGTGACTACTCCTAGTAATTGATTCATAATTTGGGAACAATAATATGGATCTGATTAATGTGTAATTTTATATAGATGTGTGATAGATAAGTTCCTTGTCCCTTATCAAGTGAGACCTTGATTTGTATACATATGAGTCCAATTGGGTAATTTTTCATGCCATTAACATGCTAGGAAGATGGTTCAAATTTAAGGAAATATTTAATTTTAAAAATTAGTCATTTCTTGGAGAGATTTAGTTTCTTCTAGTTTAGGTTATTATTGACTAATAATGTTGACTTAGTCTGATGTTATTGACCTATGTACATGTTGACTAAACTACACATCTAGGCATGTCTGTGAAGGATAATATATTGGCTTGAAACATAAAATGAGGTTCTTTTGGGTTTTTAACATTATAATGGAAGGATCAAGATCATAAGGTAACATGTAGGTGTGAAAGAGTGATGGGCTAGGACCATATTTTTGTGCACAAGTCATGTATGGTAAAAGCATGTAAATATTGTCATTATCAAGTACTTAATAGTATATTTTAGTAACTATAAATGTTCCCCTTTATTATAGTAATGGAATTTGTTGAGTAAAATGAAATATATACCTGAGTGTGTAAAACACACTTTATATTTTTTAGGAATATCTAATTGTGAAAGTCACTCAATAACAAAACTCACAACAAATATGTTGTCAATGTCCCTGAATTGAAATTTAAAACTTGAATTTAAATTTTTTAAAATTAAAGAGCAAGGAAGGAAGATAAATTTATTTCAATGAAAACCTTTTTGGAGATGATGCCTCTTTATTGAAATATTGGAGAATTGTGCTTCTTTGATAAAGCACATGGAGAGTGGTTCCTCTTGTTGAATTATGGAGAAATTGTGCTTCTTTACTGAAGCATATGGTGATTTTAGGTGATTGTGCTCTAAATTTATGTAATAATTCAAGCCTTTGGGTTATAAAGATAATATTTTTAGGCCCTCATAAATGTGGGGAGAAGTACGTAATATACTAATCCAAATAACTATGCAAAATAGAAAGTGTAACCATATGATGGGTTTGTTAAAATTTAAAATTAAATCAACCACTACAAATGGATTATAGATTCAATTATATAGCTTCACTCTAGTTCACTCAAGTTTGATTAAATTCACTCTATGTAAAATTACTGCATGATTGAAAGAGAATTAACAATGTTCATGCTTCCATCTTGACCAAAAACTTTTATTATATAATTTTTATCAAGTTAACTTAATGTAAAATGAAATTCATGATCAAAAGAGAAGGAAAAATTTCATGCCCCCATCATGACCATAAATTTGACTGTATAGTTTTTCTCAAGTTCAATCAATGTATAATAAAATGCATGATCAAAAGAGAATGAACAATGTTCATGCCCCCATCATGACTAAAAATTTGATAAGTGTGAAGTGGAATGATAGCCATTTTCCATTCAAATTGTAAATTATATTGTTGTGTATTTTCATAAACCAATATCATGCCTCATGAATATAAAATTTTACATGGATTAACTAATATCATGCCCTTTAAATATGTACCAACTGATATCGAATGATATGCATCTATATGATAAATTTGAGAACCTCTATTTTAAATGTATGTTAATGTGAAAAATCATAATTCTTGATCCTATACATTGTGTTCATATGCCCATTCATATGCATCCAAGTGTGTATGAATATATACTCAAGTCTATGTTAAGTGAGAATATGCATGGCATATACATCCATAATTTGTACTAATATGCCAATATATGTCATGTAACTAAACTCATATGATATCTGAAGCATTATAAATATTTGAAATCTATACTCTAATATGATTTTCTATTCATGGGGGGTTATGTCTCTATGATAATCCCACCATAATTCCCCCATTTTGAGATGAGGGATGTGTTTTGTAAGTTAAGCATATCAAAAAAAGAGTTAATTATATAATGTCATATATAATCATGTAGAGAGTATGTCATCATACTAATGTATATGTAAATCAAGGCATACATATAACAGATATATGTAGGGAATATAAGTTTCATGTTTATATAGATATATCATTAAATCACATGGTGGTAACAATCGTTGAATATGTAACTGAAGAAGACTATGAAAATCAAGTGGATGATGTGTATCATGGCACCACTTAATGTTAGAAATTTGAACAAGTGCAACAATATCAACAATATCAAGATTTAGTGTCACACACAAGGCTAAGGGATACATATAAGGGACATGAATATGTTTAAATAAACAAGACCAAGGGCCATATGCAAGGGACATAAAGAATATCAAAAACAAGGGTCATAAATACATCACATAAAATGAGTCTAAGGGACAAATGCAAAGGATATAAATAATGTCACAAATAAGGGACATTATGTCACATCAAAAAATACCAATGACCACACATAATAGACAAATATAAACTAGTGTATCATGCAAGGGTTTAACAATAATAATGAAATATATAACAAGTAAATACTAGTCTACATGTATTAATTTCACATCATAGTATAATAGAAAATCCATGTAACACTATGTAATATATGAGTAACGATAAATACATATGTGAGCGATCAAGATAGATCAACATGGTAGAGAAGCCATAGAAATATATAACTTGTAATAGTGAAACATGTGGACTAAGATGCCATCAATATCAAAATGGCCACTAGGTAGAGGAAAGTACAACCTCTATATGTCCATGTGTAATCTAAATGTCCTGCATCAAATTCATATAATGTGAAATGAATGTGTATGAAAATAATATTCCATTTACTAATCTTATGATAAATAAGATATGTAAATTATGTAATCTAGTTATCAATGTCATGCTTAGGTCTCGATTTTAATTTTTTGAATAGTTTGAATGTTTTTATGTTTTTTGATTTAATTGATTTATTTATATTTTTAAAATATTTTAATTTTTAAAAGTGATAACCAATGATTGAATCAATGGGAGGACCATGAGGAATACTTGTATCAAAGTGTAAATGTCCTCTATCATGAATGAGAGGTAAAATATGTAGGTGTATCATAACATAATAACAAGTCATGTGTTATATGGTAATTGTCATGATCACTACTCATAGGATCCTATGTATGATGGGTAACTCTATAAGACCAAAGATTTTATGGGGTTTATTATATAATAAGAAAATGTCTCACTACCTATGTTCACTATGGAATATGATGAACTATCTATTATACTAGCTGAGTATGTGTTATAGGAGATGATAGCCTTTATGATCCCTACATAACTCTTTTATGTGATGAGTAATTTATAATTGGTTATCTAGTAGACCCAACTAATTTCCTTTGACTGGGTGTATAGATAGGTCTTGCATATATGTAACCATTGGCTCTATATAATGTTCCTATATAGGTGTGTCAACCAACTACAATGGTGGTGAAGGGGAGATACCACTAGCTATACAGGGTACTCATATCATATACCTATAATTCTATGTATATTTTTATAATGTATATACTTTAAACATCGATGCACTATAAATGTTACCATATAGATATTTTCCATCTAAGGGCATACTAATAACATGTAAAATAACTCATTAATTTGTACAACTAAGAATGGTGTGGTTATTATGGTGAAGTCTTCATGAATAATAATAGTATGTGTCTGAGTGTATTATATTTCTATCTATAAAATACCCTAAATAATATTGATGTATCTTTTAAATCTTGTTGTGTGTATCTAAGGTAGTGTAGAAATATCATTGTGTACACATTCTAAATTAACCCATTATCAATCATGACATTGTGTATGGGTGGGTCATTATTATATGATCACATGAATAATAAATGACAATCAAAATCATCATTGAAAATCTCACTATCATCAAATGTGATCATAAGAAACTATGGTGAAGTGTTGATAAATGTACCAATAATCACATCTATTGGATGATCATATGTCACAAGTAGATAATGCATATTGTATGTATAATGTACTTTTAAAGCATCCTTAGTCTCTATCATCTCATGCTTGGGAAATAGATCATTAAATATTTTTAATTTATGATTTTTTTTTGGTCTCGATTCATCTATATGGGTGCTCAACTCAATAGTGTTGTCATTAACAATATCTTGTATCTTATGTCTTAGTTTGTAAAATTTATTTTTATAGAGTCACATAATGCTATGATAGTCATAGTATGCATTTATATCATTTCCCCCTAGTTTAGGCCTATTTAGATCAAACTCTTATGGAGGAAGAAGAGTGATAAAGTTTCAATCAAGTGGATTATGTCACAGTATATGAAGAGGTGATGGTAATCATGAAAATTGCCTCTTTAATGGCGCTGATAATTGAATTTGATTTTTAGGTTATGATACTACATTAACTACAATCTTTGCCTCATTCTTATTTTTGATTGGTTTGACCTTTTATCTTGGTTTGCTTTAAAACTTTGTTGAAGTAGCTATAAGAGTAGATATTTACCTAAGCTTGTTTAAAGCTATGAGGTTAAACTATTTGTCCTTTAATATGTGGCATAACTCATCAAAGGATTTGAATCTATTGAAGATGATTGAATCATGGAGTGGTGAAATAAATCTTTTCTTGAATAACTCATTGTTGGCCATAAAATTAGTCATATTAGTTATCAAAATATTGTATCAAAGTACATAATCACTAATTATATTGTTGGGCCCTTGTTTGAGTTTATAAATTTATGCATAATATAATTTTCCATCAATGTTGCTAATGAAATATGTTATAAATTGATCTACCAAAGGGTTAGATATTCTTATTGATTAGATAATAAGGTCATAGAGACATTGTAAAGCATAGTATTTGAGATTTATTGAGAATAAATTATTTAATAAATTGTCATTGCATGTAAAATCCAAGTGTTAAGGCCAGATGTAAATTTGGAATGACAATAAAAAACATTGGACCCCAAATTTTGGCTAAGTACTTTTTGAAATAAATGGCATGAAGAGGCATGAAGCAAAATACCATGGCATGGGAATCCATGGCACATAAGGACCAATTCATATAATAAATGTGTATTCTAAATGAATAACCTAAGAATAAAGGATTTATAACTTAGAAAAATACTTCAGGAGCACACAGGAAGTAGAAGATGGTTAGGGAGTGGTTTTTAGGGATGAAAGAGAATAAGTCAAGCATGAATCTAGTGCTCAATGAAAAAGATCCAACACAAAAGAGAGAATATAGGGGAAAAAAGGCTTGGGTCCTTAAGAAATCAATGTAATCAACTACCATGACTCACATGCATTGATGATTATTGGTGAGTCACCATGAGTGTATTTATTTTTGTATTTTCTTGGTCAAGGAAAACAAAGTAAAAATACCCCTAGATAAAACATTGTAATGTTTTTGTTTAGTTGGATATCATTGATAGAAGTTATATGAGTGAGTTGTATTATAACACTAGAATTGTGTAATATTTGAAGATCACTTATCAATATGATAAATAGAGCTTATGTTGAATTAATATTTTTATTTAGCTGAATATGGAGATAATACTATTTGTTATCATGTATGTTATTGTTAAGTTAACAAAGTTAAGGTTAATAGTTACCATTTATGCCATATCTTTGTTTTTAATCATTGAGTAATAAACATGTGTAAAGATGGATTATAGAATGAGAATATTAATGTATGTGTTCAAGCACCCCTATATATTAGTACACCCTCACATGAAAAAACCAATAGGAACTAGTCCCTCTTTACATGCTTTGAGTGAGCATGTGAGAACTCATTCTCATGTTAAATTCTAATGCACTAGCACGTTAGGATCTTGATCACTTTGATGCATGCCTAAGGGAAGTTATGCCTATATAAGGAAAATAATCCAAACATTTGGGTTACGTTTTTGGGACTAATAGTGATTGATTACATAATGGTGGAAGATGATCAAATGATTTTCACTTGAGAATATTAAGTGATGTGTTACCAACATTGAGGATAATTTTACAGCACCATTTCTCAAACCAAGAATCTTCACATGTGCATGGGTTGAACATAATATGTAAAAATAATTATATGAAACATTTTTTATATAGGTACATATTCACCTTTATCCTTTAATTGTAGCTTATGCTCAAGACCGATCGAGGAAATACAAACATAAGATGGCTTAGACACTAGAGCATCAATCAGCTTTATCATGGTTGAGATCACCTTGGATATATGTTTTTGATTGAATATTTATGTCTTGAAATATGTACTCTCAACATATTCTTTTCCATATGAAGCTCAATTTCACTTCTTCTAAGAACGACATGGTATATTTATCAAACACTTTCTACTAGAGGTTAAAAATCTCTTTGTAGATTTTAGACTTGATACTTTCTCCATGGAAGGCTAAGATATTTATTGCATGAGTAGTGCAATTGGTGGGGAAATGAAGGCACACTTGTGAAGTATAATTACCAATCCAGTAAGGTAACCAATTAATAGGAGTTTTATAAGTGAAATTATGGAAAAGTTTGATGAAGGGTTATGAGTGGAAGCAATTTAGGAAAGGGATGAGAGGACTCAAGAAGTGTTGTAAGGCTCCATAAGGAAAAAGAAGAGCATAAAGAGGAATCCCCAACCATAGGACCATAGTTGAAGCTAGCTCAAGTATGCATAGGAAAAACAAGTTAGGTAGTGGTGACTAAAGAACCTACTTTGGACAAACCCAGTTCCCTACCCATAGTGTGTGCTCATGTTTTTGAGTTAGATGATATATTTGTATATAATTGGGATATGGATAGTGTAGAGTTAGAAACTAAACATATGAAAGAGAAATTTTTAGAACATGTTTTAGATAGTAATTTATTGGATATTTATTTTCCTTTGTATGATAATTTTATGGCCCAATTTTAAATTCTTAGTGGACCAAGAATAACCAATGGGTAAAGTATAAGCCTGAATATAGTTACTCAACCTGCCTCAATGCCAAGCATCTTAGGTGCTTCTATTACTATGAGGGGTGGGGGGTGGTGGGGGGGTAGAACCAATTTTGTTTTAGCCAAAAGAACTAGAGAAGGTATAGGTAGTGGGGGACCTCACCCACAAGGTATAAGATGGATCAGAAGTGATTCTCAATAGACCCCATTGTAAGCCCCTTAGCAGCCCATTGTATGTTATGAGATGACACTCCACTTACCAGAGTATCAAAGTGTGGATATTTTGATAGATCATGTTCACAAGTGTGAACTTATTTATAAAGTGCATGACATGACCTCTTCTAAATGAATAACAACCTAATTTGTGGCCACCCTTTTGGATCATGTGCACAAGTGGTACCAAAAGTATGATCTTAAGAAAAATATGGTGGATTATTATCAGCTAAAGTAAACATTCCTCTAAGAATTTTATATCCTAGAGTTCAAATAACATATCATATTTTCCCTAAAGGATATCAAGTAGGAATTCACTGAGAACATGCATGAGTATGATGCACATTTCAATATGATTCTCTCTAAACTCTCTTTTGAGATAAATGCTTCTCAACATGTCTAATGATTCTTAGGAGGCTTATTATTCCCCTTCAAACACATTGTATCACAAAAAAAATTCATCAACTTGCATGAGGCCTTAGAATATACCCTTCACATTAAAGGTGTTGGAAGTATTAACAAAAGTATTATTCCCTTCATGGAGGGTCAAATCATTATACTAGTGTCTCAGATGGAAAATCTCACTACACATAATGTTTGTGACACACATAGTGGATTATGGTGTGTGGAATGTGAGTTTAAAGGCTAAAACCAAAATAATTATCATTTCAAGAGTATTTGAGCCATACTGAAGAGATCTTGTGAGACTTTATAATAAGAGAAAAACATTAGGGATTTTATTTTACTATAATGTGCCACCCAATCAAAGGTAACAACCTATTTCAAGATATATAATGCATACACCCATGATACTAATGATTGTCATCTCATTAGTGAAACTCATGAGGTGTACGTGCATGGTACACATTAGATGTATGTTTCTAGTAACTAGAATAATGGAGGTAATTATCATGGTTGATGTCAAGGTTGAGGATTTGGAGGTGGAAATTTTACATCATGAACTTATTATAAGTATGGTTCCTTAGACAACTATCAGTGTGATTTACTGATATATCCTACATGTGCCTTTTGTAAAAACTAACATCATTTAGAGGAGTACCCTGACCTATACACTACTATTACAAAGGAAAAAAATGAGATGGGTAAAGACATGATACATATTGAAAATACATAATGGAGACTATGCCCTATAACTCTGATGAGTCTTAAAGTCAATATTTAAACATTGAGTGGTGTTCAATCCTAGTCTATGTCTAATCCACCCAACAAACAATTTCAATGAGTGGAGCCTCATGATAATTGCTATCTAGATTCTCAACACTAAAAGGAGGTGCTACATGACACTATGAATATGGAAATAGAATTGTGAAAATAGATATAGTTATTCAAAGATCATGATTATGTTACATGTGCTGATATGCAAAAAGTGTTAGAACTTCATGACACAGTGTAAGATGAATTTCAAGAGCTATGCAAATTACTACTAGATGAGGACATTGTACCCTTATTACACAATTAGCTAAGGCATCATATGTATAGGCCTACTAAATATTATTGGTTAAACTATGCATGATGACAATAAAATCACATTTAGCCTAACCTAGAAGGGGATAAAGAGATATTGGTTAAGGCCACTATACATGGATGGGTCATCCAGGATATTGTAGTTGATACCAAGACTGAAGTAAATGTTTTTACTAAGGATGATGGCAGAAGATGGACAACCCAACTTTATAGCCTTCTCTCTATGTGTTATTTATGGCCAACACGACTCATGCTTTGCCCATTGGTGTACTTAAATATGCCACCATGGTGATATTTGATGTCACTTTCAAAGTTAATTTTGAAGTCATAGAGTTGGCTAAAGCTGATGACTTCTAAACTCTATTGGGTTGCCCATGGTGTTACATAAATAATGTTAAATTGAACTTTAAAAAGTGTTATATCAGTTTTGAGAATGATGAGCAATGCATTATCATTCCTTTAGACCATGCTCAAGGGCCTCCCTTTGTTTAGCTAATCAATGTTAATGAGGACATCAACCACATTTATAATGTCACTATTTGAGGTACTAAATGGATTAACCCCACCTCAGATGGCATATTGCATTAGATGAATACATAATCTCTATTTGACACTATTAGTAACACCTGTGACTATTGGTCTCAAGGTGACTATGATCTTAATAGGAGGATTTATGGTGTTATAGGAAGCGTTAGTGCCCAAAATTTCACTGAACCAATTGGGTCCTTGTCAAGTGTAAATGACTATGTCCTTATCCCAAGTTCCATCTCTAAGTGCTCCTTTGGAAGGTCAAGTTCATGTAAAAATTGGCTAAGTCTTAATTTAGTCTTTATTGGTGAATGTGTCTTTCCATTATACTTTTTTGGGCTTTTTACATGAACACAATGTCTGATAGAAATAGGTCTTCAAGTTTTTATCTCAGAAAAAAAGTCTAAAGACTTATTTCCATCAAAAAATTTATCTGTTACAAAAGGTTCGAAGGAATTCAATGTCTTGTTTTGCATCGTGCTAAGTGTTTCAAAAAATATCCAAAGGGTCATTTGTTTCAAAATATTTATCTATGGTAAAAATTTCTGAAGGGCACTTGCCCTTCGAGAATTTTTTTTGCACAAAATTCCTTTGTTTTAGAAAAGTTGCAAAGTCTTATTTATTTTAAACCTTTTGTATATAGAAAAAATTCTAAAGGGCACTTACCCATTGATCATTTTTCCCATGTAAAAGGCATGAAGTAAATGTAAGGACTTATTTATTTCAGCCAAAGTGTTTACAAAAAGTTTGAATGATTATTCCTTCAGGCATTTTGTTTGCATAAAAAACCCAAAGGGTCATTTCTCCTTTGTAAAATTTCTAAAGTGTCATTTCCTTTGGGCATTTTTCCCTTGTAATATTTTCAAAAAACACTTGCAAAAGGGTCATTTTACCTTTGTAAAATTTCTGAAGGGTCATTTCCTTCAGGAATTTTTCCCTTATAAATTTTTTGAAAGACACTTTCAAAATATTTGAAGGATATTTTTAATAAGTTTAAAGGGCACTTTTAAGAGATCTAAAGGGCCACTCAAAAAGGCCAAAGGGAAATTTTGTATCTCAATATCCCTTTGACAAAAATTTGGAAGGATATGTTTAAAATCTTGAAGGGTAGTTTTGACAAAGTTGTTGTGGAGCTGAGGTCCTATATCCTTTGGGCATTTTTCTCATGCAAAAAGTCTAAAAGAATTACAATCCTTTGGGTAAATTACCAAGTTCAATTTCTATGAGGAAATTCTTTTAGATAAAATGTCCAAAATAATTATCTTGATGAAGACAAAAGGATCTAGGTCTCAATTCTTTTAGCAAAAGTACAAAATGCCAATTTATTTAGGGAAATTGTTTTAGAAAAAATGTCCAAAACAATTGTTCTGATGAAGATGAAAATCTGAAGGCTGAATTCTTTCAGGTATCTTGCCTACACAAAAGGTATGATAAATCTCAATTCTTGTGGGAAAAGTGTATAGTCAAAATCTTTCAAAAAATTAATCTCAGAGATTTTTTAAAGATAATTGTCTTGACAGAATGCCTAAAAGAATTGTTATGGGATAATTGTGTCAAATAAAAGTACAAAGCAGAAGTTCTAAGGATAAATAAAAGTTTAAGATAGAGAAGCTAAAGACTCAAGAAGCAAATAGGAATGTCAAAGACAAAAAGCCTACTAACCAAATTGCCATAAAACACAATCCCCAAAGAAATTTATGAATTTCAAATATGTCAGTCTCATGGGATTTTTTTGATAGGCATGTGGACATCAAATTTAAGCGATGCAAAGTAATCATTGGGATTTAAATATTCTAGGACAGTCACATGAGCATCAATTTTAGACCTCATGAAGTAGCAATTTATTTTCAAATAGAGGTAGATCCAATGACACATGTTTGTACATAACATGTTGATCCAATACTGCATGATTAAAGATGAATAGTCAAAGGAGATGAAGAAAAGCATGGGTATGCCAAGTGTCAAGATTATAGGGCATGATTTAAATATCGAGCATGTTCCCAAAGATTGAAGGTATGCATTCAAGTGTACACAATTTGATCTATGACATGTATTAAGTCAAGACTTTTCAAAAAAGCACATAATAAATGTAGGACCACCATTTGGAAATAATGCATTAGCCTAATAGGACTGATAGAGTAGCATGTAGATATTCCATAGAGCTACCAAGTGACACATCCTTAGGGCCAAGAATAAGCAATATATAATCATGCCCCACCCTATAGATTGTGATCTGATGGAGTGTATTTGATCATCCCAACTAGATCTAATGGTGCATAACCAATGTTAAAAAGTCAAGGACCCTATGAGAAAATGTAGAAATGATAAGTGGCATAGTTATGTTTTACAAATTAGAACTTAAACATCTCATGCAAGATCTATGACCCATATTTGCTCAGGTAAGGATGATCCAATGATGCAATCTAATGTGGATTTTTCAAAGGGCTTGGATTACATGAATAAGTGATAGGTGTCCAAATTAGATTCAATCAATTGACTTAGTCACTCTTAGGCCCTTAAAATGCCCAATTGAATCTGATATGGTATGTCAGATTGTTGACGTAGGAAATTGCACCCGTGGGTAGGAGGTTGAGCTCCTACCTTCTCCTCGCAACTATGGAAACTCCCCTCTCACTTGTGGGACTGGTGAAGCTGGAGGGGAGAGTCTCTAGATAAGGGCTAGCTCACTTTGATGCATCATGTTTGTTCCAGCAAGTGCAAATACATCTATATATATATATATAATGGGGGGATGAAAAGGGAGAGAGATTGCAGGAATACAAACTACTCTAAGGAGGTGATACACCAAAATGAAATGACCTTCTCACATCCACTCTTTAAAACCAAACAAATGCATACATACACTTCACACTTGGGATAAGAACAAGACTGTAAAAGCTTGACAGGGAGGTTTGAATGAAAATACAGTGAAAAGAGGTTCACCAAAGGTGTTGTGAGATGCACACTACAAGGTAACTCCTTCTGATTCTGCACCCCAAAATAGAACTCTCCTTACCAATCTACAGAAAAGGCCCTTTATAGACAATAGATACGTTGGTATTGAACCTATGAAAGCATCAAGAAATAATGACTAAACACAAATCAACACTTAGCACATACACAGAAATGTCTATCCAAGATAGAGGTAAAAAATTGCATCTATTGATTCAGGTGGAAATTTTTCCAGGGCTACACCTTATAAATGTGGAAGATCCTTTTACAAATGATAAGTTTGAAATATATATGAGAAACAAGGAGGCCCATTTGGTGCTCCTTATTTTACAAGTGGCTTATCATGTCATCTCATTGGGAAGAACAAGTCTCTCAAAACATTAATGAGATGTGCGCTTTGTCTTATCTATAAGGCCGCTTCATCATGGTGAATACATAGTTTGTCCACCCATTAACTGTAAAATGGAGAAACCAATTGCATTACTAACTATTTACATCCTTGAATGATCAATTCATAGGAACTATTTCACCTGCCATAGTCACTTCTCAAATTGGCACCACTTGGACTAACTGCTTGCTCATTCCATGCTTGTCTCCTTGTCTTTTCTCAATTTTGTCTCATTTGGCTCATTCAGCCCCTCAAGGTGAACATTCTGGTAGGTCACTGCATTCTAGGCTTTCTTTTCCATGGTTAGCTCTTTCTTAGTTGAAAACAAAAAGCCATTTCATTTCATGAAAGTTGATGTTCATGCAGCCGTCATTGTTCTGAAAACCAATGGCTAACTTGTTTTGTTAAACTTGATGTCCTCCAAGACATCATCGAGTCTTTTGTTGGCTTCAAGCCTTCTTAATTTCTTTGTGGGAATCTTTCTTTGTCTTTATCACCTTATTGAAGGTAAGGTGACCCTTTGCACTTGGCTGAGAGTCCCCTACAAGGGCGCCTGCCCTTCGGGGTCCTTCAGTGGGTCCCTGTTTGCCTTAGACTTTTCCTCGGGTCCCCATAGACAATTTTCCCAGGTCAGTTTGACTCTGTGTATTTTCTGTGGACTTTTGTCTATAGACATTTTCCTATGGACAAAAAGTCTATGGAAATTCTTCCTAGCCCTTGTTTTGCTTTGTGTATGCGGCCTGAATTCTTTCAGACTTTTTGTTCAAAGGAATTCCTTCAGGCAAAAAGTTTGAAGGAATTTGGGACTTAGTCAATTTTGAACATAATTGAATTTTGAACTTTGAACTTTGAACTGAACTTACCTGAGTTCTTTTCTTTGAAGCACCTACCCTCCGCTAGGGCAATTTTGAACTTGAAGACTCCCCTTCGGCTAAGGGTATACCCTTGAACCACGCCGTTGAACCAAAATGGTTCAACGGTTCAAGGGCTCAACCATTGCACACTGATGGACTAATGAACCAAGGCTGATGAACCCCTTGCTTTGAACCAAGCCCGTTGAACCTCTCCCTTTGAACCAAGCCCATTGAACCAAAATTTGGTTTAATGGTTCAACACTTGTTAAATCAAGATGTTGAACTTGAAGATGGACCCTTGAACCAAAGGTCATTGAAAAACTTGAACCAGCCCATGAACCAAACATGTTGAACTTGTGCAACCTAAAAATGACTGGCATGAATAGCAAAGAAGGAAGGGGACCAAAATTTTTTCCTGTGGGCAAAATTGGTCAACAAATTAGCGACTCCCAGGGGAAGCATGCCTGCTATGCTTAGAGACTAGTTGCCTTGCAGTCCATTGGGCATGGAGTTGGATGGTAACTTGAAGAACTAGCAATAGCTCTGATAAAACTTACAACCTATCACACATATCTACCTCTAAAGAAATGAAAGCACACACAAGAATAAGAAAACTACTACTTGTGCAACAACACTTAGGGAAAATGGGAAAGAAAACAAGGGAAATATATACAGATGAAAGAGACTCAGTGGTAATGCTTTAGATGTATCCCATTAACTGGGATACATAGTTATTCACCATCCAACATGGAGAGTTGGAATGCATTATGTTGCTTGCACTAAGTAATTATGTAAGGACCACTCCATAAGGCATCAAATTTTGCATGCTTTCTAGGCTTGGCTCGGTCTTCGTCCCATTTCAAGACAATGTCTCCTTTAGAGAAATATTTTAATGAAGATTTCTTATTAAAGTGTCTCTTTACTTGTTGTTGACGACTAGTCATAGAAGCCATAGCCCGGTCCCTTACCTCTTGGAGCTCCATCAGCTCGCACAACCTGACCTCCATGCTACTTCCTTCTTCTAATTGTAGCTGGTGAGTGAGGTCCAATGCTGGCAATTCAAGTGAGATGGGAAGCCTAGCTTCCCTTCCATATATGAGCATATATGGAGAATTTTTTATTGCTCTCTTCGGAGTGATTCAATCAGCCCATAGAAATGTCTTTAGCTTGACATGCCAAAGTCCTCTGATTTTCTTCCATGGTCCTCTTTATGATCCTAATCAAATTTTTGTTGGTGGACTCAGCCAGCCCATTCCCCTATGGTTAATAATTGGATGAAGTGCTAAGATATATACCATACCTCAGCTCCCATTCACTTGTTCTGGTCCCTAGAAAAGCCAAAGTGTGATCTAAGATTATGGTGGCTGGGACCATGAATCTTGTTACCAAGTCCTCATAAAATTCTAGGACCTCACTTTCATTTGCCTCTTTCAGAGCAATAGCCTCCACCCACCTTGTGAAATAGTTTATGGCAGTTAGGACCCATTTGTGTCCAGCACTAGAAGGAGGATTGATCATCCCTATGAAATCTAGGCCCCACTGCATGAATGGTTGCTCCACCTGAATAGCCAACCATTACTTTCCATCAAAAAGTGCACACTTCTAGCACTTCCTTACCTAGGCATGAGTGTCCTTGAAAAGAGTAGGCTAGAAATAGCCAGCTCTCATTATCCTTGCTGTAGTAGCTCTAGGAGTGAAATGACCACCTGCTAGCCCATCATGGAACTCAGCCAGTACCTTATCAGCCTAGTTTGGATTAATGCATCTTAGAAGGACCCTAGAGAGATCCTTCCTAAATAATACTTCATCAACCAAGACATAAGGAAGAGACTAAAGCCTGAAGTACCTTCTTTCGGTCCTATCAAGACCCTATGGGCACTCACCAATGAGAAGGAAATGTCTCAAGTCCAATGTCTAATCCTTTATGATATTTGGTTCCTTTGTAGTGGTTGCATCATGAATTAACAAGCTGCCTTCCCTTTTATGCTTGAAGTTTGTAGCTAGTTATTCGCACAGGCCTCTTCCCCTCACCAGCTTGGTGATCTTGATGTCTACATCATACTCCATCACTTTGGTGATCCACCCTACCCTTTTCTCATTTAAGTCTCGATTGGTCAAGAAATCCTTGACGCTAGGATGTGGGACCATGAGGTGAATCCTACTGTTAGACAACATATGCCTAAATTTCTTCAGGCTCTGCATTACTGCTAGGACTTACTTCTCTACATACTTGTATCTAAATTTGAAATCCTCTAACCCTTGGCTAAAAAAAGCAAGTGGTTATTCAAGGTCATCACCATTTGCTTGGGTAAGCATGGTGGAGATCACCTCTCCATTGCTGAAAGTGTAGAGGTTGAAGTCTTTGTTGAAGTCAGGGCTGATCAAAGTAGGAGCCTAGGTTATAGCCTACTTGATGGCTTCAAAGCTATCTTTTCTTTGTGTTGTCCACTTGAACTCCTCACCCTTCCTCATCATAGAGGTCAGGGGCTTGACTATCTCAGTGAAATTTAGAATGAATCTCCGAATGAAATTTATCCTGCCAAAGAAGCTCTGCAGGCCTTTCTTGTGCTTTGGTAGGGACATCTCCAGGATAGAGCGAACTCTCTCAGGGTCAATGGATAAGCCTTCCTTGGAAATGATGTGGCCAAGGAGTTTCCCCTCATGAATAACAAACATGCATTTCTTTGGATTAAGAGAGATGCTGAATTCCCTGCACCTTTCAAAAATCTGCCTGAGGTGTTCTATGTGTTGGTTCACCTCCCTGGAGAAAATTGTCACATCATCAAGGTAGACCAGCACATTGTTGTTTATCAAGCCTCTGAAAGCCATGTCCATGGCTTGCTGAAAGGTGGTGCCAACATTAGATAGCCTGAATGGCATCTTCTTATAGGCAAATGTTCCCTATTTAGTGGTGAAGGCTATTTTGTGCTGGTCACTGCCTTGCACTAGAATCTGATTATATCTTGAATAACCATCCAAGAGGGAGAAATGCTCATTACTTGTTACCTTTTAAATGATCTGCTCCATGCTTAGGAAGGGATAATGATCTTTTAAAGAGACTTTATCAAGGTCTATGAAGTTGACACATAGCCTGATCTCCCCATTCTTCTTTCTAACAGGAACAAGGTTGGCTAGCCAGGAGGAATGTTTGATTAGAAATATAATTTCAGAGTCAATCAATTTGGCCAATTCCCTCTATATGAGGGGCTCAATCATTGAGTTGATAGGTCTCTACTTTTGTGTGACTGTCTTGGCACCCTCTTCTAATTCAATGGTGTGCTAGGTGAGTCTTGGATCGAAGCCCTTCAAATCACTATAATCCCATGTAAAAACATCTAAGAATTCTTGACACAACAAAATGAAAGCCTACCTTTCTTGAATCATGCAGACTTTTCTAAGTGCAAGCAACTTGTCCTTAAAGATCTCAACCCTTTCATAATTCTCCTCTTTGGTTGTGATGCATGCCTTGTCATTTCTCAATTGGTCATCTCCATTGAAGATGCTCTCAAGCATGACCAAACCTTTAGGGAGCTTATTGTTCTTCAACTGAATAATCTGATTGCCATATTGCTATTACAATTTTACCTGATTTTGTGTTGTGAACTTAGTTTCCTCCTGTAGGAAGAAAGCTATTTGTTGGTCACTTTCAAAAACTTGCCAATTTGCAATGTTGTCGAGGATAGAGGGCCAAACTACCACCTTCAAGTGGCACGAACCATAGTCTCGACTTATTTCCCTTAAAACATCAAACTGAACGCCAATTATTGCCAACCTATCTACTTGTTTATTCTGCTCTCTGGGAATGGAGGAGATATTGAAAGCGAGGAAATCTTCTACCAAGTCCTAGACCCTATGCTTGTAAGACTTCAGTAAGTAATTCTTGGCTAAATTCTAGCCTTTCACCTGATTTACAATCAGCTCGCTATCTCCCAAAACTTGTAACTCCTTGATCCCTCTTTTTCTTTCTCATTCTAGCCCATGGATAAGGGACTCTTCTGCAACATTACTTGTGTAAGAGAAATGGAAACGAAAAGCTAAAAAATACCTATCCTTTGAAGGGAAGACCAACATCGCCCCACCACTAGCTCTTAACTTACTTTTAGAACTATCAAAGTACAGTTGCCATAGACCAAGGTCTTCCTGGCTCGCCTTCATTAAATTTGGCATGAAGGTGCCCTCTTCATGCATATAGTAGACTCCAAGGTCTGCCTCCTCAATGAACTTGTAAGGATCATGTTTGAAGTTATCATTTCCCCACTTATCCAAGAGTAGGTTTGTAGCTCCTTCAAGAGTGGAGGATGGAGATTGGTCTGTCTGAGACTCTTCTGGGTCGATAATGGTGTAACTAACATTTGCTTCCTTGGGTGAATATGGTTTTAGATGGTCCTTGTAGAGTGGCTCAAATTTGATTTTTACCTTGGTCCCATACTTGGTTTTAAAAATTAGGTATGACCAATTCGTTGTTAGATAGCCACCTATCTTTAATGTGAAGTCCCTAGACAAGCAAATTGCAAAATAAGGAGGAACATCTGCTACCACTATATCATGGGGAATTGAGAAGGTTGGGCAAGCATGCAATGTCAAGCTTAAACCCTTCAAAATTCCAACTATTTTTTCAAGTGTCCCATCTAGCTTCAAGACTCCTTTGTTCATCTCTTCATATTTTAGTCCCATCTTGTCAGCTATGCACTTATGCATCACTGAGGTACTAGCCCTACTATCAATTATGCAATTATGTACCAAGAGATCCCCTATGACCAAGGATACATAGAAAGGAGGAATTTTCTCTTCTTTCTTTACCTAACCTAAAGTGGAAGGTTGTCCATTCATCATCAAGACATTATCAGTACTTGTTGGGATAGCTTATCGATTTAGCTCATGCAATTCCTTCTTCAATACATCCTTCTATCTTAGAAGAGACAATGAATCCCATAAAGAGATGTTCATATGTAGCTTCTTCATCTGGTCCACTATATTAACCTGGGGACTACCTCCCTTCAAGCTTTCTTTGGGGCTAATCCCAACCTGAGCTATAGGCTGAGGGGCTGAAGGTGCAAATGGCTGTTTGAAAATTGGGGCCTTTTGACTTGAGTGTGATGGAGAAGGTGTTGTTGCCACTTGGGTAGTAGCCTAGGCTTCTCCCATTGCTCTTCTCTTGAACCTTGTGTTGGCTACAACACAGTTGGCCTAATTATTTGTATTGCCTACATAATTGATTGCACAAAATTCACCTTTTAGATGATTCATGAGGGTAGAATCAAGTTGGGCCTAATTGCTACTTATGCTGGGTTGAGTTGGAGCCTCAAAAATATGAGAATGAGAAACTACCTAACTTTTTGCATTTTGAAAATAATTCATCATCTCATTTGTTTAAACAACCTATTCTTGACCATATCCCATGGTGGAACAACTTGGCTCCTCCTGTACTAGATTGTTTTGAACAGGCATCATGACTTTAGATGATGGAGGGCATGTGTGGTAGTTTTGAAATGGCCTGGTCTAAGTGAGTTGACCCCGTCCTTGATTATAGTTTTGGAAAGGGGGCATAGGGGCTTGGCCATAATGCTGGTATCCCTGATTCAATTTGTTGCTTTGAGCTTGCTACCTTTTGAGAGCTACAAGTTCATTTGACATGCTCTACAATAGACTCTTAACTTCATTTAGCTCATTGGATAGAACAACAACTGGTTTCTCAATGCTAGGTAGGGGAGCAATTATGGGAGTAATGGTTTGAATTAGGGGCAACATTTCTGGGAAAAGTGGCATGTGAGGCCTATGGGCTATTTTCCTAGCCTGTACTAAGCAATTTTTAGCTACTATGGCTATGTCATAAGCAGTTGGTAGTATATGCCCTCCCATGGATTGTATCATCATAGCAATATCATTGTTCAATGCCTTTAAATAATACAAGAAAGCATAGCTGGGAGTTGGCCTTACCAGGATGGGAATTCTATCCCAAGTCTTTTGAAACTGCATGTTAAAATCTTGCATATACTCATGTGGAGCTCTCTTTATGGTCGTCAACTACTCAACAAGTGAGAGGCCATCACTCTTTTCCCCAAAACAGTCTGTTAGTTGAGTTCCCAATTCATTCCAAGAATATATTAAATTTATGGGCAAAGTGTCGTACCAGTCAAGAGCCTTGCCTTTAAGAGACAATGTCAGCAATCTGATGGCAATATTTTCCTCCATGACATTGTGAATATTGCAAAGGTTAGCAATATTACTAATATGCTCAATGACTGTAATGGACCCCTCTCCATCAAAATAAAGCACATTTTTTAAAGCTATTCCCAAAATTAGATCATAATGTGGGAGATTCAAGGGGCTCTAACCACGAAAAGTTGCAAAGGGCAAAGCCATGGCTAGGACAGGCTGTAACTATGGCTGTGCTACGTATGCGTCCCCCACAATAGGTTTGGGAGGGTGGTTTGTTTGATAAGGATGAGTCCTCTCAAACCTTAGCCTTTTTGTAGAGTTCAAAGGAAACTCAATGAAATCAAAAGGAACCCCTTTAGAAGAAGACCTTGTGGTGACTTTAGGCATAGAAAATTAAGAAACTGGTCTTGATTGTAAAATTGAAGCTCTTACCAATGGATTCACTAGATGCTGAAAAACTTTGAATTGCTATAATAGGACCAACATCAATCCTAAAACCTTACTGAGTTGTCAAATTGGGTCCCACCAGGCATGCCAAAATTGTTGACATAGGAAATTGCTCTCCTGGGCAGGAGGTTGAGCTCTTGCCTTCTCCTCGCAACTATGGAAACTCCCCTCTCACCTGTGGGACTGGTGAAGCTGGAGGGGAGAGTCTCTAGATAAGGGCTAGCTACCTTTGATACATCATGTTTGTTCCAGCAAGTGCAAATACAGCTATATGTATAGATATATAATGGGGGGGATGAAAAGGGAGAGAGATTACAGGAATACAAACTACTCTAAGGAAGTGATACACCAAAATGAAATGACCTTCTCACATCCACTCTTTAAAACCAAAAAAATGCATACATACACTTCACACTTGGCAGATGAACCAGACTATAAAAGCTTGATAGGGAGGTTTCAATGAAAATATAGTGAAAAGAGGTTCACCAAAGGTGCTGTGAGATGCACACTACAAGGTAACTCCTTCTGATTCTACACTCCAAAATAGAACTATCCTTACCAGTCTGTAAAAAAGGCCCTTTGTAGACAATAAATACATTGGTATTGAACCTTTGTAAGCATCAAGAAACAATGACTAAACACAAATCAACACTCAACACATACACAAAAATGTCTATCCAAGATAGAGGTAAAAAACTGCATCTATTGATTTAGGTGGAAATTTTTCCAGGGCTACACCTTAAAAATGTGGAAGATCCTTTTACAAATGACAAGTTCACAATATATATGAGAAGCAAGGAGGTCCATTCGGTGTTCCTTGTTTTACAAGTGGCTTATTGCATCATCTCATTGGGAAGAACAAGTCACTCAAAACATTAATGAGCTGTGTGCTTTCTCTTATCTGTAAGGCCACTTCATCAAGGTGAATACACGGTTTGTCCACCCACTAAATGTAAAATGGAGAAATCGGTTACATTACTAGCTATTTGTGTCCTCAAATGATCAATTTGCAAGAACTACTTCACCTGCCAGAGTCACTTCTCAAATTGGCACCACTTGGACTAACTACTTGCTCATTTCATGCTTGTCTACTTGTCTTTTCTTAATTTTGTCTCATCTGGCTCATTCGGCCCCTCGAGGTGAACATTCTAGCAGGTGACTGCATTCTGGGCTTTCTATTCCATGGTTAGCTCTTTCTCAGTTGAAAACAAATGGCCATTTCATTTCATGAAAGTTGACACTCATGTAACCATCATTGGCTTGAAAACCAATGGGTAACTTGTTCTATTGAAAACATGGCTCTAATACCAATTTGTCAGGAATCTAGAACAACAAACATGCTCTGACTCCACTATTAGGATCTATGAAGCACAATTGATTACCATGTACAAGCAACTTAACATGCAGAATTAAACAAGAAGTAACAAGTAACTAAAATTCAAAAATAACATAGAATATGAGAGACAATACCCAATTATAGTAATACTCTTCCAGAAGAAAATATAACAAAGAAGATTGCCACAGTCTTCTTCCTTACACACCTCCAGGGCTCCCACACCTCTAGGGAATAAATAGTAAATCTCTTCAAGAGCTCACTCTCTCTCTTACAGTCCCAACATGCAACTCACACACAAAGTTGTTGTTCACCTCCAACTAGTCAGTATCACTACTACCAGTACCACCAGTCAATATCACTATTGCCAGTACACAAGTGCTCCACGCACTCCAAGTAGATATCCCCTGATCTTGCTCCTTGATATGTTGCTGTCACCTTTGATCTTGCTACCCCGCAGACCTCCTTTGACCTTGCACACACACACACACACACACACACACACACACACACACACACACACACACACACACACACACAAACACACAAACACACACACACACACACACACACACACATGCAGATCAATGATCTTACTTACACATGTAGATCTCTCTACACCCTGAAGAACCCTTCTCCTTGCCTCACCAAGTCCTTATGATTTTCCAAACCAGTACCCCAGTGGATCTTCTACCTGATCTTGCAACAACTTGCAGATCTACTTGATCATACACACTCGACACCCCTGTGGAACTAGGAGGAGCTACCCTTGCTCTCTTCACTCTCAGAAGGAGCTAACCAAGCTTAATTATAACTAGAAAAAATTACAATATAGCCCATGAGTCTATTATATATATCTCATGTAAACAATACTTAGACATCTAATTATAATAATTAGATCTGTATCTGTAAGACTAAAAGTAGCCTTTAACATGCAAACAACTGGTTCATTAGCAAACTATCCATAAAACTCACAATTCCAAACCGCACAGGTGACCGATGTCAATCCTTGTCTAGCTGGAGATGACTCACGTCAGCTGATCCTTAATCGATGTCAGTTTGATCTACACTAGATTTGACCGACGTCGGTTGATCAGACTGATGCTGGTTGCTTTGCAACTCAACAACCTCTCAACAACCTCCTCCATGTCTGCATCAGTGAAGCTTTTAGCTTTACAACCTAACAGTCTCCCACTTGGAGATAAATAGCTACACTGTACCTATACCTATACACTATCTAATTTGTTTCCTAACTTGCATCCCTCTTCAAGCTCAAACCTGAAGAACAACCACCACACATCTTGTGGTGCAACACTTGTCATCCTAATAACTTGTCATATCTGCATCTACAAACCCATGTAGAAAAGAACTTGACCCTGCATAGCATGTCAACCTATTGCTGGTCCCTCTTAGATACCTGAGAACCCACTGAACTACTCTCCAATGCTTCTTTCCTGGATTGGCCACAAACTTTTTGACAGCACCCACTGCTTGGGCAAACTCAGGGAGTACACATGTACTCAACCTCATCATGTGATTAGGGACCCTATTCTGTGAACTATCCATCCATAGGTGCACTTGCCATTCTGCATCTTGCACTACCTTCACACAATCATCCTGTGACAACATCACCTTGTGATCTTCCCTATCTCTAGGATTACTCATGCCAAAGAATTTCACTACTCCTAAATTCTTCATGGCAAACCACTGAACTAACCTTAGCTTTAGCTCAGCAAAACCCTATATGTCTGAACCTACAACAAGCTCATCCTCCACATATAGTAACAAGATAATGTCACGACCATCATCCACCTGGTAAGACAAACACAATGGTTACAATGACACTGATTAAAGCCATGCTTTGTCATCCACCTGTCAAATCTGTACCACTATCCTATAGCTTCCTCAAGACCATATGACCTAGCCTTCCATCTCATGTGTCCATTCTCTCTATTCTTTAACCAAGGAATCCATTCATCTCTTAGTAATTTTATTCCGATTGGCAACTCTACCAGATCTCCCATTTGGTTCTTTTCCAAAGAAATCATGCCATGCTCCCACTGTTTCCTAGATCCTTCCTGCTCTGAAGTGAGCAACTAGTATAAAGAAGAGGAATAATGAATTTGAGGCTTACTTACCCTTTCAATCCTCCACATGGGTGTTTGAGACTCCTTGATAGCTTGTTGTCCACCCAAAATCTGTTCTAGTGACCGACCTCGGTCACCACATAGTCTACATCTGACTGACGTCGGTTCCATGCAATTGTCCAGGTCGCTGATGCCAGTTATCCTACCGACGTTAGTCTCCACCTGCCTGACACCACTGACTCCTCTAGTCTACACATGACCGACATTGGTACCTGTCTATTTGACGTTAGTTCCACCTGATTGATGCCAGTATCTATGTTTTTCTTGTGAGTGATGACTTTTTACCTGCGAGCTTACTTTGAATCAAAACCCTGTCCAAACTCCTCTGCTAAGAGATATCTAGTCCCATCCACTGATCTCTATCCATCATCTCCTCCAAGAACACTAAGGCTTTCCACTTCTTAAGTTTGTCAAAGACATCTGACTTCCTCTTAAGAACATGCATCTCCTTCTTGCTCATGTGACCAAGCCTACAAAGCCACGTCCTTGCAACAGAAGAAGAATCAGTAATATAAGTAGATAGATAAAGGATACCTACTTTCTTACCACTTGCTAATTCAAGTGCAGCCACTGTGAGAGTTCTTGTGCATCTCTCATCACCCAACTTCCCTGAAGAAATTAACTGCATCTTCAAGACTGGGACCTGCATGACCTTCTTCAACACCCATGTGTTGGCCACCTGCAGTTTTAGCCACACTTATCCTTTGCCAAAACTTTGACAAGGCTCACCAACCCCTCTATTTGGGGCTGCATGGAAAGAGGCAACATAATCTATAAAACAAGATTCTACTTTATCCAAGAAACATCCCAAAGCATCTTGTGCAACAACACCTACAACATCTGCTTCTTCAATTCCTTCATGTTGATCTTCTACCAACCAACAATTTTTCTTTACCTGCTCTTTCTTTCCATAAAACCGTAATTGATCATTCATGCTTTTCAATTCCTCCATTCTTAGTGTACTTTCTTCTGCCATTGCTATACTCCCACTCAATCAAAAACCCCTGAGAGTGACCTATAATCAAACACAAACCTGCTCCCTACAACCTTAGCTCTGATACCAATTTGTCAGTGGTATCAAGCTATGAACCAGCACCCTGGTTCTAATACCACTTTGTCAGGAATCTAGAACAACAAACATGCTCTGACTCCACTGTTAAGATCTAGGAAGCACAATTGATTATCATGTACAAGCAACTTAACATGTAGAATTAAACTAGAAATAACAAGTAACTAGAATTAAAAAATAACACAAAATATAAGAGACAATACCTAATCGTATTAATACTCTTCCAAAAGGAAATACAACAAAAAAGATTGCCACAGTCTTCTTCCTTACACACCTCTAGGGCTCCCACACCTCGAGGGCATAAACAATAAATCTCTTTAAGAGCTCACTCTCTCTCTTACAGTCCCAACAAGTAACTCACACATAGAGTTGTTGTTCACCTCCAATCAGTCAGTATCACTACTACCAGTACCACCAGTCAGTATCACTACTACCAATTCCACCAGTCAGTATCACTACTGCTAGTACACAAGTGCTCCACACACTCCAAATTTGAGTACTCCACGCACTCCAAGTACTCAACATACTCTAAGTAGATCTCCCCTAATCTTGCTCCTTGATATGTTTCTATCATCTTTGATCTTGCCACCCCGCAGACCTCCTTTGACCTTGCACACACACACACACCTACAAATCAATGATCTTACTTACACATGTAGATCTCTCTACACCCTGAAGAACCCTTGTCCTTGCCTCACCAATTCCTTATGATTCTCCAAACTAGTACTCTGGTGGATCTTCTACCTGATCTTGCAATAACCTGTAGATCTACTTGATCATACACACTCGGCACCCCTGTGAAACTAGGAAGAGTTACCCTTGCTCTCTTCACTCTCAGAAGGAGTTAACCAAGCTCAACTCTAACTAGAACAAATTACAATACAGCCCATGAGTCTATTATATAGATCTCATGCAAATAATAATTAGACATCTAATTACAATAATTAGATCCATAGCTCCAAGACTAAAATTAGCCTTTAACATGCAAACAACTGGTTCGTTAACAAACTGTCCATAAAACTTGTAGTTTTGAACTACACAGGTGACCGACATCAATCTCTATCTAGCTAGAGATGACTGATGTTGGCTGATCTCTGACTGATGTTAGTTTGATTTGCACTAGATATGACTGACGTCGGTTGATCAGACTGATGCTGGTTGCTCTGCAACTCAGCAACCTCTCAATAACCTCCTCCATGTCTACATCAATGAAGCTTTTAGCTCCACAACCTAACAAGGCTTTCTTTTCTATGGTTAGCTCTTTCTCAGTTGAAAACAAATGGCCATTTCATTTCATGAAAGTTGATATTCATGCAGCCATCATTGGTTTCAAAACCAATGGCTAACTTGTTTTGTTAAACTTGACGTCCTCTGGGACATCATCAAGTCCTTTGCTGACTTCGGGCCTTCTTAATTTCTTCATGGGCATCTTTCTCTATCTCTATGACCTTCCCAAAGGGAAGGTGACCCTTTACACTTGGCCGAGAGTCCCCCATAAGGGCACCTACCCTTTGAGGTCCTTCGGCAGGTCCCTGTTTGCCATGGACTTTTCCCCGGGTCCCCACGGACAATTTTCTCGAGTCACTTTGACTCTATGTATTCTCCACAAACTTTTGTCTGAGGACATTTTCTTGTAGACAAAAAGTCTATGGAAATTCTTTTTGGCCTTTGCTTTGCTTTGTGTATGTGGCCCGAATTCCTTCAAACTTTTTGTTTGAAGGAATTCCTTTGGGCAAAAAGTCCGAAGGAATTCGGGACTTAGTCAATTTTGAACAAAATTGAATTTTGAACTTTGAACTTTGAACCAAACTTACCTGGGTCCTTTTCTTTAAAGCACCTACCCTCTGCTAGGGCAATTTTGAACTTGAAGACTCCCCTTCAACTAAGGTTATACCCTTGAACCAAGCCATTGAACCAAAATGGTTCAACAATTTAAGGGTTTAACCATTGCACGCCAATGGACTAATGAACCAAGGCTGATGAAGCCCTTGCTTTGAACCAAGCCCATTGAACCTCTCCCTTTGAACCAAGCCCGTTGAATGAAAATTTGGTTCAACGGTTCAATGGTTCAATGCTTGTTAAATCGAGAAGTTAAACTTAAAGATGGACCCTTAAACCAAAGGTTGTTGAAACACTTGACCCAGGCCATGAACCAAACATGTTAAACTTGTGCAACCTGAAAATGACTAGCATGAATAGCAAAGGAGGAAGGGGACCAAAAATTTTGCCTGTGGGCAAAATTGGTCAACACAGACATTAGTATGTGGTGAGCTTTGGTCTAAAATGTTAAACTTGATGGCTCTTTCTTGGTTGGGAAATGAGTCAAAGTACAAAAGAAGGTCCATTAGCCATTCTAGAGTGAATATTTCCAATCATGATGATGGATAATTTCCTATTTCATGTCACAACTAGATCATTCTTGAGTCATCATTACAAGAATATGTTATTTCATGGCATGTGCAAAATAGAAAGGAAACTATCTAAGAGGTTCTAGCTATGTAAACAACCATTCGCCATCATCTCCAGGTAGTTGCACATGGTAAAAATGTTTGTTTAGCTTCTACCATGACATTCACTTTCCAAGAAGGTGTAAAGGGGCATCTTTAGGTAGTTCCACATAAGGACAAATTTTTTTTGGCTCTTCAAATGATTTTCTCCCTCTAGCTATGCAAGTGAGCAATCAAGAGCATCTCTAGGAGGTTGTGAGTGCTCATCATTCCTTGTAGAGGTAGTTGTGACAATTATTTTTCTTGTAAATGGATGAATATCTTAGGTGTAGCCAAGGGCATTTTTTTTCTAGGAGCAACTTGACAAAATGGGAAAGTTTGTTAGGTAATTTTTGCAAATTGTAACCCATAGTCCTAGATTTGATAAGGGTGGAAAATGTATAAATAGGGGTTTTGTCTCTATTTTAAGGTTGTTATTGGATGTTGGTTGTGTTTTAGGTCATTTTTTTAGGCATTCATTTCCTCTAAGTCTAGGTTATACAAAAAAAAAATGGGATCAATTGTTGTGTGTAGATCTTGTCTCCCATGTTAAGATGGTTGCAGTTGTATAGCTATTAGCAAGTTTTAAGAGCATGCTTATGTCTCACCTGTCAAAATAAAAATCTCACCATGCTTGCCCTTATGGAATCATTTTGAAGTGTTGATTTTTGTGATATTTATTTTTCAAGTTAATTAGAATTCTTATGGTTCTTATTATTTCTTGTTGATGAAGTGCAGTAACCTATTTTACAAATATTGTTGACTAGATATCTTGTTCTATGCCCATTATTGGTTATCATTCTGGGATTTGATCTAGATTATAAATCCCTTTCTACATTATTTTAGAATTTATTATTGAGTAACTTATTAGGGTACCCTAGGTTTATGGATTCAATAAGGAAAGGTATTTAAAAGATTAGTTTTAGTATATATTCTAGTCTCAGGGATCATTTGGTATTTACCTCTATATCGCATTTGAAATTTTTTCTATAGCTTTACTAAGGAATATTATCATGAAATAATGTTAGATACCCTATTGTTTAGAAACCACCAGCATGCCACCTTTCTTATTTTTAATTACCTAACTTATCCTACCCTATAAATAACACATCTAGTCGCATACTATAAGTGTTACTTGCCTTGAAAATGCATTATATATTACATATTTGAAATGTGTGTATAGTTTGTGCTTTAAATTCTAGTGATATAATTTTCCATCTAGCCCATGTTATTGAGTATTTTATAAAATGAAGATTGCAGTTTTTTTTCCAACTATCTTTAGTAGTTTGTGTATGACTTAGAGGATTTATGCATTTCATATGACAACCCTTCATGGGTGAAGTGTGAAAAATTGGTTATGCTCTATTCATATTTATTCCTTATGCCAAGAATCCCCATGGAGATTGACTTGTGAAATATCTCCATGTGATAAATCTACCCCGTAGGTCCTCTCACCTTGGTTCAGGTAGAGTCAAAAGTAGTATGGATCTAACCATACCCTCTATAGGTGCCTCTCAGTAATTTTATACATTCAATCTAATCTTGATGCCAAACCTTTTGCCAACTACAATGACATATTAGTGGGTTTTCCATCATTATTTTCCATTATCTCTCAAGTGTGTAAGGCCAAGTGTATGAGGTGTACAACTAAGAACCAACACTCTTTTGGTAGCATTGTTGGGGAATAATTCTTATCACCCATGTTGCTAGGGAATTTTATAGAGAGATTTTATCAATTTTGAATTTATCTATCTATATCTGTACTAAGTTGATTATCTTTGGTTCATCAACATTGCACACTCTTTATAGTGCCACTACCCAGGACTAAACTAAACTTTTGGTCACTTGTGTTGCTAGGAGTTCTTGTAGAGAGCCATGAGTGTTTCATCTTGTGAAGTTATTTTTTAATACTACACTTATCTGACTATGTTGGTTTTCAATGTTGTAACACTCCATTGGGGATGTGCCAAGAAGTTTTTAAGGTTTGATAGTTTGATTTCTATTGAGTCTATTGCAAAGAACTATTAACATTTCATGTTGAAACATCTTTTGTCCATTTTGAACATCATTTTGAAAATTTTAGTGTCTTTATTTTGTATTTCATTAAGATTTAGTAAGTCTAATTTTAGCATGTATCATAAATAGTTTGTCAACTGTTATATTCTAGAATTTTGATTCTAGCGACGACTCCATTTTATTTTCTAGTTTCAAGGAAGATTGGTGCCTATTCTGAATATCTTTTCTACCTTTAAGCTTTGAGTATTTCCTTATTTAAAAATTTGGAAGGATTGAGGTCATCTTTTAGAAGCAACCCATCAAAGAAACTCGTCTCTCCTTTGAGTATTCCTCAAAGAAGAGGGAGACAAATTTAGGAACATATTAAAGCGTAGATCTTAGCTACTAAAGGTTGTCAAGATTCTAATAATCTTGAAATATTTTTTGATCCTCCCATTATTGAGGACTATCATAACTCTTCCATTGATTTTGAAACATATAGTCCCATTTATTTTCTATCTCCTTCTCAACCAACTAAATCTTCTCCTAGGTCTAATCCATTAAGTCCACCTCTTTCACCCCCTCATATCCCTGTTCCATTTATTCTTGAACCTCTTATTGAACTAATCATGATGTATAGGGACCAAGATGAGAATGCACATCCTACATTCTGTGTTCCCAAATTCTAGCCTATTAATTCTGATGAGATGAAAGGATATCCTAATGAAGCCCCAAATTAAGTTAGGAAATGTCTCCCAAAATTCTAAGGGAACAATATAGTGAGTAGTGATCAACATCTGAGGGCCTTTAAAAATACCATTAAAAATTATGAGGTTGAGTATGATGATGTGTGCATCAAGTTTTTTATGCACACACTAGAGGAAGACACTCATGAATGGTTCAATTCCCTTCTCATTGACACATTGATTCATGAAAAGAGATGCAAAATATTTTTAGAATTCAATATGGTACTAGGATTGATCCAAGGATTCTCTTGGTTAAATTTCAAAATATCAAGAAGAATATTAATGAATGTGTGTAGGAACTCAATACTTAGATCAACAATACCATGATGTGGTTGCCTAAGAACATTAGGCCCAATGATATAATGTGATTGATAAAGTACTATGGTGTCTTTGATAAGAAGGTTATGTATTTATTGAGGGACAAGGATCCCACTAACCTATGATTGACATTCAATATGTCCATCCAAATTGAGAAAAACATAAAGACTATGGGAAATCCCATGAATAAGTGGGCTAATGTGAAGCTGGTCAATCCAAAAAAGACATAACCTATGAAGATAACCAACTTGGATGAAACTATCAAAACTTTGGCCTCTACTATCAAATAAATGTCATACAAGTTAGCTAGAGTTGAAAAGGGGATCCCTCATGTGTCTACAAGTTACGAGAAAGATCCAAATCTAAATCAAGCACTAAGGGGGCCTTCTTTCCATAATAGAGATAATGATAGAGGGAAGAGACCTACACATAAAGAAAGGATGTAGAAAAACTAGTATAGAGGGTCTAGAAAAGAGGTGCCTGATCCTTTAAATGTTAGGGTAAATATTGTTAATTTTAATTTAGATATTGATTAGTGTGATAAGTGATTCCTTCCACACCCTCTATGTGATACTACTATACAATTTGATGAATATCTAGATGAACCTAAATATGCATTATCCAACTATGAGATTTTTATGTTTGATTGTCAAAGTCTTTAAAATGAATCGATTGCCTCCACAAAATTGTTGAATGATACTACAGTTGATTAGTTTTGTAGCATGATCAAAATGGAGAGTGTCCCAAATTTTGACTTTGATTATGATGTTAATGTGGCACAAGCATATGAATTTCTCATCCATGATTTTGATCTCTTACACTCTATGACAATCAAGAAATATCCTATGGGAATTCCATCAATTGAGGATAGGCAATTATTTATTAATGTAGTAGCTACCCAAAATAAGGAATACAACTTGCGAAGTAGGAAACCAAGTTCTGCTCCTCAAGACATTGTCCCTGCAAATCCAAAGGTAAGGAATGCAAGAAAGGAAGCAAAAAAAGCTAAAAAAATCCTAGAAGCTTCCAAGATAGCAACCATGACCTAAGATGTTAAGCCTAGAGGTGCTCCTACTAAGAGCAACAAAATGCCCAGATTGTCTACTATCCCTAAGGGTGCTAATGAATTTAAACAAAATATACCTTTGAAGCCTACTATTAAAGATTCAAATCCATCCCAGCCTACACCACTTCCGACCTTGAGTGACTGTATTCCAGCTGAAGGTGTTGTTACCATTCTAACAAATATGCCTCTTCTTTAGTATAGTGTATGTGATATGGCTCAAGTGTTGAATCAAATAAAAATCACGATGTCACTTGTTGAGTTATTAAGAATACCTGAACATAGGAAGAGGGCCTTTAAATATTTATAATTTAGTGAAAGGTCAACTAAAAATGAATTTGAGTTACCTCAAGCACCCCTAGAAGAAGATGAAGAATTAGAAAAGTTTGTTAAACCTGCTCCTAAGGTCTATTTAGGGACTACACTTGTAGAAAGTCAGCTGAATGTGGATATATTTTATACAACTTTGTTGATCAATGGTCTGATTGTTCACAATTACATGTTTAATTTTGGAGCTTCTTGTAATGTGATGCCATTGGGTGTCCTCAATGAGCTTGGAGTGAAGATCACATTATCCTTTGGTAAGTATTATGCCATGGACTCATGATAAGTTCTAATTGTTGGACAAGTCAAGGGGTTGGTGGTATAATTAGAAGTGCATCTAGGAAAGTACTTGAGCATGGGTGTGGTAGTTGTAGACTATCCACCTAAGTGGGGGATGTTGGTAGCATGTAAATGGAATACTAGAATGGGTGAAAGTGTGTAGATGGACCTTTCCTATACCACCATTCTTTTGAAGGGTAAGATGGTTAGACGTTATAGAAAGCTAAAGATGCTACATGTAATTGAAGATCCAAAACATTCTCTCAATGAAATGTTGTACATGAATGTTGATTTTTGAAACTTTTTTAGGAATGTTGATATTAGTGAATAACCTATTATTCTTGATGTTGAACCTAATAGCAAATGAGTAATTTGGAAGATGTGCTTTGATGGGCTTACTCTAGTCTTGGAAGTGGAGCTAGGGTTGTCCTCTATGCCCCTAATGGTAACTATTTTATGTTTTCTTTTAATCTATCTTTTAAAATGCACTAATAATAATATTGAGTATGAGGCATTCTTTCTTAGTTTAAGGACTGCCCATGAGTATGGAATTAAATGTTTGATTGTCAAGAGTGATTTTGAGCAGTGGTAAATCAAGTACATAGTGTTTTTTCCACAAAGAATAAAAGGTTGAAATAATATCAGAGTGTTGTATGGGATTTTCTTGAATTTTTTGATGCATTAAATTTGTGTTATCATGATAGAAGTTTCAACTAAGAATCTAATAGACTTGTATGGTTAGGCACTCAATTTGACATTGAAAATACAATCCCTCATTTTTAGTATCAATTGGAGGTGCTTTTCAAGCCTTCAATCCTAAACAATGTTCATCATTGGTAGGTATTTGATGATGATGAACAAACTAAGAGGTTTCTTAATTGTGAATTTGACTTTCACGATCAGCTCATAGACTTGAAATCCATGGTTTAGGTTAGTAATGGGAAGGAGAACTTGTTTGGGAAGGACATTATTCAACTAAAGATAAACACTTTTCCAATAGGATTGGTCAATTTAAAAGTGTCTTTTGATGGAGCTAATAGAATCAAGTTGAGAGACTCACTCATTTTAAAAGACATGACTGAGTGCAATATGGGTTATCATGAGAATCCAAGAAAGGGTTGGCTAGGTACTCACTTAAGTGAAGGTGAGAAGAAAGCTTACATGTAGTTGTTAAGGAAGTATTATGATTGCTTATCATGGTCTTATTCTAAGCTGAAATCATATAAGGGAGATTTATTCCAACATGTCATCCTATTGCAGCCTAATAGAAAGCCTTTTAGTCAAAAATAGAGACAAATTAACCCCATCTTGGCCACCAAAATGATGGATGAATTAAAGAAGCTAAGGGATGGTGATATCATTAATCCCATTAGGTATTCATCATGGGTTGTGAATTTTGTCCCTGTTAGAAATAAGAATGGAAAAATCCATTTATGTGTGGATTTAAGGAATTTAAACAAATCTTATTTAAAAGATAATTATCCCCTATCCAATATGGATAACTTACTTCAAAGTATTACTAGATCAAAAATGTTATCCACATGGGATGGCTTCTCAGGTTATAACTAAGTTGTGGTGAAGGAATCCAAGAGGTCTAAGATTGTGTTCACTACATCCTGGGGCACATATGTATATATGAGTATGCATTTCATGTTGATGAATGTTGGCACAAGATTCCAATGGGATATGGATGTTTCTTTTGTATGGATAATTAACCGGTTCATTATTGTGTATTAGGATGACATTATTGTGTAATCCAAGACTAAAGAAGAGAATTTGGAACATCAAGAAAAGGTGTTGATTAAATATAGACATCTCAACATTTTACTTAATCCAAAGAAGTGCCACTTTGAATTACAACATTCTAAGTTATTGGGACATATAGTGTCTAAGGATGGTGTCATGATTGATCTTGAAAGGGTCGAATCTATTGACAAAGTGCCTATCCTACAATCCAAAAGAGGAATTCAATATTTATTTGGACAAATTAACTTTATAAGGAGGTTTGTGTCTAATTTTGTAGAGATCACTCTACCTATTACTTATATGTTAAAGAAGGACCAAGCCATCAAGTGGGGGGATAAATCCATGTAAGCATTCAGTGACATCAAGAGAGATTTAAAGTTTAGCCCTATTTTGGCCAGTCCTAATTACACAAATCCATTCCAGGTATTCTCTTCTACATCATACAATACTATTGCTATTGTTATATTATAAAAGAATGAGGGTGGTCATGACCAGCCCATAGATTTATTTATCAAAGCTCTACAAGGTCTTGAATTGAACTAACCATCATGGAAAAATAATCTTTCACTCTTTTAAAGGTTATTAAAATATTTAGGCCATATATTTTGAGTTTAAGGATTATTGCCTACATCCCGCACACTATGGTGAAAGACATTTTAACTTAGATTGAAGTATCCAGCAAGAGGTATAGGTGGGTCAATAAGTTACAAGAGTATGACATGGATATCCAGAACACCAAGTTAGTAATGGCGATGGGTCTAGCCAAGATTATGGTTGAGACCAATTTTCAATCCATTAAGGTAAACACTGCTATTTTTAATATTGATGAATATTTGAGTCAATTTAACACATCTCCATGGTATAGAGATAAATTTTACTACTTGTAAAATATGATTTATCCCCCTGACTTGGATAAGAATCAAAGAAGAACTCTCAAACTTGTCTCTTATAAATACCTCTTGACTAAGAATGGACTGCCATGGAATAATCCAAATGGGGTTCTCCTAAGGTGTGTGTTAGAAGAACAAACTATTGTCCTAATTGAAGACTTCCATAGTGGAGTATGTGGTGTCTATTTTGCACCTAAGGTTATAACTCATAAAATTTTGAGAGTTGGTTATTGGTGGCCATCATTATTTAAAGATATTCCTCAGATAGTTAGAAAGTGTGAGAAATGTCAGCACTTTGATGGGAGGATAAATGCTTTAGGTTCTCTTCCCTTATAGCATGTGATGATTGAAGGCCCATTCAAATAATGGGGAATGGATATAATTAGAGAGATTGTTGATTCATCAAGTGCTAGATATAGATGGATACTATTTTCAACTAAATACTTCACAAAATGGGTTGATGTAGTCCCTACAAAAAAAGCAACACACCAGGTAGTAATAGATTTTTTTAAATCAAATTATTTGTAGATTTGGTATGCCTATCAAAATTGTTGTTGACAATTATATGATATTTAAAGCTAAGACTTTAGTGGCATTACACAAAGACTATGGGATTGAATTGACCTATACTTCCAAGTACAACCCTCAAGGGAATGGGCAAGCTGAATCCAATAACAAGAACTTGTTAAATATCATTAGGCAAACATTGAAAGCAAATAAGAATAAGTGGGGTAAATAACTAAAGTTTGCCTTGTGGGATGATGGGATTACACCTAAGAGAGATACAAGCATAATCCATTTTGAGCTTGTTTATGGAGCTCAATTAGTTTGGCCTATGAATTTAAACTTTCCCACCTATCAGTACATGTAGCAGCTAGAGGATGATGAGTAGGTCAACCAATATGAGAATAAGATGAACCAAATTGTTGAGCTTGATGAAATTTGAAGGCAAGCTCATGAAAGACACCTCAAGTTAAAAAAAAAATCTAAAGAAAATATTTAAAAGGAAGGTCACTCCAAGAACCTTCTAAGTAGGTGATCTAATTCTACTTTGGGATAATAGGCATGAGGAGAAAGGAAAGCATGGTAAGTTTGATGCCTTGTGGATGGGTCCCTATTCCATTAACTACCAGATTGGGGAGCATAATTTATTTTTGAGAGATCTAGATGGTGAAATATTAGAGCTACCAGTCAATGGGAGATATCTAAAACACTTCCTTGATTAAGTATTTAATATGTGTATCATATTATATTGTGTTTTGTTACTTTTTCCTTTTGCTGTTTTGTTTCCCTCTATTTTGGGCCTTGTTTGTACAATTTCCCTTTATGTTCTGTTGTGTCTTCATTTCTAGATCCTCCTATTCTATTTTTATCAAGTATGCCATGTTTTGTAGAGCCTTCATGAATGTTTGATAAAGTTGTTGCATCTTAACTCTATGACCCAATGGATTGGCACATGGTATTATATTTTAGGGTTCTTTGCACATCCACAGGGGGTATGCATCCCCAAACAAGAGAAAATGTTAGTGTTCAAAATTACACTAAAGTAGTTGGGCCCTTGTCAAGTGTAAATGACTATGTACTTATCCTAACTTTTGTCTCCAAGTGTTCTTTTAGAAGGTCAAGTTCATGTAAAAATTGGCTAAGTCCTAATCTAGTCTTTGCTTGGTGAATGTCTCTCCCTTAGAATTTTTGGTATTTTTGCATGAACATAATGTCTAACAAAAATAGGCCTTCAAGTTTTTATCTCAAACAAAAAGTCTGAAGACTTATTTCCATCAAACATTTTTTCCACTATAAAAGGTCTGAAGGAATTCCATGTCTTGTTTTTCATTGTGCTAAGTGTTTCACAAAATATCTGAAGGGTCATTTATTTCAGACTTCTTGTCTATGGAAAAAATGTCTAAAGGCCATTGGCCCTTCAAGCATTTTATCTGCACAAAAATCCTTTATTTTGGAAAAGGTACAAAGTCTTATTTATTTCAAATGTGAGATCGCCACTTGGAAAGAACACATTATCTGAAAAGGACTAATAGAAAAGGATGCAAAGAACCCATAGAGATACTAATTAGTATGTCCTAAAAGCCAAGAATAGGCAATATCCAATCACACCCCACCCTCTAGATCATGATCCAATGGATCATGTTTGTTCATCCCAACTAGATATAATGGTGCATATCCAATGTTGAAAAGTCAAGAACCCTATGATCAAACATAGAAATGATAAGTGGTAAATTTGTATGCCAAAAATTAGAACTTGGACATCTCATGTAAGATATATGACCCATATTTGTTGAGGAAAAGATGATCTAATGATGCGAGCTGAGGTGGATTTTTCAAAGGGCTCAAATTGCATGAGAAAGTGATAGGTATCTAGATTAGAGCCAATTAAACAACTTAGTCACTCTTAGACCCCAAAAATTCCCAATTAAATCTAATGTTTCATGACAAATGTTAGTATGTGGTGAGATTGTGTCTAAAAAGTTAAACTTGATGGTTCTTTCTTGGTCAAGAAATGAGTCAAAGCATAGAAGAAGGTCCACAAGCCATTCCAGAGTGAATATTTCCAATCATGATTGTGGATCATTTTATATTTCATGTCACAACTAGATCATTCTCAATCCATCATTACATAAAAATGTATTCCATGGCATGTGCAAAAAAGAAAGGTAGTTGTCTAGGAGGTTCTAGATATGTAGGCAACCATTCACCCACATATCTAGGTAGTTTCACATGGTAACAAAGTTTGTTTAGCTTCTACCATGAAATTCACTTTCTAGGTAGGCATAAAGGGGCATCTTTAGGTAGTTCCACATAAAGACAAAAAAAATTTGTCTCTTAAAACAATTTTTCCCTCTAGTTGTACAAGCAAGTAGTCAAGAGCATCTCTAAGTGGTTGTGATTCCTCATCATTCCTTGTAGAGGTAATTGTGATAATGATTTTTGTTGCAAATGGATGAAGATCTTGGGCATAGCCAAGGGCATTTACTAGCTAGGAGCAACTTGACATAATGGGAAAGTTTATTATGCAATTTTTGAAAATTGTAACCCAAAGTCTTAGATTTAAGAAGGGTGGAAAATATATAAATAGGGGTTTTGTCTTTTGTTTTAAGGTTATTATTGGATGTTGGTTACATTATAGGTCATTGTTTTAAGTGTTTATTTCCTCTAAGTCTAGGTTATGCAAAAAGTTTTTTGGGATCAATTACTATGTGTAGATCTTGTCTCCCTTACTAAGGTGGTTGTTGTTGTATAGCCATTAATAAGCTTTGAGATCATATTTATGTCTCCCTTGTCAAAAGATCAATCTCACCATGCTTTTCCCCATGATAGAATTTTTAAGTGTTGATGTTTGTGATATTTATTTTTTAATTTAATGAAAATGCTTGTGGTTCTTGTTGATGAAGTGCATCAACCTATTTTGTAAATATTGTTGACTAGATATCTTATTCTATGCCCATTATTGGTTGTCATTTTGGGCTTTGATCTAGATTATAAGTCCCTTTCTACATTATTTTAAAATCTATTGCTAAGTAACTTGTTAGGGAACCCTAGGTTTATGGAGTCAATAAGGAAAGGCATTTGAAAGATTAGTTTTAGTGTATGTTTTAGTCTCTCAGGGATCATTTGGTGTTTAACACTATATTGCATTTGAAATTTTTTCTACATCTTTACTAAGGAATATTGTCATCAAATACTCCTAAATACCCTACTATTTGGAAACCACCAGCATGCCACCCTCCTTTTTAATCACCTAACTTGTCTTACCCTATAAATAACAAACCTTGTTGTATACTATAAGTTTTACTTACCTTAAAAATGCATGAGATATTTCATATTTGAAATGTGTTTATAGTTTGTGCTTTAAATTATAGTGCAACAATTTTCTATCTGGCCCCTATTGTTGAATGTTTTATGTAGTCTCTTTTCCATCTATCTTTATTAGTTTATGTATGACTTAGAGCATTTGTGCATTTCATGGGACAACCCTTCTTGGATGAAGTTTCAAAACTTGGTTATGCTCTAATCATATTTGTTCCTTGTATTAAGAATCCCCATGGAGATTGAATTGTAAAATCTCTCCATGTGAGCAAGCTACCCCATAGGTGCTCTCACCTTGGTTCAGGTAGAGCCAAATGTAGCGGGGAGCCAACCATACCCTTTTTAGGTGCTTCTCAATTATTTTTTACATTCAGTCTTATCTTGATATAAAACCCTTCCTCAACTATAATGACATACTAGTGGGTTTTCCATTATTGTTTACCATTATCTCTCAAGTGTGCAAGGCTGAGTATACAAGATGTACAACTAGGAACTAACAAAAAGATGTAATGACACTCCATGAAAGTATCATAAATGTTATAAATTTGTTCATCTCCTTCATGGACAAATCATGGTTGCACCATCAACAAGATTAGATGAAGATCCAAGGTTCCATGGTCAAATGGAAGTCTACAAGTTTGTATATTATTTGGAATCCTTCTATGACTCTAATGTTGATCACATACAATCAATTATTCATATATTTTATGGCACAACTACTCAGTGGTGGAGAACTTATCGAGAGAACTTAATTACTTGGGATTGATTTTGTTCTGCTTTACACCATCACTTTCACCATGATAATCATATATACAACATCATCATTTATAGTGGAATTAGAACTCTTTAACCTCACCTTGGAGCCTAAGATACTATGTGGATGACCAATGAAACCTTTTTTCTTGAGTACATTTGGGTTCATACTTTCAATGGTACTCTATGCACTTAGGATAGATCATTGTATGTCCACAAAGAGTACCATATAGAAAAAATTTCTTGGCATTTTATTAAGAGAAACATTATTACAACATTATCTTATTCATCCCCATATATGGATTTAAACCTTACATTACAAGCCATACATCAGGGTATAGTAGGTAACCTGATTCTAGTCAAAGATCAAATCAAATGTATATATGGTATGTGGGAGGAGAGATTGACTATTTTCCATGAACATGATGAGAAGGCATCATATCCACCACCTAAAATTATACTATATCACACAATGAGAGAAAAAATCTATAAGGGTAAGTGAAAACTCATGTACTAGGTTGATGAAGGTGTCAGATATGATCTACATGATTTATGGACTGATCATTTGGCTATGCACATCGACTAGGCATGAATAATGTTTGTGACACCATCTAGGATGAAAAAAACCCATACTTAGAGCCACTCCATACTATTCAATGAAATATTGGCATAGATTAAGTGCCAAAGGTGGATATTGTGGGAGACTATTGGTCTCATACATAGATCTCTAAGGTGTTTGAACTATTGAAAGAGTATCAAGATGTCTTCCCATAGAACTATACTAAAATGAAAAGTGTGCATTATTTATTAGTAAAAATTCACATAAATTTGGTAGAGGGTGCTCAACTTGTCAGGAAGAGACCCTTTTAGATGAATCCTAACTTACATGCTCAATTCAAGGAAGAAATTGATAGCATGCTTCATGTGGGAGTCATTACTCATATAGATGAGTCTAAGTGGGTGAGTCCCATGGTTATAAGTATAAATAAATATGGATGCATTTAGATCTATGTGAAATGTTAGATACTTAATGCTATTTTCATTACCAACCCATTTTTGACACCCTTCACTAAAGAGATACTCAAATGAGTTACTAGGTGTGAAATCTATACATTTACAGATGGATTTTTTGGATATAATCAAATTCAAATTATAGAAGAGGATAAGTTGAAGACCAAAATTTCAATTGAGTGGGGATCTTATGCTTATAATGTAATGCCATTTGGATTTAAAAATGTTCCTACTATGTTATCTCAAATCATAGTCAAAGATTTTAAGGACTTTATTCATAAGTTTATTCAAGTCTACCTTGATGACTAGACTATTTAGGACTTAGTGAAAGATCACTATTTAAATGTTTGACTAATGCTTGAAAACTATCAGAACCTTCAAATTTCCCTAAATCTAAATAAATTTTTGTTTGCTACCCCTTTGTCATTTTACTTAGTCATGTCATATGTCATGATGGAATTTTGGTAGACCTAACCAAAAAATTTGTTATACTTTAGATTTTAGCACCGCCCACCTAGTGAGAGGTACATGCCTTTCTAGGGCATACTAAATATTAAATAAAGTTCATTCATGGATATGTTAGGATTATTGTGCCTCTAAAGGAATTACTAAAATAAAATGGTCAATTTGTCTTAACCAATGCTCACCAACAAGCATTTGTTACACTCAAGTATAAGCTTATCACCACCCCTATTCTCCAGTTTCCAAACTAGAAAAAGCCTTTTCTCATCCATGTTGATGATTTTGGCATGGCAATCAGTGTTATCCTTCTTCAAATTGGTGAGGGATACATATACCACCCTATCTATTTTTAAAGTAGAAATATTATTCCAGTTGAATGGAACTACATGGCTGTAGAGATTGAATAATTATCTATGTTTATGCCCTTTAAAAATTTTGTTAGTACTTGATAGCTACTCCATTTATCTTATTCATGGAACATGAGGTACTAAAGTACTTATTAAATAAATTGATATTACATGGGCATATTTTCCAATAGATTATGTTATTTCAAGAGTTTTAGTTTTAGTGATGGTCAAACCTGGTAATACCAATTATGGTCTAGATCATATTTCATGTATTAAATTTGGAGAATTGACATGTTCCATAAAAGATTATTTGATTGGCATGCATCTATTTCATGTCACACATGTGCCCAAGGAGTTTTAAGATATCATTGCATTTTAAATATAGATTTATCACCAACTCACCTCAACACTCTACAAAAGAAGTAACTAGCTATTCATTCCACTCCATTCCAACTTATATGGGGTGAACTTTATAATCTTGGCTAGGATGAAGTGCCACAACACTATGTCATGTAGCATGAACATGTTGAGGTACTTCAAGAAGTTCATGAGGGTGTCATTGGAGGAAACTATGTCAGTGAAGCTATAATGCAGAAGGTTATTCTAATTGGTTTATGGTGGCCTACCTTGTTTAAGGATGCTAAGACTTACGTGTACTAGTGTGAAATTTACTAGTGCATGGGAAAGCTAAATAGAAGGGATACAATGCCCCTTCATCCTATCTTGTCATAATAACCCATTGAAAAGTGGGTTATTGACTTTGTTGGCCCCATCAACCCAGTAGGGAGGCATAAAGACACATGCTATGTTATCACTACTACTGAATATATTACTCACTGGGATGAAGTTACATTAACAAGGAATTTTATTACTACCACTACTACCAGATTCATTTGGGAGAATATCATTACATGGTTTAGATGTTTGTTAATTCTGACTAGTAATCTAGATACTCATTTACTTAATGATACCATCCATATCCTCTTGGTGGAATTCATGATAGTGCACCATAAAATAACATTGTATCATCCTTAGGGTAATGGTATAGTTAAGACATTTAATAATATCTTGGGTAATGCATTGGCCAAGATATGCAATATTAGATGAACTAACTAGGATGATCATGTATCTATGGTGTTATGGGCATATTAGACCACTTATCATTGACCAAGATATGTCATATTAGGTGAACTAACTAGGATGATCATGTATCTATGGTGTTATGGGCATATTAGACAACTTACAAGTGATTAAATAAGATCACACCATTCAATCTTATGTTTGGTACTGAAGTAGTTCTAGTTTAATTCTTTGTCCTTTCTCTTTTCATTATGTGTGTTGGTATACTATATGATGAAGTGTCCATGAAAGTGTGCTTCGATGCTTTGTTTCAACTAGATGAGACCCAGTTTCTCACACACTAGATTTAGAAAGTGGATAAATGAAAATAGAAAGCCTAACATGATTTCGATTTGAAGAATGAGACATTTAATCCCAACATACAAGTCTTAGTATACGAATCTAAATTCATGCACCACTCCAAAAAGCTTCTTGTATACTGAGATGGCCCCTTCATCATTAATAGTATCTATCCCACCAATGCATGTAGGTTAAAGTGATTAGATGGCCAATTCCTTCCTAGCCATTTTAATGGTAGTTGGTTGAGACGCTACTATTTTGCATAGTCATTCCTTTTTATAATAATAATGCATATGCCATTAATTTAGTCTAGGATTTTGATTATTTTTAATAAAGTGTGGCACTAAGTTGCATATACTTACGTAGTTTTAGGGTCAACACTTTATTTTTATAATTATTTATATTATCTTAAAGGACCAAGTGCAACTTTTAGTGTGGGTAAGGGTAGAACATCTGTGGAGCACTAGGATATGGTCAATAGGAATGCACACAGGAGAAAAGGTAGGTAAGTAGAAGTGTGTAAAGATAAAAGGATACATAGGATTTGGCACATAACCACCAAGATTATTTGAGCTAAAGCAGTAATATTCTCAACTTTAGAATGGACAATATTTAAATTATTTACAACTATCATACACTTTGAGAAAAGTGCAGGATGAGACATATATTTAATACAAGGAAAGCAATAGTAATGGTAAGTGTTCCAAATTTTCATCATGTTAATACCATTATCATCATTTATTACATGAATTGATGGTAGAAGTAGTGGGGTAGTAAATGCAAGTTACCCCCTCAAACCTAAAAAAGGTTAAATATGGGTCATTTCCCTTTTTACTATTGTCACATTTATGAACTTATAGAGATGGAGTGTATTTGAGTTGATGCATAGTGATTTCCAAGCTTATAAATGAGGTTAATGTGGATTAAGAATATTTTCAAAGTATTATGGACTGTATCAATTGAGGTAAATAAAAAGAGTGTTGGGAGGAGTGTAAGGACATGTAGATTTTTAGATTTATAGGTTACAGATCTCAATGTTCACCATTATAGGGCATTGAAGTAGGAGAACTAAGTGGGATAACAAGGCAACCAGGTACTATTTGGGAATATTGGACAGTTTCACCTAATATTTTGGCTCCTTAAAAGGTGATGCAGACAAAGAAGAAGTCCCAATAAAGTGAGCCTTTACCTACGATACCATAAGAAGAAGAGTTGAAGAGTATGGGTGGTGAGACTATGCTAATTAGAGAAGAGGTACCCTAAGAAATTGGACCATGCAAAAAATACATAAAATCATAAATGTAATGTGAGCTAAACAAATATGCTGAAGTACCCCCTCCACTCCCATTGATGATTGAATAAATGCAATACCCAGAGGTGGTACTACACATAGAGAATTAGGTATTAAATGTGCCCACTTATAATGTTTTTGATTATAACCACCACCAACCTAGTAATGAAGTGGAATTACAATGTGACTATCAGGTAAAGCATCAAATCATAATGAGTTAGATAATATATGACTTGAAAATTTTCAATACTCTAAATGATGTTGGACTCTTTTAATTATTCAATCTTTTATATTTTGGAAAGCAAGCTAAAGAAGTGAAGTTTTTGATTTCACGAGTGCACGAATACCATATCTATTTTTTTGGGTGCTAGATGAAGATTACATCATAATGAATAAATAAAGTCATAGGGTTACATTGCTTAGGCACAAACCTTACGTATGACTTGGAGGACCAGGATGAGATCAAAAATATTATTATGGAACTTGAATAGTAGAAATAAGGCCATGTTATCTGTATCACCATTCTCTAAGGTCTCACCCTTAGAATGGATGCATACATCATAATGACTAAGTTTGGAGGTGGAAATAGGTGGAAAGAAGTGGATATGGCCCACCTTTATGTCACTTAATAAGTTACTAAGGAAACAAAATATAATTGGGTGTAGTACTTATCTGACATAATTATTATGGATGTACAGAAAGCCCACCATTTACCTAACTAAAGGTTTACATAGGGTGCATTCTATTTATTACTTGTGTTTGATGAGATTGGTGTATATAACTACACCATTATAGATCTAAAATGGGAATACCCTCTAGAGAATAAGTCCCCTACAGAGTATTTCAAGGCATTCACTTGCCTTGGGCCAATAACCCCATCCCATAAAGTCAAAATGAAGGGATGGTGTGATGGGATGAAGGAATCCTTTAGGAATGAGTGGCACATTATAAAGGACCTACTTGGATAAGATGAAGACCAAGTGAAGTTTACCATTAAGAAACATTATTCCTTAGTGCACATCTAGATGACTCCTCTGGAGAGTTGTCTGGATGGTTGAAGTTACCATATGATTTCATGGTGTAGTACTTAATGAATGTCATCAACTAGATATATGATGCAAAACTAGTGAACATTAATATAGATAAGATTGATGTGGATATTCATACCCTTCACCATTTGTATATATAACCTAAGAAGACATAATATATGGAAAATTTTGATTCAGATAAAATGACATCAAAGTCTAACAATTTTTGGTTAGAAATTCAATTCATTCTTTATTTTACATGTTGAAACCCAAAAAGAAATCTTTAGAGAGTACAGAGTGAGAAAAAGAGAAAATCCCACTATAACCAGTGCTAGAGAAGCAAAAGCACCTAGGGCACAATGACAATATAAGCACCTATCCATAACCTTCAAAAAAAGCAAAAGACTACCTAGGTAACACTTTAAAAGAATGCACCAATAAGTCAACCCAAAGGCCTAGAGCCATCAAATAAATTATTCCTTTGGAATATGAGACATTGACACCTAAGGATAGTGACTTGGAAGAGAAAACAAATATTATGATAGAGACACTAGAAAAAGTTGTTACAGAAGAAGATAAGATCACCTTAGACTCTAAAAAGCATCTTTATTAGTGTAGCATTAATAAATCACCCTCAAAGAGGCATAAATAGAAGTTAAAGATGTACTTAGTGAAGAGAGGGATGGTTCTGACATGATTTTGGGAATGAATGAGATTAGCATTGGGGTTAGTCAATAGAGTGAAGACACAAATTTTTAGATACTTGAGTGAGATACCTCTTAGGGGAAAGAACTAGTTGACAACTCCATCTTAAGGCTAAAAATGATTGATGCAACCATGACCCTCTATGCCTAGTATTAAAGGGGAGTGATAAAAAAAATATTATACATGTATTCACATTTTGTACCAAAATATGCCTATGAGTAAACTCAATGGGAGTTTTCCTTCTTGTATGATGTGTATAATGAATAATGCCATTTTGACATGTCTTCAGATAGCCTAGTACTAAATCTAGAAGTGGTGGCACTTATAGATACCCTTTGGATAGACCCATGATAATTTACCACTATATAGGCTAATGTGACACTCTTAAAATTTTCACATGAGGTCACAAGGAAAAGTGCCTTTGATGAGTCTGATGTTAGATGAGCATAGAAGAAACACATAAAGATGGTGGTTTTATATAAGAATAAGATCACCACCATAACAAAACTTGAGGAAGAACTATTTTAGGTTAAGTGCAAGTTATAAGTTGAGATGATTACCAAAGTGAAAATATTAAACATCTATAGAAAAAAGTTTGAGCCAAGAACCAATGCTCACAAATGGAGTAACCATTTATAGTGAGGTAGTGGATAAATTGGAGACCTTGGTATATCTAATATTGAATAATTCAAGGAATAACATGACCCTAAAAATGAACAAAATTAGCCAATAAAGTAGTTCATGAAAGTAGTGGATGCATGCAAAAGTTTCTTCCATAGAGTTAGTAACACCATTTCCATTTTAGGTGGGGTTTTTGAAAATTTAGTGTGGCCCAAAAATATTTTGGAAGCATAAATTCAAGTAAAAGAGCTTCAATGATAATAATATGATGATAATTCCTTACTAATGAAAGATCACAAAAATCATGCCAAAACATTCAAAGATGTATAGGTAATGGAGGACACAATAAGTGCTCACTATCAAGAAATAAATTTAAACTTTGTAGCACTCCAAGGATAGGTTTTCATCGAGGTCACTACACTTGAAGGAGTTCATAAGGATGCTTACACATCCCTTAAACATTTAATAAATAAAGTAGGTGAGTGCCTCAAATAACCTAAGGAGACCAAGAAAATCAGAGTGGCAATTGAATAAATAATGTCCAAGCTATAAAACACCTTAACCCATTAGGAAGGTGTCAAGAATCAAATTGAGTAGATAGGACCAGAGTTTTGAGTAGAGCTTGAGAACAATGCTTAGTCTAAGATGCACTAATGGCTTAGTGTGGGGTGATGTTGGGCCCTAAATTTTGGCTAAGTAATTCTTAGAATAATTGGCATAGAGAGGCACAATGTAGAATACCATGGCATGGGAGGCCATGGCATGGAATGACTAAGTCATATAATAAATGTGCATGTTAAATGAAGAACCTAAAAATGGAGGACTCAAAACTTAGCAAAAGACTTGGGGAGTGTGCAAGAAGTGGAAGATGACCAAGGAGTGATTCAAGGGATGAAAGAGAATAAGTCACTCACAAATCTAGAATTGACCTACAAGAATATAGGTGTTTGGAAATGAATATATAACACCAAAGAGAGAGCATAGGGGTAGAAAGGCTCAGGTACTTTGTAAATTAATTTAATCCACTACCATGACTATAACTATGTTGATGATCATTGGCAAGTCACTATGAGTGAATTTATTTTTATAAATACTTGGTCAAATAAAAGCAAGTATAAATAACCCTAGATTAAACTTTTTAATGTTGTTATTTAGTTCGATATCATAGATATAAGTTATATGAGTGAGTTATATTATAACACTAGAATTGTGTAATATTTGAAGATCACTTATCAATATGATGAATGAGATTGTGTTGACTTAATATTATTATTCAGTTGACTATGGAGATAATACTATTAGTTATCATGTATGCTATTGTTCAGTTAACTAAGTTGAGGTTAATAATTACCATTTATACTATCTTTTTATTTTTGATCATTAAGTAATGAACATGTGTTAAGATGGATTATAGAATGAGCATATTAATGTATGTGTTCAGGTGCCCTTGTCTATTAGTACACCCTCATACAATAAAACCAATGGGAACTAGTCCCTCATTATGTACTTTGAGTGAGTACAGGAGCACTCATTCTTGCATGAAATGATAATGTGCCACCATGTTGGGCTCTGAATCAGTATGAAGTGCACCTAGGGGAAGTTATCATTGTGTAAGGAAAAGAATCCCAATAAACAATAAAATTTAGAAAAAGCTAAAATTTGTATTTCAAAATTCAAGTTTGAAAGAGAAAACAATAAAAATATAGAATCTAAGAAATTTCTTTTAATTTCATATTCAAGAAGTCCATTCAACTTCCTATGGGGCTCTTGAGTTATCCACTACAAGATAAAAGCATCTTACAACTATGCCTAGGAATAATCAAATGTTATACAAAATAATATTACATCCCCCTTAATCTATAGGGGTTGTTGTGATCCCAATCATTCCTCTAAAATTTTCAAAAACTTCTTATCGAAGTGATTTCATCAGGATGTCTATTAGTTGCTCTGATGTGTGGAAATTTTGTAACTTGACCCTGCCCTCTTTCACATAGTGTTAAATCAAATGAAATTTGGTATTGATATGCTCGTTTGGTTGTGAAAGATTGGATTATTTTCCATTTATGTTGTATTAGTTTTTTCAAACCATGAGAGGTGTTGACAAACCTTTTTGTTCCTATAAATCCAATAGAATGCTTCTGAGCCATAAAACCTCTTTAGTTACGTATAAAATATCCATATATTTTGCTTATACTGAAGATATTACCAACACTAATTACTTATTATATTTTTAATTGACATCTGTAGTTCCCAAGTTCATCAAAATACTTGTGGTGGATTTCCCATCTTCATGATCACTAACATAGTCAAAATCTGAATATCTAACCAATTTGAATCTCTTACCCTAAAATATTTGATCCCAACAATATGTGTTCCTTTGAGATATCAAATGACTCTTTTTATTGCTACCCAATGACTATCTATGGGTTATTGCATGAATATTAAAATAATGAAAAAATTAAAGGATATATCTAGCCTTGTTATGGTCACATAAATTAGAATTTTAATGAATTGTCTATATTTAGTAGCATCAACCAAATCTATTTTATCTTATGATGTCAAATTTATATTAAATTCCATGGATGTGTTAAGAGGCCTACAAAAATTCCATTCCAAATTTTCTCAAAATATCACCAATGTAATTCTGCTACATGATGAAGATATAATTTGGTTTCTAAATTACTTCAACACCCAAATAATAATGACGATAACCTAAATAAATCATTTCAAAGCTTTTTAGCAACTCTAATTTGAAATTTTTAGTGTAACATTCATTGTTACCTATGATGAGAAAATCATCAACATACACCACTACAAATACAAATATTTTTTCAATTATTTAGATAGAAAGAATTTCTTCTTCAAACCTAAAAAAAATGAATTTCATGTTCATGGGTGCTCAACTAGATTGTCATACTTTGCTCGAGGGGCTTATTTCAAACCATATAAATATTTTTCAAGTTTTCACACCTTGTGTTCTTCACCATCAACTAAAAAACCTTTTTGTTGTATCATATACAATATTTTTTTGATGTTACCATTTATAAATATAGATTTAAAATCCATTTGGTGAAATTTACATCCATTGTGTGCTGTCAAAGCCAACATGGTTTGAATGGTAGTCTATGTTGTTGTAGGTGCAAATGTTTAATTGTAGTAAATTCCTTCTATTTTAACATATACATTTACATTAAGACTTTATGTTTTTCAAGTGATCCTCAACCTTGTATTTATGTAGTGGACCTACTTGTAATAAATAGGTTTGTAACCAAATGGAGTGTCAACTAGTTTCCAAGTCCCATTTTTTACCAATGCACCATACTCATCTTTCATTGATTTTATCCAAGGATCAAGATTATCATCTTTTTTGAAATATATTGGTTTTGAATCAAATATAACATTGATTTATTATTCTATAGAATCATTTAAGATGAGCTTTTCAATCCTATCTTAAATTTATTCAAGGAACTTATCTGATTGTGATGCAGTTGTATGTACACTCATAGTTCTTATTTCACCAATTTAATCAGGTCAGACATCATTCAATGTTTAGGTGTCCCACTTAATTATATTTTTCTATGGTTTAGGTGCTTCAATTTCATATTCTAAATTTTATTGACTTTCTTTCCTCAGTTCATATGGCCCCTATTCATTATCTGATGAACTTGAAATTTTTCCTTCAGGAGAAGTTTCATTCTCATGTATAGGAGATAATAAAGAATTAATTTATTATAAATTATATTTACCCCACTCACTATTTGGAACGTTAAAATCACTCTCCTTGTATAATCAAACTTTGCATACTTATCAATTTGACATAATTGTTGATCGATGGTTTCCTTATCTTTTGTAGTTTCACAAAAAGCAACAAGAAACTTCTCTTTCTCATCATATAACCTGTATGCATTTTGAGGATTCAAAATATCCTAAATCAATGAAATTGTGACTCCTATGTTCCAAATAATTCTTCTTATATTTTAGAATCAATGCATAACAAGTTTGTCCAAAAATCTAAATATGTTGCACTAAAGGAAGAAAAACACACCACACCTCATATGGTATCTTGAATTAAAAATTCATTGATGGTGATTTTCTATATAGATATACTATTGTTTTATCTACTTTAGCATAGAAGTGTAGATTTACCCCTTTTAAGTACAACATAGAATGAACCATATTCATCACATTCATGTTCATCCTTTCAATAACTCTATTTTGTTGTGGAGTGTGAGGAACTATGAGATGATGTTTCATCCCATTTTGATTAAGATAGGATTCAAAATTATTTGAAGTTTATTCACCACAATTATATATCTTGAGTGTTTTAATTCATGTTTCATCCTCAATTTTCAATCATGGTTTGAAACTTTTGAAAAGTCTCAAAAGATTTTGATTTTTTCTTCAGAAAGTATATACAAGTCAATATGTTGTACTGATTTATGAACAACATGAATTATTTATAACCACCAAATAAGAGAATTGGAAGAGGACAAAAGTATGAGTGAACCAATTTCAAATTTACATATTATTTCCACTGTGACTTTGGGAATGGTTCTCTTACATGTCTGGCCAAAATTTAGGCTTCATTCGACTTTACGAGTGAGATAGACAATCTAGAAACACCATTATTTTGAAATACATGAATGATTCTATAATGAGTATGCCTAAATATAGGCATGCCACAACATATTTGGAGACATTACATCTTCAAAAATATGAGCATAATTCCTTGAAACTGATGGCTCACCCATGAGTTTGAGCAATTTCCCTTCCTCATATCTAGTCAAGACAAATTCATTGTCACATTTCATTCTAATAATGATGTCAACATTATCCAATAGGATGAAATGGCCTTGCTTCTTAATGAGCACTAGGGAAAACAATTTTAGTTTCAATTGAAGAATGTATATAACATTTTGGAGTTTGAAATCTAAAAGCCTTGGACACTTGGGTTGTTGAACACACTATCTACTGAGAGGGGGGGTGAATAAATAGATGAGCTAAAACCTAGTTCTTAAAACTTTTAAACAAGATACTTAAAGTACATGCAAAGTAAATAACAAAAATAGAGATCATACACACACATAAGAATTCTCAACACCATATTTTCACGTATAAATTCAAAGGGAAAACCCATGATAACAAAAGTTGCTAGAAGCTACTATTCTAATCCAACCTCACAGAAAAGAAGTCTCACAGACAAAACTCACTAGTTATACTCAAGAGCACCCACTCTAAGGAAGCATAAAATTCCTAACTAAGCACCAACTCAATTTCTTTGATGGCACCAACCTATTAGAGAAATGAAATTGTAACTTCAAAATACAAAAGAGATTCAGAATGAATCTTGTTCACTTTTCTATCATAAGTCTTGTCTGTAACTTCACCTACATTGTGTGCCTTTTTGACTTATTTACCTTTATCTCTTTGTGTTTGGATATCTTTTATATTGACACACCTTATTTTCTTTACCTTTTTACATTATTTGCATATGTCCTCACTTGACAATTTTGAGTTAACACTCTAATTTTTATCTTAGTAGTAGCAAAAGACACTTTCAAATGTTTTGTTCATAGCATATATAGATAGATGCATCTTTGGATTTTCTATCTGTAAAGTGTTTACACTTCAACTATTCTTAACTAGTTCAACTTTTTGATCTACATTCAACTTGACTTTGACTTTATGTCTTGATTCATACTATTAAGCATGAAATATACTAAGAAGGGGGGTGAATCAGTATCTTATATATCTTTTACTTAATCTTATTTATTTTTTTTAACCACTTTATCACACATTCAAGATATGTAATAAAACTAAAATAATAATATGCACCACACAAGAGAGAGAGAGAGAGACACCATATTTTTAAGTGGAAACTCATAGTGGAAAAAACCATGGAGAACAATCTCAAGTATATGAATGAGAATTGACTCAAAATACAAAGTTTGTAAGCACCAACTTGTAGGAACACCAACCCCTTTGCCGAGCACCAAAACAAAAACTATTTGTGAGCACCAACCCCTTGTAAATATTTGTGAGAACCAACTCACAAGAGCACCAACCCCTCTTGTGTATAAAACACAACTATCTATCAATGTTGCTTACTCAACAAATGATGGAACTCTAAAATATCTCTTACTTTTCTCTCTTTGAAAACAAATACAAACCATGCACTCTCTTTCATATTACAAATGGATTCTCAAGCCTTCATTTATAGCTTTACAAATGACCTTTGGCATTCACCCTTTGTGATCCTTCAATTCTCATGGAAAATGGCACCGAACTTGCATGACCCTTTGTATCCTTACATTCAAAAAGTTATATGGTGACCCTTCATAATAAAAAGCATCATTTCCTCTTTTGTCTTTATCTTGGTGACTTTTCATATTCCTCAAGGTGTTCCTTTATAGAAAAATGTGCCATACCCTCTTTTGTCTTCACATGGTGACTCTTGGAATTTCTCAAGATGACTCTTCATGAGAAAATGCATCCCATTCCTTTTTGTCTTTTACCCTATGACTCTTTGACTTCTCCATGGGCCCTCTTTTGACTTATATGTAACCAAAAATATATTTATTAATATTAACACATATTAGCCAAGATATGAAAATTGAAAATACCATTAAATGCAATAAGGCATTTATCACCAATAATTCTAGACCTTTGACATCAGTGATAATATTTCCAACAATCTCACCCTTTGTCATTGATGGCAACCTCAAACTGAAACTACCACATCTTGAAACCTACACATACTACCATCTGAAAAAGCATACAATAACTCCACCTTATTGTAGCAATATATACCTATTCCTTATACCTATTTCTGCATCTATGCCTATATATGTACCTTTACCTATTATTCTCCCTTTTTGACATCAATGGCAAAGGGACTACTGGAGCTAACACCTAGCTCCCCCTCAACTGTTGTTGAACCTCAATGGAATGAAGTAAAATAAATTACTCCCAACTTCTCCCATAGATACTCAAATGTGTCTTTTAGTAGCATCTTTATGAAAATATCTATAATCTACTTTGTAGTACTGATATATTCCATCTTAACTATTGATCTGCAACTTGCTCTCTCAAAAAGTGATATCTAATGGGAATATTTTTTATTCTTGAATGCATCACTGGATTCTTCAAAATATTAATAGCACTTGTGTTGTCACAAAAAATATAAATAAGTTCACCATATTTTACCTTGATATCTTCCAAATTTTTCTTCATCCAAAGCACTTGAGTATAACATAATATCCACTATAATATATTCTACTTCAGCTGTAAAAAGTGATACTAAATTCTACTTTTTGCTTAGGCATGATACTAAGCTATCACCAAGGAAGAAAGCTCCTCCACTTGTACTTTTTTTATTATCCAAGCAACCTGACCAATCTGAATCTGTATAAGAAATCAAAATAAAATCTCTACCTATGGGATACCACAATCCAAATCCAATGTCCCCTTAATATATCTAAATATTCTTTTCACCAACTAAACATGATTGTATTTTGGAGCTGACTGATATCTTGCAACCATACCTACTGCATGCATGATGTCTAGCCTTGATGTTGTCAAATATAAAATATTACCAGTCATAGATCTATATATAAATTGATCTGTAATAGGTGAATATTCATCCTTGTTCACCTTATTTCCTATATACATTGGTGTGTTAACTAATGCATAATACTTAAAACCAAATTTCTTTAACATTTCCTTGGCATATTTACTTTGAGATATGAAAATTCCTTTATCTGACTGAAATATTTGCAATCCTAAGAAAAATGACAATTCTCCAAGCATAGACATCTCAAATTCTTTTTGCATATTATCATAAAATTATTTTGTCATCTTTTCAATATTTCCTCCAAAAATGATGTCATCAACATATACCAAAACAATTAATTGATGCTCACCTTCTATTTTGTTGTACAACAAATCTTATCTTGAAACCTTGATCTTGTAGGTACTTATCAAGTCTTGCATACCAAGCTCTGGGAGCTTGTTTCAATCCATACAGTGCTTTCTTTAATCTGCATACACGGATACTAATATTTAAGAGAATAAATCCCTTAGGCTGCTCAATGTAGACCTTTTCTTCTAGATTCTCATTTAAGAAGGCAGATTTGACATCCATCTGAAACACTTTGAAATTTTTAAACACTACATATGCAAGAAACATTATAATAGCCTTTAGCCTTGCTATTGGTGCCAAATTTTCTTCAAAATTTATTCCCTCAATCTGAGTATATCCTTTACATACTAATCTTGCTTTATTCCTAGTCATTTTTCCATTTTTATTCAACTTATTTTTGTAGACCCATTTTTTTCCTATCACATTGTGATCTTTTATTCTAGGCATTAACTCCTAAGTATCATTCTTTTCTATCTAATTTAATTATTCATCTATTGCCTTAACCCAATGTTTATCATGTCTAGCTTCTAAAAAAGTTCTAGGCTAAAGTTTGAGTAACAAAGAAAAATTAACTTGCTCAGATTCACTTACCATCATTCTTCTGATGTGAATTCCTTCATTTATGTCCTTAATGATGTCACTTTCATTATTATTTCTCTAAAAATATTTGGATGGAGTTTTGGTGTCTTTTTTCTCTTTCTTCTCATCTTCATCTGATTCTTCAAAATCTTCCTCTTCAATGATTTTAGGAATGTCTATTGGATCAATGATTCTTTGTGTTCCATCTTCTTCTATTCTGATACTTATACTTTCAAAAAAATTCTTGGTTCTTTTGTTATAACATTTATAAACCTTAATTTTACAAGAATAACCAAGAAATATACCTTTATCTACTCTAGATTCAAACTTATCAAGTTTTTCATTGATTCTCTTTATGAAGTATCTATTACTAAAAACTTTAAAATAATCAACTGTTTCTAGTTTGTTGTTTTATAGCTCATAAGGAGTCTTGTCACTATTGACTCTCAATAATGCTCTATTCTAAATATACACTGCTATAGAAACTACCTCTCTCCAATATTTATCTACTATCTTATATTCATTTAGCATTATCCTTGCCATCTCCTGAACTATTCTATTTTTCTATGTAACTACTTCATTTTGTTATGGAGTTATGGTTGTTGAATAATATTTCTTTATTTCATGGTCTTCACAAAACTCAATAAATTGATCTAAAATGAATTCTCCTCCTTGATATGATATTAGACACTTACTTTTCAAACTAATTTCATTCTCAACTAATGCTTTGAATGCTTTAAAATATCTGAAAGATTTTGATTTTTTCTTTAAAAACATTACCCAAGTCATATGTGAAAAATCATCAATAAGCAACATGAAATATTTCTCACCTTGAGTAATTTGATTTCTCATAAGTCCACATAGATCAATGTGAATAAGCTTTAGCATCTAAGTGGTTGAGTACTCTTTTATTTTGAACCACCTTCTAGCCTGCTTCTCATGTTGACAAGGTTCACAAAGCATGTTAAATGGCTTTGTAATCTTTGGAAGATTTTTGACTACTTACTTTTTGTTGATATTGACAAGATTGTCAAAATTTATGTGCCCCATTCTTCTGTGTCATAACCAACTTTCTTTAATTTGAATTTAACATCTTTAACCTTTGATGTCTGATAATATATATAAATTATTGTCTGTTCTCTGAGTATTTGCAACCAACACATCTAAATATTTTCTTCTAATTTCCCAACCTTCTACATAAAATTTTAGTGTGTGTCTTTGATCACACATTTAATTTACACTCAAAATATTATGCTTAATACTTTCTACATATAAAATATTCTCATTTTTAGTTCTACCATTATCCAAACTTAGTGTACATTTTTTAGCAATTCTGGTAGTAGTATTATCTCTAGATTTCACTATGCCACCATTGATATTCTTCAGGGTTATGAACTTTTTCTTATCTCTTGTCATGTGCTTTGAACATACACTATCAATGAACCATGGATTTTCTTCATTTCTTGCATGCAATGTTGTCTGCACCAACATAGATTTTTTAGGTTTTTTCTTCTACCATGAACATGTCTAAACTTTCTTCTTAATGAATGGAGCTTTAAAACTCTAGTCCTTCTTGACTAACTCAAACATGCTTCTATATTACCGAGCTATGTGTCTAAAGTTATTGCACTTATAACATATTATGGCCTCTTCATTAAAACCTATTAGAAGAGCAAAAGAGTTATGTCTTCTGCTTGACTCTACATGACTTTCCTTCTTATTTTTAAAATTATTATCCTTTTTTTGAAATTCTATTTTATTATGACCATATCCATTACAATAAATATAGTAACCATAAAAATAGTACCTTTTTGTGTATCTCTGACCTGATTACCTTTTGTAGCTCTATTCTTTCCAACCTTCTTTGTTTGAGATGTCCTCTGTATTCTTAACTTCTTCCCTTTTTATTTCCTCTTTTGTAAGAGTTTTAGCATAGCTCTTTCCTTTTTCCTTATCTATAAAAGTAGTGGCCTCCCCTTTCTCTTTTTCAAATCTAATATCTATCTTATCTAGCATTGATATTTGACTTTATAATATCTTATTCAACATATTAGTGTTATTCTCAAATTTTGAATCATTGGTTGCTCTATCATTGATTGCTTAATTTATTTTCTCAAGATCTGCTTTTAAAGAAGCAATTTTAATAACTATGCCATTAAATCTTCATTCTTCTTGGCTTCTTCAAAGTGTGCTTGTAGATCTTCAATTGTTTCTTTTGACTCCTTTTCATTTTTATCGATCTAGAGCTTTAATCTTCAATTCTTCTTCTCAAGAGATTTTAACTCTTCCAAGGCATAAATGAGTTCTCCTTCTAGATTCACTTCAGGTTCATCTTGTTCTTCTTCTTGATTATCTATACTTTTGCTTATAGAGGCATCTTTATGTATGGCCATCAATAGAATCTCTTCTTCTGAATCACTGACTTCACTATCTTCGACTAAGCTATGATCTTTAGAATATAAACTCTTCTTCTCTAATCCCTTCTTGAATTTTCCTTTAAAATTTTTCTTGTATGTAGACTTTTATTTTTCATTTTCACCATTACCCTTATCTAGGCACTTAGCTAGAAAATTTCCAATCTTTTTATAATAAAACATTGAAAAGGTAATTTTCCTTAATATTTACCTATACCCTTTTTTAAATTGCAAATGAATAGAGCTCTGTTGTCATCTTCATCATTGCTAGAACTGTCACTTGATTCTTAAATCTTAGCCTTCTCTTTCTTTGATGTCTTGAAGGCAACTTCACTCTTCGAGGGTTTCTTTTGTTTGGTCCGTATCTCATATGCCATAAGAGTAATATGTAGCTCATCTATCTTTAGCTTGGCTAAATTTTTCATTTCTTCAATTATCAAAAATTTTGTATCATATCTCAATGGTAGAGTTCTCAAAAAAATTTGAACCATAATTGATTCTTCTAACTTTTCTCCAAAACCTTGAATCTGATTAACTATTTGATCAACCCACAAAAGATAACTTGCTATATTTTCTTCCTCTTCTATCTTTAAACTCTCAAACTATCTTCTAAAAGGCTGAAGCTTAGCTTACTAAACCTTTCCATCACCTTTGTAAATATTCTCAAGTTTTACCCAAGTTTCTTGAATAGATTTACATTGCATAACTTTAACAAATTTTGATTCACATAAACTACATAAAATAGCATTTAAAGCTTTAGCATTATTTTCACTTGCCTTCTTTTCTACTGGAGTAGTTACAAGTGTATGTGGCTCTTCATCTTCCTCCACCACTACTTGCCAAATGTCAAATCTAAGGGCCATCAAATAAGTCTTCATCTTTATGATCCAAAAAATATAATTCATCCCATCAAACAAAGGTGCCTTATTTGTATAAAATCCTTTATGTGATCCAACCATCGTGCTTTCTCGATCTACCTTCAAGCTGTAAAACTTTTTCAAAAGGAACTTGCTCTGATAACAGTTGTTAAGCATGAAATATATTGAGAGGGGGTGAATCAGTATATTATATATCTTTTACTTAATTTGATTTCTTTTCTTTAACCACTTAATCACACATTCAAGATATGGAATAAAATTGAAATAATAATATGCATCATGAGAGAGAGAGAGAGAGAGACCATATTTTTACATGGAAACCCAAAGTGAGAAAAATCATGGAGAACAATCTCAAGTATATGAATGAGCACCAACTCAAAATACAAAGTTTGCAAGCACCAACTTGTAGGAGCATCAACCCCTTTGCTGAGCACTAATACAACAAGTATTTATGAGCACCAACCCATAGAAACACCAAACCCTCTTGGGTATAAAACACAACTATCTCTCAATGTTGCTTACTCAATAAATGATATAACTATACAATATCTCTTGCTTTTTTCTCTTTGAAAAAAAATACAAACCATGCACTCTCTTGCATATTACAAATGGCTTGTCAATCTTTTATTATAGCTTTCCAAATGACCTTTGGCATTCACCCTTTGTGATCCTTCAATCCTTATGGAAAATGGTGTCAAACTTGCATGACCCTTCATATCCTTACATTTGAAAAGTCATATGGTGACCCTTCATAAGCGAAAGCATCCTTTCTTCTTTTGTCTTTATCTTGGTGAATTTTCACATTCCTCAATGTGTCTCTTCATGAAAAAATGTGTCATAACCTATTTTGTCTTCACATGGTAACTCTTGGAATTCCTTAAGATGACTCTTCATGAGAAAATGCATCCCATTCCTCTTTTATTTTTTACCCCGTGACTATTTGACTTTTCCATGGGCCCTCTTTTGACTTATATGCAACCAAAAATATATTTATTAATATTAAATAAATATTAACACATATTATCTAAGATATGAATATTAAAAATATCATTAAATGTAATGGGGCCTTTATCACCAATAATTCTAGACCTTTGATATTAATGACAATATTTCCAACACATGATACACATGACAATGTTCAAATTTTTTTACTATCTTTGGAATATGTACTTAACTTCACCGCTTCCTTGATCACTTTTGATTTACATTCAATATGAATTTGACTTTGTGTCTCTATTCATGCTTCAAATGGCAATATTCAAATGCCTTTACTATCTTTGGCATCTGCACTTCTACATAACTGCACCACTTCCTTGATCACTTTTGATCTATATTCAATGTGACTTTGACTTTGTGTCTCAATTCATGCTTCACATGGCAATGTTCAAATGCATTTACTATCTTTGACATCTACACTTATACTTAATTGTGTTTCTTCTTTGATCACTTTGATTGAATTATCTTGAGCTTCATGAATATATATCAAGTTCATCACCAGTTCTAGTTGTTCCTTTACAGATAATTAAAAGACATTGATTATAGGATTTTTATTTATTTCATCATGCCAAGTTCATGTTCTTTTATTTGTTGGATCTTTCCTTATGACCTTTTGACACTTGTCAAATGCATGTGCACTTGAAGGATCATCTGAGTTTGCTTTGCACCATTGGATCTAATGCACTGATCAGACATGAACCATTGATCTTTTAAAGAAATATTAGTTTTAATACTTGCTTTTTCATTAACCATCGAGCTTATTTTCTTCCCTTTTTGCATCTCGCTACTTTCTATATCATGGATTCATTTTCACTCCTTTTGATTATCCTCGATATGCTCGATCTTCACCCTTTGTATTGAGTGTTAAACTTTAGCATATTGGCATGATCTTATTTTATTCAACATTCTTGTAACATTCCTTGAAACATCAATCCTTCAAGACTTACTCATCTTTTAACCTTGTTTTAATTCCTTTGGAAGGTTCCTTTATACAAATTGTTACAGGCTTTAGTGTCTTTGGGACAATTTCCATGAACTTTTTGTCTGGGTCTATTTCTTCCTTAAGTGTCCTCCAATTTCTATGAAATAATTATTCATTAGCTTATATTTGAAGATGTCCTTCATAAATATTTTCTTCAAACTTGTTATCTGAGACATTTCTTCAGACTTTTTGTCTACATTATTTCTTTGAACTTTTTGTTCACATCATTTCTTCATACTTTTTGTTTGTGAGACATTTCTTCAAAAAAAAATTTGTAAGACATTTCTTTAGACTTTTTTGCCTTGAGGCAATTCATTGGAATTTTTGTCCATGAGGTATTTCTTCAGACTTTTTGTCCATGAGGCATTTCATTGGACTTTTTGTTTGCAAGGCATTTCTTCAAAAAAATTGTCCACAAGGCATTTCTTTAAACTTTTTGTCCATGTCATTTCTTTAGATTTTTTTCAAGTGCCCATACACCCTTTACAACATTCAAAATATAACCTTCAAACTTTGTACAATCTACCCTTTGGATTTTTTGCAAGTGTCCACATACCCTTTGCAATGTTCAAAAGATACCCTTCAAACTTTTTAAAAAGGTCCACTTGCCCTTCACAATGTTCAAAAGATACCCTTAAAACTTTTTGAAAAGGTTCACTTACCCTTCAGAACATTCAAAAGATACCCTTCAAACTTTTTAAAAAGGTCCACTTTCCCTTCGAAGCATTCAAAAGATACCCTTCAGAGTTTTTGAAAAGGTCCACTTGCCCAAGAAAGACTTAACAATTTTTTTGAAAGAATTGTCCTTACCATTCTTTCCAAAATAATTCCTTTGAAGGAATTCTTCAAGACTATTTCAGGTCTTCAATTCTTCATGACTTATCCCAATTGCCTCTTCTAAGTAAGAGCATTTCACAAATGTGATTTACTCCACAAGTCTACTCAACTCAACCTTTGGCATTAATGCATGATCAAATTCAATCTCAATGACATTAAGGGCATCAACCTTTGACATCAATGATAATTCCATGTTACCTTATATGATAATGATAACTCTTCAGTCCTCAGACTACTTTTTGTATCATGATATCAAAACTATCAACTATCTCTTTGTTCAAATTTCTAACAATCTCCCCCTTTGTCAATGATGGAAAAACACCTTCAAGAGCAAAAACATCCTTATAGGTTCCTTCTCATTCTACCTACTTGCTCTTATTTTAATTTTTCCCCCTTTGACATTAATGATAAAGAGTGTTTTCTAAACCAATAAGACACACTGCTACTAAGCTATTTTGATCCTTGGACCTATCTGCATAGATCATTATGAAAAAAAAGACTCCCCCTTGGATAATATGCACTGACCTAAACTATTCTTATGATTCTCTAGGATTTCATATGCTTCAACTAATCTTGGATATAGCATTAGTCTAAAAGACCAATCAATAATAGATATATCTCTTACATAGATTATCATAGAAGTCTAGATCCAACATACCTTATTTTGCTCCTTAACATTAAATGACAAATAATGTGTAAGGTACATAGTAAATTTCCTTCACTCTTAATCCAGGAGTTTAATAAAATGCCTGCTATACTCCTCCTATACTTCTAACCTATCAAAAGATGCTAGTGATATGGGGTGGGAGCTAAAACTCCCAACTTCTCTCTCAGATACTCAAATTGCTCTTTGGGAAGAGGCTTAGTAAAGATATCTACAATCTGATCCTTGGTTGGCACATATTCCATTAAGACCTCCTGACTTGCTACCTTTTCTCTCAAAAAATGACATTTTATGGAGATATGCTTTGTTCTAAAATGCATCACTATATTCTTGGATAGATTTGTGACACTTGAACTATCATAGTAAATAGAGATAGGTGCTTGATATTTTACCTTTATGTCCTTGATATTTTGCTTCATCTACAAGACTTGACTGCAAAAAGCAGCTTCTACGACATACTTTGCTTTAGTTTTAGAGAGTCTAATCAATTCTTGCTTCTTACTTAGCCAAGACACAAATTTGTTACCTAGAAATAATGCACCACCACTTATGATTTTTCTATCATCCACACTTCTTGCCCAATTAGCATCAGTATATACAACCAAAGTAAGATCCTCACTAGTTGGGTACCACAAACCATAGTTAATTTTTCTTTTAATGTACCTAAAAATTTGTGTTATAACATTAACATGTGATTCTTTGGGGTTTTCTTGAAACTATGCAACCATGCATACTTCTTACATGATGTTTGGTCTTGATGTTATTAGATATAGTAGGATACCTATCATTGATCTATATAGTGTATTATTTATGTTAGGAGAGTCATCTTCCTTGCTTAGCTTGCAACCAATCATCATGAGAGTACCAACTAGTTTTTTTATCTTTTATTCCAAATTTTTTGAGCATCTCATTCACGTAATTTGCTTGAGATATGAATATCCCTTCATTAGTTTGTGTAATTTTTAAACCAAGGAAGAAGGAGATTTCTCCTAGCATTGACATTTCAAACTCATTTTATATTTATGTGCCAAATTCTTTGCACATGTTACTATCACCACCTCTAAAAATAATATCATCCACATATACAATAACAATCAGCATATGCTCACCTTTTGATTTAAAGTATAGATTGATATATGTCCACCCTTTTCTAAAACCTTATCATTATAGGTATTGATCCAATCATGAATACTATGCTCTAGGTGCCTATTTTAGATTATATAAAGCTTTCTTTAGTTTGCACACATAATTTTCTTCCTCTACTAACTAAAATCATTCTGGTTGTTCAATGGACACTTCCTCTTCTAAGTTTCCATTTAGGAATGCTGACTTCACATCCATTTGATATACCTTGAATTTCTTATAAACAAAGAATGCCAAGAAAATTTTAATAGCTTCTAGTCTTGTCACAGGAGTAAATGTTTCTTTGAAGTCTATGCCTACTATTTATGCACATCCTTTACACACCAGTCTAGCTTTATTTCTTATGACTGCTCCATCTTCATTGAGTTTGTTTCTATAAACCCACTTAGTTCCTATTACATTCTTGTTTGAGGGTCTAGAAACTAATTCCTAAGTTTTATTTTTAAAAGCTGGCTGAGTTTGACTTCCATGGCGATTATCCAATTTTCATCTTTGTTGGCTTCATTGAAGGTCTTAGGCTCAATTTCTAAAAGTAGAGAAAACTTTACTTGCTTCTTGTTTATTATAGATCTTCTCCTAGTCTAAACACCCTCATCTTTATTTCCAATTATTTTCTCCTCAAGATGTTCTTTTTGAACAAACCTTACAGGTGCCCTTTTACTCTTTTCTTCCTCCTCTTCACTATCTTCTACTTTATTTTTTTCTCCTTCTAATTCTTTAATTCTAATCTCCTCATTAGGCTCAACTTGTTTGAATCCTTCTTCTACCATGACATTGATGCTTTAAACTATTTTAGGTAGCCATCTATTGTAACACACATAGGCTTTGTTGTGAGTGGAGTATCCAAGAAAAACTCCTTCATCACATCTTGACTCGAAACTTCCTAGTTTGGCCTCTTTTCTTCTGATATAGCACTTGCTTCCAAACACTCTGAAATATTTTTATGGATGCAATTTTTTCAAACCATGGTTCATATGGGGTTTTATCACTCTTCACCCTAAGTTGAATTTAGGATATATATTGTTGTTTGAACTACCTCTTTCCAATATCCATTAGGAAGTTTTGCCTATTTTAGAATTGTTTTAGCCATCTCCTTCACAATTTTATTTTTTCTTTCTACGACCCCATTTTGCTATGGAGTTTATGCAGTAGAGTATTGTCTCTTAATCCCATGCTTCTCATGATATTATATCAACTCATTAGAGGTGAATTCTCCACCTTTGTCTGATCTTAGACATTTGATTTTTCTTCTCATTTCATTCTCAACCATGGCCCTGAAGATCTTGAATCTCTCAAAGGCTTGTGATTAATCTTTCAAGAAGGTTACCCATGTCATCCTCAAGAATTCATCTACAAATAACATAAAGTAGTATACACCTTTGGATCCTTTTATCCTAGTAGGACCACATAAATTTGTATGAACTACTTATAGGGGTTTTGAGGTCTTATATTCTTTTGTTTCAAATCTAACACTTGTCTACTTTCCTAGTTAGTATGCTTTACATTTGATGTCTATAGGTTTGACTATTTTGGGCATATATCTACCACACTTGTTAGAGCTTACTTTGACTAGGTTGTCAAAGTTGACATGACCCATTATTTTATGCCATAACTAGCTCTCATCAACTTTTCCCATGAGGCAACTTGCATCATTTTCTTCAATCATGTTGTATATGTTACTTTCAGTTCTTCTTCCTTGTGCAATAGTTTTTCTACCTCTTTTCAGTTTACAACATTCAACATTAAATATGAATTTATAACCATTATCACACATCTGAATAACACTTAAAAGATTATGTTTAAGTCCTTTAACATACAGGACATCATTTTTAGGAAGCTTGCCATCTATGTGCAAGGTTCCTTTGCCTCTAATTTTGACTATAGTGTTATCACCCAGACTAATAGTCCCTTCCTTACATCTACTTAAACTAGTGAATTTTCTCTTGTCCCCAGTCATATGCTTTCAACAACCACTATCTATGACCCACAATTTTTATTCTTTGGCATGGAGTGTCATTTGAGCAATCAAGGATTGATCTTTCACCTTCCACATCTTTTTGGGTCTCTCATCTACCTTTCTTTTTTCTTTAAAAGTGGCTTTTGAAACTCTATTCTCATTTTAAAACTTGCCTTTGCCTAAGTTGTACTTTCTTGTCATTGTAATGTTAGTTCTACAATACTTAGCTATATGTCTAGAATTATTGCAATTGTAACATATTAAATTTGAATCTATCAAAGGAGTAAATGAATTTCTACTATCAAAATTAAATCTTTTAGTAGGAAAGACTCTAAAATCAATATCCCTATGACCAAACTGATTATAGCTAAAATAATAACCATAAAATGATCATACCTAGTCATAACGTTCTCTAGTGTAGTATACAAAGAACTTTTAACTTTCTACTTTTTCAGGTTTTCTACTATGAAGTATCCTTCTACATCTTTCCTTGGATTAGTCTTTATGTCCTTTCTAGTATTTGCCTTTGTAGCTTCCTTGTTGTTCATAGATTTTGCTTCTTCTCCTTTCTTGAAGTTATCATACAAGTTCATTGATGTACAAGCTAAGGATCCTTTTTATTTATTGTTTCCAAGACTTGACTTTTCATATGAAGGCTTTTGTGCATTGATCAATTCATTAAGAGCTTTTGATCCTTTTGTTAGCTTTAATATTTTGTTTAGATGGTCTCTTGCCTTCATAAGTTTTTTCCTCAAGCATACTACTTTTGCTTCAAGTCTCATGCATTCATTAGATTTTAACTGAAGATCCATTTTGATGACTTATGTTATTTTGTTGGCTTCCTCAACTTGAGTTTTTAGCATCACAATCATTCGATTATCCTTTTAAATCTCATTCTTTTCATGCCTCTTCTACATTGAGTTTTATTTTCTTAGATTTTTTATTTCTTCAAGAGCATACACTAATTCACCTTCAAGATCAATCTCACCTTTTTCTCCTTCATCACAATCTTCATCTTCATTTTGTTCTTGATTCAAGGAGGTGAATTTTTCTGCCATAACTAAGAACTCATTTCCCTCAGCTAGAAAGGCACAGTCATTCTCATCATTAGAGCTATCACTATTAATTTCTCCTACTGAGTCACTTTCTTCTTTTATATATAACCCCTTTTTGTTCTTGAAGAATTTTTTATTTTTAGCATAATGCAGTTTTACCTTTTTGATATTTTCAACTTGTTCAGTGTTGTCCTTATTGAATGGACATTTTGTAGCAAAGTGTTCTACCTTGCCATGGTTAAAAAATTTGAACAAAAAATTTCTCTTATACTTACCTGATCCTCTCTTCAATATTTTGACAAAATTTTCTTCTTCACCATTAATCTCCTTAGAATCAAGCATACAGGCTTCTTCTTTTGCAAATTTTACTACTTTGAAGGCTGCTTCTCTCTTGATTTAGGTTTGTCTCTCCCATCCTCATTTCATAGGCTATGACTTTTCCATGTATTTAAACCATGGTAAGATTGTCCAAATCTCTCACTTTTTCAATAGCTAAAATTTTGAAGTCATATCTTGATGGAAGGGATCTTAGAAAATTCTTGACAATAGTCAATTCTTCTATTGTTTCTCTAAGTCCTCTTATGGCATTGACTCTCTCATCTACCTTGAGGAGGTAGTTAGCTATCTTTTCTTCTTCATTAATTTTTAGGCTTTCAAAATATCCTTTGTGCATTTGTAGCTTGGCCTATTTCACTTTAACATCTCCTTCATAGATACTTTTTAACTTATTCTATATGTCTTTTGCACTCTGGTAGTGCATAACTTTGACAAACTTAGAGTTTGACAACCCACAAAGAATAGCATTCTTAGCTTTGGAATTATTTTTATAAGCCTTTTTGGCTACTTAATCAATAAGAGTTACATCAGGACTTGTGTAACCATTTACCACTGACATACATACATCAAACCCTAGGGAAGACAAATATGATTCCATTCTTATGCTCCAAAAAGCATAGTTAGACCCATTGAAAAAAGGAGCTTTGTTTGATGAAGATACTTCTTGGCAGTTAATTGTGTTCACCAACCACAATCTACCTGAGTTGATTAAGATTCACCTAAGGAACTTGTGCTCTGATACCAATTTTTGAACACACTATCTACTAAGAGGATGGTGAATCAATAGATGAGTTAAAACTTGGTTCTTAAAACTTTTAAACAAGATACTTAAAGTACATGTAAAGTAAAGAACAAAAATAGAGATCATACACACACATAAGAATGCTCAACACTAGATTATTGTGGAAACCCAAAGGAAAAAACCATGATGACAAAAGCTACTAGAAGCTACTATTCTACTCCAACCTCACAAAAAAGAAGTCTCACAAACAAACATCATTGGTTACATTAAAAAGAACCCACTCTAAGGAAGTGTCAACTTCCTAATTGAGCACCAACTTAGTTTTTTTTATGGCACCAACCTATCAAAGAAATGAAGCTATAACTTCAAAATATAGAAGAGATTCAGAATGAATCTTGTTCACTTTTCTGTTACAAGTCTTGTCTATAACTACACCTATGTTGTGTGTCTTCTCAACTTATCTACCTTTATCTCTTTGTGTTTGGATATCTTATATATTGACACACCTTATTTTTTTTTGCCTTTTTACATTTTCTACATATGCCCTCAGTTGATAATTTTTAGTTAACACTCTAATTGTTATCACATCAGTAGAAAAAGATACTTTCAAATGTTTTGTTCATAACATATATAGACAAATGCATCTTAGGGTTTTCTATCTGTAAAGTGTTCACACTTTAACTATTTTTAACCAATTCAACCTTTTGATCTACATTCAATGTGACTTTGACTTTGTGTCTCTATTCATGCTTCACCTGGTAATATTGAAATTTATTTACTATCTTTGGTATATGCACTTCTACTACACTTAACTACATCACTTCCTTGATCACTTTTGAAATGCATTCAATGTGACTTTAAATTTTTGTCTCAATTGATGCTTCACATGGAAATGTTCAAATGCCTTTACTATCTTTGCTATCTACACTTTTACTTAACTGTGTTGCTTTCTTGATCACTTTTGATCTACATTCAATGTGACTTTGACTTTGTATCTCGATTCATGATTCACATGACAATATTTAAATGCCTTTACTATATTTTTCATCTGCACTTCTACTTAACTATGCATCTTCCTCGATCACTTAAATTGAATTATCTTTAGCTCCATGAAGATATATCAATTTCATCACTAGTTCTAGTTGTTCCTTTACAGATAGTTAGAAGACATTGATTGTGAGATTTTTATTTCTTTCATCACACCCAATTCACATTCTTTTCATTGTTGGATCTTTCCTTAAGACCTTTTGACACTTGTCAAATGTGTGTACACTTATAGGATCATCTAAGTTTTCTTTGCACCAATGGATTTAATGCACTAATCAGACATGAACCATTTATCTTTTAAAGCAACATTAGTTTTAATACTTGCTTTGTCATTAACCACTGATCTTTTTTTCTTCCCTTTTTACATCTCACTACTTTTTATATCATGGGTTCACTTCCACTCCTTTATATTATCCTTGATATGCTCGATCTTTACCCTGTATTGAGTGTTAAACTTTAGCTTGTTAGCGTGATCTTATTTTCTTTGACATTCTTATAACATTCCTTGTAATGTTGATTCTTCAATACTTGCTCATCTTTTAACCTTGCTTTAATTCCTTTGGAAGGTTCCTTTATATAAATTTTTGTGAGCCTTTGTGTCTTTGGGACAATTACCATAGACTTTTTGTCTAGGTCCATTTATTCCTTAAGTGTCCTCCAATTTCTCTGAAATAATTCTTTATTAGATTCTATTCGAAGATGTCCTTCAAAAATGTTTTCTTCGGACTTATTGTCCAAGACATTTCTTCAAACTTTTTATCCACATTATTTCTTTTAACTTTTTTTTCACATCATTTCTTTAGACTTTTTATCCACATTATTTCTTTAGACTTTTTGTCTATGAGACATTTCTTCAAAAAATTTGTCCACAAGACATTTCTTTAGACTTTTTGTCCATGAAGAATTTCTTTAGACTTTTTGTCTGTGAGGCATTTCTTCAGAATTTTTGTCTATGAGGCATTTCTTTAGACTTTTTGTCCGTGAGGCATTTCTTTGGACTTTTTGTCTATGAGGCATTTCTTTGGAATTTTTGTTTGCATCATTTCTTCAGCTTTTCTATAAGTGTCTACATACCCTTCAACTTTTCTACAAGTGTCCACATACCCTTTGCAACACTCAAAAGATACCCTTTGGAATTTTTGAAAAGGTCCACTTTCCCTTCACAACATTCAAAAGATACCCTTTAAATTTTTTGAAAATATTTACTTGCCCTTAGAAATGTTCAAAATATACCCTTCAGACTTTTTGAAAAGGTCCACTTACCCTTCAGAGTGTTCAAAATATACCCTTTGGACTTTTGGTTAAGCTTTACTTGCCTGAGAAGGACTTGAAAATTTTTATGAAAGAATTTTCCTTGACATTCTTTCTAAAAGAATTCCTTTTGAAGTAATTCTTCAAGACTATTCTAGGTTTTTAATTCTTCATGACTTATCCCAATTGCCTCTTCTAAGTAAGAGCATTTCACAAATGTGATTTACTCCACAAGTTTGCTCAACTCAACCTTTTCTATTAATGCATGATCAAATTCAATCTCAATGACATCAAGGGCATCAACCTTTGACATCAATGACAATTCCATGCTGCCTTAGATGGGAATGATAAATATTTAATCCTCATACAACTTTCTATATCATGATATCAAAACTATCAACTGTCTCTTTACTCAAATTTCCAACATGGGTCATATTGTACCCATTCTTTCATGTTTTATACTTGATCTATCTATGTGGTATATTGAACCAAAAATTTCTCCATTGAACTCCTAAAATAAGTATTTTTAGAAATTCATATGTATAGTGACACTAGTATCAATAACCCAAGCATCAATCCATGATGAACTAAGACAATGTTTACTTAATTAGCTATACTGTAAAACACAAATTCACTGGTGAATTGAGTAGAGTTAAACTCTTTTATTTTTTCCACTTTTTTCTTATGGTACAATTAATTTTTTTCCCATGGTGTTATGCATTCATGAGTCTCATGGCTTCCTTTTCCTATCACACCATTCGTAGTATAGGTTTTGCTTATCATTCTATTTTTTTATTTTGACCATCTTGATTTTCATTTTTGCCACCTTTTCCCTTATTTTCATTCATGTACTTATTATTGACTTTAATTTTTTAAGATGTGGTTTTAATTGTATTTTTTTAAATAATTCCCTTTACATAACACACAAAATCTCTTGTGGATTCAATTTTTATTCCAAAGGACTTTTCTCTTTCTACCATATTTTTAACCAATTGATCAAATGTGAGAGTCCTAAACTAATTTATTACTTGTAGAGACTCCAGGTAGGTTGAATAGTTGGGAAAAAGGTAATTTATGGATGTGGTCACATAGATGTCAATTTTGACACCAATTACATCCACATAATGTTTGATTTCATGTTTTTATAAATATAATCACATCACATCACCATATTTAAATTCAAGGTTAAAAAAATTCAACTAAAATTGAATGAATTTCAACTTTCAGTGGGAATCATATAGTTATTTCAATTTGTGAAATGTTTCCCATAGAGTACTACACCCTAAATATGATGAAATGCATATCTATCAACCAAGGCTCTCAATAAGGATAAAGATTTCTAGAGTTACTACCTCCATGTTTAAATATCTTTTGCATTCCCTATTGGCTCAACTAGATATGTATCCTTGTCACAAATATCGAACCATAGATCATAAGAAATGGGTGTGTTCTCCACTTACCCAAACCATTCCAATGAATTGTCTATTCTATTCAATGTTGTTCTAATGATTGATTTGATTGAATGCATTATTTTAGTTTCGAGTTTTGATTTTTTGAAACCCCAAAATTAGTTCCTTATCACTCCAAATAATCCCTTTTTCTATATACCACCCCATTGATATACCAAACCTCTCTATATACTTTCCCTTATTATATACCCATCAGTATGTGGAAAAATTTTGTCATTATTTATATCTAGTAGTATGTGAAAGAGGTATTAATGCACACAAGATAATAATGGTACATGGTACCTAGGTGGCACATGAAAAACTGACTTAATAAGAAAAACTCATACTTGATGATATACTTAATTTTTATTGATTTATGAATTTATGCTTTTTGATAGAAGTGAATGGGTACATAGTAGATCTCCTTATTTCTCATCTATTTTAAAAAAATGGATTTTTACCAAATTTACATAGATTATCTCTAATTATCCATATTTGCTTATATGCAAGAAAATTCCAATATTTTAATTTTGGAATGATAGTCTTCAAACAAAAAATCTACTCCCTTAATGCTTGAATTAAATAAAGGATAAGTTTCCACGTTGCCACATGGAGAGCCTTATGATTTCATTAAATTTTTAATATATATATATATATATATATATATATATATGTCATTATACAACCACATAATATTTTAAGTAGTCACAAATGATCAAAGCACAAAAATAAAATTGTTGTTAAATTCCACTTAGCCTCTTAACACCATACACTTCTCAAATATAAGGTAATACACATTAAATATAGTCATAAATGTCAATAACAATAGAATTTTGTAATGCCTTTACACAAAGAGAATAAAATAGTTAATACCTCTAATTATAAGCCAACACAACTTCAATTTATAGATATAAAGTAGACTTCACACCTCAATTGATAATATTATCCACCAAACACTTTATAGGTATACCAAACCACCACTAAAATAGATAGCATGCCTAAAAACAAATAAATATCAAGTTGTACAACTAGAACAATGGATGATGATGAAAATAAAAGGTTTCTATTGGTTGTGAATTAAGAATAGAGAATAAAATGACCAATAAACACAAATATTGATATGATACCTATTGTCACTCAATTTTTTACCCTTGTAGAGGTTGTTAAAACATTATCCAAATTGAGTGAAACATGGTAATATCTCTAGGCCTGTGGGTTGCCTATAGTAGAGGTAGACCTCTAGATTTAAGGGCTAGCTCATTATATTTGTCTTTGATAGCTAATCACCTATACTACTTGATTTCATAGATGAAAAGAGATATAGAAAACATGAAAAGAGCATAATATAAAGAGATGATGCACTAATTTGATCTCCACTAGACTACCATTAACTTGGACTATGAAATATGACTCACAAAACTAGCATCAACATCCAAGGTTTTTGTAACATAAGTGTTTCAAACATGAAGGTGATATAAATTATACTTCTCAAGGTGAATGAACAAGAAGTCTGATTGTAGATACTAATTTTATTCCTTACAATTATATATATAAGGACACTAACTACACTTCATGTGACTTGTTAGAGAGAAGACTACTTGCATAAAACATGAAAGAGTAAAGACAACATAAGGATATATGATTATCACTTGGAATTCAACTATACACTACTTCACACACTTGGACAAGAAGTTATGAACTCAAAACTAGATTTAAAATATTTATTCAAATGGAAATATAGTATTCAAACCAGTAAGGCTTCACCATACTAGGTGTGGATCATACAAACTTAGCCAAAAGTGGTTGTTCTTATAGAGAAGTGTGAAGAGAGAGAGAAAGAGGTGTGGTAAAATAATATTGATCAGTGTACATGAGATTTAAAACCAAAAAAGGAGTTTGGATATAGTATAACCTATCTCCAATTCCATGTCTCACTCCTAAATTAGCTCTAACCTTTCAAATGGTATATGGGTTACAATATCGCTTGACACCCTGACTAACATCTTGGAAACTACCCTTCTCTACATGAAATGAGTGACAAATGGATATTATATCCATGAATTAACCTTTAAATGATCTTATACCACTCATTTAACATATTAAATCCTTAATAAACTCCTTTAACCTGCCATTTCATCAATTATATGTATAGGTGTCTTGAAACTCTTTATTTCCCATGCCTAGATTGGTCCAAGTGGCCGAAAACTCAAGTGGATATTATTTTACTCATAAAAACTAGATGAATGGTATTAAAAATATGTTATTAAGTTATAAAAAAACCATTTTTTTTCTTATAACAACTCCTAAGAACTCATTTTTATCCTTAAACCTTCACTAGGCCTAGTTTCCTTATAGCCTTAAAAACATGAAAACCTCCTTGTGTAGGGAGTTGTATGAATGATATTAAAAAAATGAGTTAATATTATATTACCAATTATTTCCTTATATCTCCATGTAAATTTTAATCTTAAGACTTTGAGTGTAAACCCACTTTTTTGCCTTTCTCTCTCTTGAATTAGGCCTCAATTAGGTCTCCTTACGTAGGACCTTATTTTCTTGATCAAAACTTCTAACACATATTTAAAAACACCCAAAATAATATTATTCAATTTTCATAGTAAATCACCAACATCCATGCCAATTTTAGGGTCCTGAGACCCTATGGAAGTATGCAAACCAAGAAATGGGCAAGTCACCTAATCTCATTTTGAGCCTATTTGAGTCTGGCTTGGAAAATGGGCTTGGTTTGATCACCTACTAAATATATTATGAAATTAATTTTAATTTAATGGCTATTAAAATTCTAAAATGACCTCATCTCATGATTTGGAATCTCTCCCATTCTAAGAACACCTATAAAACACCAAAAACATGTAAAAATAAGGATTTTTTGGAAATCCATATAAGTGACATCAACTAAAAATTTCATGTGAGTAACCTCCTTCAAGTATTAAATAAAATAAAAGATTTTTTAGGATAAAAATATGTCATTAGATATGAATTTGAGTCCCTTTTTCCATGACTAGTCACTCAGTGTTTAAGAGAGGTTTAAGGCCTATTTTGGGTCTTAACGATTTTTCATAAAGAAAAAATCATTAAATGACCTCCTTACACTTTTAAAACCTTATTTATATACCCATTAAACTATTAAAAATATATAATACTCCCATTCAAAGTGTGTGAAATGGTATGAGCATCTGAAGTTGCTCTTTGGGTGGCCTACTTAGCTCTCTTGAGGATAGAGAGACGTCAAACATGAGTTTTGGGTTTAAAAACTTCATCTAACTATTGTGAAAGGTTTATAAACCTATAAAAAAATACATATACATTATTATACATGACTTTTAAGTATTTTTTACCCCCTTATATGCTCATGGTGTATTGGTTAAGTTTTGGGGTTATGGCATTGTTATCTTCTTAATAGCCCTTAAGGGTATTTGATGGAAATATGGGTATGTGTGCAGCCTAAAAGTGTATTTATATATCTTATATGACTATTAAATTACTTTATAGTCCCTTATTGAGGTATAGAATGCTTGTTTTGTGCCTTTAATCTCAAGTGGGCCCCTAAGTCTCTTGACTACCCCTTGCCCAAGGAGTGGGCAAGGTCTGAGATAAAACAATAAGTACTTACACTATTTGTCTATCTTTAAGGAGACAATAAATGTATTTTTAAATTCAAAAACACCCTATGTACCAAATTTTAAAGCATTATCATGCCTACAAAGGCCTCAAAAAAATAATTTCTCTTATGATAAGTAGGGTCTACTAGTGTGACTATAGGGTTTTAGGCTCAGACTAAATTTTGATATTTTTCCTCTTGTTATCAGACCTAAATGGCTATATCAAGGTGTTGAAAACTTATGATAGCACTCACCAAATATCCTTCATCATTTTAGACCCCTCTATAGTCCCCACTTTCTTTCAATCCAAGCAAAACCTTCATAAAACAAGTAAACTTATAGTGTATGTTAGACTATGTGTGGGGAGTGAAAAATAGTTTGATCAACATAATAAATTATATTTTTATTTCATACTAACATATTTTTCCATTTTTCAAAATTGTGATAGGTTGTAGAACTCTCTTTACACTTCTATTTTCACTTTAGGCTTAAGTCACCTAAAGGTGCCTATTAGGTATATTTACTGCTTACTACGGGTTTGAGACCTCACCCTCCTATAAATAACTTTATCATTATTCATGAACTTATCTAAGATTTTCAATTAGGCTTCAAATACCTTTTAACACCTCTCTACCCCTTTCTTATCAAGATTTAAGACTAATTGTTTGTCTAGCCACGTGTAGGTATTCTTAAGGTATTTTGATTGTGTTAATTGAGTTTAAACCCTCTCCTTTGGTTTCATAGTAACCTTCTTAGATAGATCATGAATTTAGGTTGAGGATCTCACTAGATAAAACTCTTTATCATACATGTTCTATCTCTTCTTAGCTTGAAAAATGAAAGATCCTATAATAGGCTTGTAGATGACTTATAGGAAGGTCATGACTGAATGTAGGGTTTAGAAAACTCACTCTTATATAGTGACCTTAATGTTTTTGAAATTAGATATAGATCCAAATTGGGTCCAAACACCTCATACATGCTCTTCATTTTCATTCTTGGGTTTTGAGACCATTCTACTTCTCATTAGCCACCTGTAAGTGATAATCAAGGATTATTGACTATATGTTAGGGTTTGGAACTGAGTTCTCTTTCCTACCATGATCTTTGAAGTTGCCAAAACAAAAAGGAACTCATTCCACTATGTATGCAGAGTCTACATACTTCTTTCCACTATCAAATCATCTTTCACTTATTTTCATCCATACATAGTCCTTGTAGATGTTCTTTAGACTGCGTATTTGGTTTTTTAACCTTCAACAACTAAGTAAGTCACTTAATATCTCTTTAAGGAGTTAGAATTTATTTACATCTATCTGAGGATACCTATAGAATATTCTATTGTCTTAGATTTGTTTTTAAGTTGGTTTGATGTTGATTAAGGTTCAAAATGAAGACATATAGGCCTAAGGGCATGTAGGTCTCATTTGACTATATATTGCTATACGAAGAGAAATCTCTTAAGGAGTTATTAAACCTTTCAAGTTTTTTAAACCATGACACACCTTATTAACACCTCTCAAGGCCTTACAAAGCTTTAAGACAAGAATGAGCATCTCCTTCAAATTTAGGATACTATACAAACTATAGGCCTTTATCAAGTAATGTCAAAAGTCTATGTATAGGTACTTAGAGTAGTTAGTCAACTTGAGTAGTTTAATGATGATATTAAATTAGTTATAGACATGTGAACATATGAATATATGTGTCAACCTTATCCATGGCTCTGAACATCCTCAAACCTATTCGTACAGTCCATACAATATGCAATTAAAGGAAACAACTATGAACTCTCATTAGAATGTGTGTTTGGGATCTTTATCATCATATTTATCATGCTTACAATGGTTTAATAAGTTCTCATATCTCATACCATGATGTATCATTGGTATTTAAATCAAGTTGGAATATTCAAACCTCTATTAGACTGTTAAAACACAAACTATGTCTCCCAAAGAGCATCACTCTTGAAGAAGATGGACCAAACCATATCTAAGATAAAATAAAAAGTAATCCATGAAATTGAGGGAGTTTTCATGAATAATGAATCAATATAAACCTCTAATAATCACTACCATGAATACAAAACAAATACTTACAACAAAATTCATTGAAATATCCTATACACTAGGACATTCTTACTCCAAGTGAAAATAATTCATGGAGATGATTAAACTAATGAAAAATCCATGAAATGGAACTACAAGACATATACAACCACCATAAAAATAATTCCTCTCCATCAATTTCTGATTTGAAGAAACAAGTGCAAGAATAGACCCCTCTCAGATGAATAGGCCATAGTGACCTAATGTCACTCTTAATGATCATTCATAAATAATATGACACCAATATAAAAAAATACATGAATTTTAATATTACTTAGACCCATGACAATGGACAAAGTTTCAGCTCCTCTCTCTCTCTCTCTCTCTCTCTCTCTCTCTCTCTCTCTCTCTCTCTCTCTCTCTCTCTCTCTCTCTCTCTCTCTCTCTCTCTCTCTCTCTCCTAGCCATACCATTCAATGTAAATTTGCCTTCTTGAGCTTATACAAGTAGCAATGGAGGAGAAAAGTAGTTTGGAGTGTTATATCAACATAAAATTTGTTATAGAGATATAAAATGGTATGAGGGATCCCAAAGGTCACTTAAAAACCATTTTTTACTAAAAATTGATCTTTCAAGGTCGTACAAGTACTTGAAAAGCTTTATTTTACCAAGATTAAGTGTTGAAATGTAGGTTCTATCAAACTCTGACTATTATTGAACCTTCTCTGACCACTTTATAACATCATGGGTGTTTATAATCTTCTTTAAGTGTTCTCTCCTTGAGCTATCATTTCCAACTCTTCTTTATAGGCCAAAAGGTGTCCAAAATATGTTTTTTTCAAGTAAGAGTCAAATAAAAGTTAGAGAATGGTAGTATGACATTAAATACACCTTAATAACCTTTTTATAATGACTCTAGAATATATTATACTTTTAAAAATATTTTACCATAAAAGACCTTGTACTTGACCATAGGACTAGACAAGTGAAACTAATGTTAGACAAGGGCACATATGACTGCGTGGAACATTTTAAGACCACTAGAGACCATGATAAGACCATAACAAACATTAGAAACCTATATGAAGTTTTAAACTATAAAGAATGACCAATTTTGATATGAGGTCAAATTTTGGTTAACATTTTTGGTAATTCATAAGGGTATCATGCCTATAATGTTAATGGACCAGTAGCCTTCTCCTTCTATTGGGATATGGAGTCACTCTTATAATGAAATACAAAACTAATATACCTTAAAAATACTTTAAACTCACACAAAACACAAAAAAATAAGGAAATAGAAACTATACTCAAAGAATTTAGGGAAAACACACAAAAAACTCAAACAACACACCTATCCTAATATATACATACTTTAAAACATGTTTGAGCTGATGAAACACTTCCTCTTGATTCAACCAAGATCAAATATGATGTTTCTTGAGACATAGCTTCTCCATGAGAGTAAGTTACCATATTATGGATGATTTTTAATTTTTTTTTGCATATGAAGATGATCAAAAGACTTACCAATCACAATATATATACTATCAAGAATTACACCGTTTGAAACTCCATGGAATGGTCCTTCAAGCTCTCCATTAGGACTGCTTAATAGTGTAGCCTATTTAATCTCACTAATGATCATTTGATGATCTTCATTCTATCCTTTGGGAACCATGGAAGTTATCTCAACTTCAAATTCCTCTAAAACATGATGTTATTTATTTTTAGAGCTCTCATGTTTGTCCTCTTGTTGGCCCATAATGTGTACAAGTGGTTCATCACTAGATTGAGGCCTAGGCTTCTCTTTAACCACAAAAATTTTAGCTTTGGCCTGATTAAGCTCTTCCAAGGCTATATCCTAGTTCTTAATAACTTGAAACTTTTATTCATGCCCCTTAGGTCCACAAATTACCTCACTCTAAAGTTTATTATTATTTGAGGAAGGGTTTCCTTGCTCAAATTCCTAAATTATGACATGAAGCCTACCATAAGCCATCCTCTTCATCATGACTATCACATCCATGAAATCCTTCTCCTTGAGTAGGAGAAAATTTATTATGTTTAACATCCTCATGCTCTATCACACTTGAATACTCATAACCATACATATGAATAAGATAGTTACCCTCAACAACTTGTTGAAAAGGATCATCAAGGCTTACCTTAGAATGTTTATCACCTTCATCATGAATGATGTATGTGCCAAGGTATATCCCTTAAATTAAATTATAGGGATCATATTTATATGTGTTAGCACCATACTCATCTAGAAAGAGATCAGAGATACTTTCAATTTTGGAATATGCTCCATCATCTATGACATGTTCTTTTTCTTCACGGATAGTACAATTCAAATTAAAGCTAACTTCCACATATGGCTCAATGTGAAACTTGGACAATGGTTGTGTTATAATAGTCACCTTTACTCCATACCTTATTATAAAGTCCAAGAAGTACTAATAAACTAAGATATATCCTCCTATCTTAGTGGTGAATTCTCTTGATAGACAAATAGCTAAATGTACAGGTAGATCTACCACCACTATGTCTTGTAAAATTGGAAAGCTTGGGCAATCATGATATAATAAATTCAAACCTTTTATGAGACCTAATTACTTATATGTTTTCCCATCAATATGCAACACTCCTTTGTTATATGTTTCATATTTCAAGCCCAACTTGTTTGAAACTAGCTTGGGCATAACTGAAGTACTTGCCCCACTATCCATAATGCAATTATGAATTAAATTATCTCCCATAATGAGGATAAGATAGAAAGGTGGGGGATTTTAATATTTGGTATAGGGTTAAAAATATGAGTAGGTGAATTAGTGAGGGATACACCACCATGTCTTGATGGTTGAGGACTGTTATGGATTTGGGACATACTACTCTTGAAGTAGTTCTTTTTAACTAGGCATGTGGAACACTTCCCAAAGAGATATACTATTCCTTGTGATCTTCAAAGAATCAATTATATTAAAATAAGGAAAACTCAAATTTTATTTCATCCTTGTAGGAAATTAAGTGTCTTGATCTTTATCTTGATCTTGAGGCAATGAACATTGAGTCACCCTCCCCAAGTTCTAATTTTGAAAAGGTGAAAGACTTGTAAAGGATACCACATTTTCATTCATATCTTTTTTCCTTGAAGGAGGATTATTTGAAGTTATATCAATATTTTGAACATCTCCCAAAGATCTCCTTATTGAATTATGTTGGCTGAAACTGAGGTACTTTGGTTTAATACAAGTCTATCTTCTACTTAAAAATTTTCCAAGCTCACTTTTTGGCTATAATACTCTCCATTTGTTTATGATTTCATAAAACTCTCATTTTATACTATCAATTAAGTATTATTCCCTCCTTGAGATACTATATCTTTTCCTTTATCTTCATTAGCATTCATTTACTATCCTTGAGGTTTCCATTCTTCTCCTTGAACCAAGTTACTATGGACTAGAACCATGGCTCTTATGTTGGGATTATAGTTTGAATTATAAGCATTGGGTGGCCTATTGAAGTTAGATTGACCTTGTCCCCTCCCCTGAACATGATGCTAAGGTGGGAATATATTTTCTTGTGGATGATAGAAGTAGGGGGTTTGGTGAACTCCAAACTATTGTTTTAATTACCAAACTTGAGATTCTAAGGATTTACATCTTGCTTCCCAATCAATGTTATCTGTTGATTTCTTTGGAATAGCTCTAGACTTGTTATTTTAACTTAGAATTGAATAAATACTTAGAGGATTAGTAGACATGTTAGGTAAGATGGGCATAGAGACTTTTGAAAGAAGCTTACCAATTTATATCAAACCATTCTCATCTATAATGTCTATGTCATAAGCTTCAGTCAAAGTGTACCCACCCATGGAATACAACATGACAATTATATCAGTCCTAATAGCTCTAAGGTATGTTGGGAAACTAAAACTTATAGGGGGTCTCATGGGAGGTAATAGCCTATTACATTTTTTTTAAACCTCTTATTAAAATAATGCATAGTATTTTGAGGCCCTCTTTAAATCATATTCATCTGATGTATGAGTGATGTATGATCACTCTTATATTCAAACCTTTGAGTCAAAAACTCTCCAAACTCATCTGAAGTAGTGATGCATCAACTTGATAATTTTCTATACCAATCAAGGGATTTTACCCTAAGAGATATGGCAAGTAATATGGTTAGAATGTTAACTTCAGTTGCAATATGGAAATTGAATAAGTTAGATATGCCCCTAATATGTTCACTTGGGGTGATAGGACCTTCACTATTAAAGGTGGGAACACTCTTGGTGGTATTAGGAGGGATATAGTCATACACATTAAGGTTTATGGGATTTTTAGTATTGAATTTTGGGAAAGCATGTTGCCTAGCCATGTTTCCCTCAAATTCCTCTTCACTCTATTATTCTTCTTGACTTGAAAAATCCTCTTGCTCTTTAAATGTCAAGATAAGCTTATGACATTTAACTTTAAGAGGAATTTCACCTTGAGTGAATGGATTTATAGGATGGTTACTTGTACTCGCAGCTGATCTATTAAGGACCATGAAGCATGATCAAAGTGAATAATAAAACTTGGTCTGCAACTAGATATTACCTTCAATGGAGTCACCAAATGTTGATTAGAACACACATATGAAACTATGATGTTGTCAAGACCAACATTCACCTTGATAAGATGTGCTAGAGATAATAGTCCTATTGAGTGTGTCAAAACTATTGTCACTTAATTTTTCACCCTTAGAGAGGTAGTTCAAGACTTATCTAAATTGAGTGAAACATGGGAATACCTCTATGCCTATGGGTTACCTATAGTAGAATTAAACCTCTAGATTGAAGGGCTAGCTCCCTATATTTATCTTTAATAGCTTATAACCTATACTACTTTCTTGCTTGGATGAAAAGAGATAGAGAGAACATGAAAGGAACTATTGGCTATTTTTAGGTCCATGTTCCAAACTTTCCTAAATGTAGTATAGCTTCTTGAGAATTGAGTATGGAGTAAGGATTGGATAGAATTTTTGGGTGAAATTAATGGATGAAAGGGATCTTACATAGTTCAAATATTTTGAAACACTTTAAGATTGCTTAAAAGTATATCTTTCCAATCTCTAAAGGATAGATCTATATTTGTAAAGAGCAAGTATATGAATAGATTTTCATAATGTTTGAGCCTTTAAATATCAAGCATAAGTTTGGAGGAGCCTAAAAAGAAAAGCTAAGTGTTGAACCATTTTTGGGTAAATACTTATGAAATATTTTAGGCTTTCTTTTTGCTAGGTTCATTTCTTTTTGACCTTTTATTTGGCTAAGTCTTATTTATTTTGAGATATTTGTTTTAGGTATTTTGGGATAAGTATTAGGGATTATTTTAGACATTTTATCTATAAAAAAATCTTGAAGGATCCTTCTCTCAGAAAGTGTATCAAAAAAAAATCCTAAAGTGTATTTTTCAACCAAAGTGGTCCATTCAAAAATCCCAAAGGATATTTCTCAAGTTAAGTGTCATATTTCTTTTGGGAAAATTATTTGCACAATTTTCCTAAAATCATTTTGATTTCAGGAAAAATTTTTGACAAAAATACTGAAGGGGCATTTCTTTCAAGGAAGGGACCAATGCAAATGTTTCGAAGGGTCACTTTTAGACAAAGTGTCTTAAATAATTTTTCCAAAGGATAGATTTTTCAAGCAAAGTGGCCAAGACAATTTTCCCTAGTGATATTTTATTAGTAAAGTGAATCAAAAATAATTTTTTAAGGGTAAGTCTTCAATAAGATGGACCAAACAAAAATCTTGAAGGGCCATTTCTTTCAGTAAATTACCATAGATAAAGTTCTAAATGGCACTTTTCAAAGTTCTAAAGGGCACTTTTCAAATTTTTGAAGGGAACTTTTCAAAGTTTCAAAAGGCACTTTTCAAAGGGAAAAAGGCTATTTCAAAAAGGTTGAACGGCAATTATTTTTGGAAAATTGTCCCGTAATAATTTCCCTAAAGGTCAACTTATTTCAATCATTTTATCTGATACATAAGTACCGAAGACATGATTCTTTCAAACTTTTCATCTGCAATAAATTATTCAATGCAAAGGCAAGGGAAAACTTAATTCTTTTAGGCAATTATCCCATGATAATTTCCCTACACATTTTTTTTGATGTAAAATAACTACCAATAAATTCCTTCAAATAAAATGGCCAAGATACAAGACCCACAACAAATGATCCACTTGAAAATGGCCCATAGCAAAAATCCAAAAGATAAAGTCTAAAAGAATTATTTACTATGGGAAATATACAAGGGAAGTAGAGTGATGTTCACATAAGTGTCAAAGTTCAAACTTGATAGTCATCCATTGGGGTCCAAAGGTTGACAGTCTGTGGGACGTCAAATATGTTTGTACAAACATTAATTAATGATCACATGGACATAAAATTCAAGACCTAAAAATTAGTCATTTGGATTTGAAAATCCTTGGATGTTTGCATGGACATCAATATTAATCCCCATGAAATAGCCATTGTAATTCAAATAACAAGATCTTACGGTATAGGTTCATCAAGCTAAGATCTAATAGTACATGTTCACTAACAAGAAGATGGGCCCAGCTAGATCAATGGCTCATGTTTAATTGTGAATTTAGATCTAATGAAGTGAGTTAAGTCAAAAGATCAATGACCCAAGTCATTTTTGACATCCAATGAATAAAAGACTAAGCTGGTATATTTTCAACTAAGGTTGATGGATCATTTTAGCAAAGCAAAGGAATGGACCCAAGTTGGCAAAAAATACATAAAATTAGGCTTGATCTCGACCCAAGTTAAGATAAGGTAAAAAATAAGGATTAAGCATTACCAATAGATATATATAGAGGTAAAATAGGTCTTTATAACTAATATAGGTCAAAAGGGTAGCAACTTATTCTAAAAGGGATGAAGCATCCATCATAGTTCCATTTATATGAAGTTATAAGAAAACCAATAACCTTAGATTAGTTTTTTGATTATAGGGTAGACTTATCATCCAAATATGAAACTAGAACAGATAGGTGACTAGTGTAAAGGGTCTTCATCCTTTAGCATGGCCATTGTCTTGATAAACAGCCACCTAAAAAAACATAGAGCCATGATCCGATTAAATCCATGAGTATGAGGTTTTGTCCTCAAGTGAAATATGGTGTGAAGGATCAAAGAAAAGGTCCAGTGATGAGAACTATAGCTAGGATAATTCAATGCATCTTCAAAACCTTTGGGGACTTTCTCACTCAAATAATCCATAGGTAATGTCCTAATTGATCAAAAAAGTGGCAAGGTTTTCACTGGCTAAGAAGCAAAAGGTGGTAGCTCAATTTTAATTAATAACACAAGACAAAGTGTTACTTTTCTAATGGCATGATCCCACATCCTTTCTTTCTCTCTCTCTCTTCTCTTATATATCGTTGTCTCATTCTCATTGAAAGGATTCTTAGCTCTTATAATTTAGCATTTTATTTAAGAGACAAGGATACTCATCGAGACTCTTATAAAAGTGTGCTCATTTGATATGGTTAAACCCTATCAAAATATTGTAAGAACTAATTTTTAAAGTAATAAGATCAACTCTTTGCATATATATTGTCTTTAATCAGTGCTTAGTATGCTTGTGTATGGTAAATTTGTGAAGGATATTATTCCTAGTTTGTTTTCCTTCTACTTGCCTCTTTGAATGTGTTTTCAAACTAACTTACAAGTCTAAACTAGTGTTCTAATTTGAACCTCTTATATAAAATATTTATGCAGCTAATGAGATTGTGAGATTGAGTAAGCCATAGTTGTATTTTGTTGATCTAGTGCATGTTCAAGCTTATATGAGTGTTCATTTAACTTTGGTGCATCACCTTTTTAGCTTTCTTAGGATCCTTTTTCCTTTTCTAACCCTTTTCCATGTGAAGCACTGGTTTAACATTGGTTTTAGGTGAGCATCAAGAGGAAGTCAACCTTCTCTAAAGGTTCAAACCCATCACAGGATAACCACAACTTGGGGTTATCCCAATATTATATATTAATTAGAGAGATCCTAAAGAACCCTCTCTAATGGTGCAAATTAAGTTTATAATATTTTTTGGCATGCCCAATGGGACACACTTATTTTAAAGGAAGATTGATCAAAGTTTATGTTGGTTTGATCTAATTTATAATAGTTAAGCTCCCAAAAAACAACATTAGGTAATTCCAAAAGGAATAATCAACACTCCGTTATAGAGAAGTAGCTTCATCTCATGTCAAAGGTGATAACAAGGTCAGCTTCAAGAGGTATTCCTTTTAAATTTGTTAAACTACCTTTAAATTTAGTAAAGATTAAGGTTTGCCAATACACATCCATATCAAGGAACTTTTTGTCCTAGGTCATTCTCAATGCCTAACCCTATAAGAAGACATTTATTAACCCCTTTCATAGCCATGGCAATCACTAGAGCTTTTTTTGATTTTAAAAAACAATCCCTCTATCCCTTGCTCACTATGATCCTATCCCAGTTGCAACACTTAAAAGTGTTCCTCATTACACTACAGACCAAGCTATAACACCCTCTAAGCACCTCATGGACATAGCCAACTTTTACAATATCCATAATTTCACTAAGGAGAGTATAGATATTAGGATGTTAGCTACTTGTTTCAAAGGAAAGTCACTAGTTGGTATAGATGCCTTGCTGTTAAATCCATTCAAACTTGGGATCAATTAGGAGAAGCTTTGTTTAAAATATTTGAGGACAAAAGTGATCATTTTTCACTCGTAGAGCAACTAACTACCATTAAGAGAGATCCTCATGAAGTCATGCAAGACTTCAACACAAAGCTCCAAAAAACTTGGGATATAATCTAAGTCACAGTTAGACTAACCCCTAACTTTGCCTTCCTATATAATTTAAAGGCTTTAAATAGTGACATAGCAGTGATGATCTAATAGATGGGAGGAAATATACTTCTAGATGCTTATGAGGTGGCCATCAAAGCATAAAATTATCTAGTTCAAGGTGGTAAGCATACACCTAGACTGCCAATGCCCTTATTTCTTGAAATATGACCACCCCTATTTTTATCCCTCCATTGGATGCCATTCCTCCTACACAAACAATTATGGTAATCCCTACACCCAAGCAAGGGAAATATTCTACTAGTGGATTTAGTGATTCACTAGAGTAGAGCTTTCAAGAGCTCAAAAACATGTTTCAATCCTTAGGGGGATGAGTTATTAAATTTCAAAAGGAAGCAACATTTCAATAGGCCTTATCAAAGTTCATATCATCCTCAACATCAAGCCTTTCAAGAAAATAGGCTACCATATAAGGGGAACTACCAAAGCTAACGCTAAGGTCAAAATAATGAAAAAGGGAAACATGGCTATAATAGAAAAAATAATTACATTCCTAATGTTGTTTGTATGTCAAAATCCTTGGTCCCAATTTAAAATAATGTGGCTCAAGAAGTAGAAGGTACCATGCCCTAGAATTAGCCTTTTGTTCAACATATCATCCCAAATATTGACCTTAACCAAGCCTTTAATGATCAATGGTAACAAGCTGATAATTTTCGATACAACCAAGCTCTCATGGACCAAAATATAAAGGTACCTATGATGATCAAGCCATAGGATCTTCCTCAAGTTCAAGGATCTAATCAGGGACCAAATTAGCTAGATGTTACATTGATGAACTATGAATAAAAAGAGTGCTACGCATCCAACCAGTAGGCTAGTTCTAACTATTCTTATATTCTAGTGGTGACAAATACAAGATTTAAAAGAAGGAACATATATGGTAACTAAAAAGAAGTCAAAGATATTCTCACCATTATTCATTCATTGATAAATCCAAGTGAATCTATCATCACTCTAAAGGCTCTAATACCTCCAAAAAATTAGAGCCAAGGGAATCTTTTTGTGCCCCAAGGCTCACAAGTTTAAAAAGTAATAGTGGTGGATCCAAAATCACAAGCAAAGGTTGGTGGTTCACCCATCAACATTATTGAAAAAATGAAAAAGTGAAATGTGAGTGTGCCCTTATGGGATATGCTCTCCATGCTTGGCTAGGTAGATATCCTTCAAGAAGGACTATCAAGGATCAATGTTGTAGACAAGCCACCAAGCAAGGTGAATGAAGTTATCACCAATGAAACCAAAGGGACAAATGAAGGGAAATCATGTAAATAAATCAGGCCTCCTCCCTTCTATATTTCAATAATTATTGGTACCTCTCTAGTGCATAATTACTTGGTGGATAGTGGGGCTAGTACTTTAGTGATGCCAAAGTCCATAGCTAATCATCTTGGTTTGAAATATGAGCCATAGTCCAAACAAGTGCTGCAACTTGATGGTTCTTCTCCCAAGCCATATGGTATAATCAAGGACCTCAATATGACCCTGTAAGCTTATCCTTATGTCTCAATGGCCCAAGATGTATTGATCTTGGATGTGCCTCCTCACTTTACACTATGCTTATCTAGAGAGTTCATAACAAATATAAGGGGTTAACTTACAACATATTGGTCTTATATGGCATTCAAGACAAGATATGGGGCCAAAGTGTCAATCAAAGATGATCCCATTACACATTTCCATTTAAAACCCTATGGAATAGATAATGTTAACATCAACTGCACCATCATTGAGGAGGATGAATTTGAAATGGGGAAAGAGATGAACACTCATCCAAAAGAGGTACCAGACATGTTCATAGATGAGCTATAAAATTATAGCTAGTTGGTGGACCCCTTAGAGAGTGTTGAAGAAATGGACTTGGGTGTCCACTTTTTGCATGAAGAAAGCCATCCTATGTCATCCCTCATGAGACCTCAAGAAGATCCTAGTGTTCTATGGAAGTTATTTAATGGCTCAAGGAGCAAGCATGGGGTGGATGTAAATGTCATGTTGATGTCCCTTTCAAATGATAAATACTCTTCATATAGGTTCCAAATTAGTTATTTCTACAATGCAGTATAATTTGAGGGTCTCATCCATGGCCTTCAATAGGATAATAAGAGAAGGATAAAATAATCACAAGTCTATGGGGACAGTGAGTTGGTTGTACACTAAGTCAAAGGTTAGAATATCACCAAGAACCCTTCAATGAAGTCCTAAAACCATAGAGTTTGGGACCTAATTGAGTACTTTGAGACCTTCAACATCTAATTAGTGTTGAGAGGCCAAAATTAACATGATGATAGGGTAGCAACTATGGGAGCTCATTTTGACATCCCTAATGAATTGAAAAGGACCAAGGTTCAACCACATGTCAAAGTGGTAACAAGACCATCAGTGCTAGCTAATGAAGCTCACTGATAAGTCTTTCAAAATGACAAACAAATTATATATTTCTTTCAATAAGAATCAAAGTTCTCCTCCTTCAACCAAGAAAATTTTTAGCATTAGTATGGGGAGTAGATTGTTCAATTAAGTTACAATAAGCTTCTTAAAGGGATAGTCACCCTAGAAGGTCACTTTCATGAAGGGGACCATATGAGGAAGGATAAAGTAGTGATGTCAACTAATGAAGAGAACTATGAGAGTTTTTATCTTTGAAGACAAGCTCCTCAAGCTTGGAAAGGTAAGCACTAAAGCTGAAAGACATGCTTTAATAGAGCTCTATAAGGAATATGTCAACATCTTTTCTTGGTAATATAGTGACCTAAGGGGATTTGATCCTAATCTATCCCAACACATATAGAGATGGAGGCTAATGCCAATCCTATCAGGTAGAAGCAGAGGCCCATAAATCCCAAGATTGAAGAGCTCATGATAAAGGAATTGACCAAGTTTGTTGAATCCAAGATCATCTTCCTGATTAAACACTCCTCATGGGTAGCTAATATAGTACCTATCAGAAAGAAGAGTGGGGAGATCAGATTATATGTGGACTTAAGGGAACTTAATAGGGTCTCTTTGAAGGATCATTATCCTCTACCATCCATGGAGAAACTCTTGCAAGTAATTTATGGTTTAGAACACTTCTTTTTCTTAGATGGATATTCAAGTTATAACCAAGTGCTATTGAGAGAAGAGGACCAGCACAAGACTGCCTTCACCATCAAGTGGGAGAATTTGTTTATCTAAAGATGCCTTTTGGATTGTCCAATGCTAGGGAAACCTTTTAAAGAGTGATGGGCATGGCCTTCCAAGGAATACTAAATAAAATGGTGTTGGTCTACTTGGATGACATCACAGTCTTTTCTAAGAATGCTAGTGAGCACATGGATCATCTGAGGATGATATTCTAAAGATGCAGAGAGTATGGGATCTCTTTAAATCCCAAAAAATGTGTATTCTCTATGTATGAAGGAAAATTAATAAGTCATATTATTTCAAAAGAGGGATTATCCATTGACCCTGATAGAGTAAGTGTTATCTTATCCTTATCCTTACTAAAGCATATAAAGGGGATCCAAAGCTTCCTTGGGAAGATCAACTTTGTGAGAAGGTTCATACCTAGTTTTATAAACCTGGTCAAGCCTATCACTATCATGCCAAAGAAGAGCCAAGTGTTTATTTAGTTTGAGAAGGCAAGGTAGTTTTTCAAGATATAAAATATGCCATTGCTCAAGCACCCTCACTCTTAAATCCTAATTTCTACAAGGAATTCATCTTGTACACATTTAATAACATTCATAACATATTAGCTACGTTGATGTAAAAGAATTGTGAAGCAATGGAGTAGCCAATTGCCATTTTTAGTCAAGGGATGGAAGGATATGAGGTGAGGTAGACTTTCATTGAGAATCAATTTCTTATAGCCTTGAGAAGCCTCAAGAAGTTTAGGCCCATGCTCTCAAACAATAGGATCCATCTTATGGTATCTCATCGTGGAGTTAGGAATTTCCTCCTTAACAAAGATTTGAATGAGAAGAGAGCCAGTTAAATCATTAAGGTCATGGAATATGATGTAGAAATCAAGGTCACAAAGTTGGTTAGGGGCAAGGGATTGTGTGAATACATAGTGAATAACCTTCAAAAAGATAAGGAAGCTATTTTGGTGACCCAAGATAACTCACAAGTATGTACACCTCCACTTCAAAAGAGCTAGCTTCAAGATATGGCTGAATTATTGACAAAAAGAGAATTCCCCCAAGGTTTAGAGAGAGCCAAAAGAAGGTATTTTAGGCTTCAATCTATAACTTATGCATTAGTTTATGATTTTATTTTTAGAAAGGACTTTAATGGGGTACTTCTTATATGCATATATGACCAAACTCTTAGAACAGTTACATGATGGATCTACAGGAGGTCATTTTGCACCTAAAACCATCATAACAAAGGTAATAAGGCATGATAATTACTGGCCCAATATTTTCAAGGATTTTCATGCATGGATTATAAAATTTTAGAAGTGTGCCCTTTTTGCATGAAAGCAAAAACTAGCATCCCTTCCACTCAATCCTATTTAGGTGGATCAACCCTTCATGTAATGGGGGTTAGAATTTATAAGGATGATCAATCCACCTTCAAGTGAACAGCATAAATAGGTGCTCACTACAATTGACTATTTCACTAGGTGGGTGGAAGCCATTACTTTAAAGGAGGCTAGAGAAGGTACAATCTTAGATTTCTATGATAACCTCATAACTAGGTTTGGTGTCCCAATCACCATAATTTTTGATAATGGATTATTATTCCTTGTTATGAAGATAAGTGAATGGGATCTCAAGCTAGGCATTTACCTTAGCACCTATTCCAACTACTATACTTAAGGAAATGGATTGGTAGAGTCCACAAAAAAGAATTTGTTAAGGATTACCAGGAGGACCATGTAAGAGAATCAGATAACATAGCACACCAAGCTTAAGATAGCCTTGTGAGATAACAGGGTGACTCCTAAAACTACCATTAGTAATTCTCCATATGTTCTTGTATGTGGAAGGGAACTCAAATTGCCTATCTCTATTGAGCTACTTGTATTGGAATTAACCCATCAGCATGAGTTAATGGAGGATGAGCCCATGAATGTGAGTATGATAAAACTCATGAAGTTGGAATAAACTAGGGACCTTGCTATGAAAACTTTGGAATCACATCAATATTAGGTCAAAAAGGCCTTTGACAAAATATCTATAGTAAGGAGTTTCAAGGAAGGGGACCTAGTCCTCAAGTGGGACTCAAATAAGGCCAAACTAGGTAACCATACCAAGTTTGATAGCTTGTGGAGTGGTCCTTATTTGATCCATAGATGCAAGGAACATAATGTTTTTCATCTTGCCTAACTACATGGAGAGGTAATACCCATCCCAATCAATGGCATTCATTTAAAGCCCTATTATTGAATAGCATTGTATTTATTGTAACATATTGTATATGTTAGAATAGTTTTATGCTTTCCTCTAAGTGCCTTATGCACATTTTTTTTCTATTTTGTTGTCTCTTTTTTCCAAAGTGCCTTGGTATTTTGTTTAGTTTTGTTTCTTCTAGTCTTTGTTGCTTTAAAAGAGGTTTAATATAGTTGCAAAGGCTGATGACTCCATACTTAATGGACTAGATAAGGAAAATGGTCTGGGTTCTCAAAGCATATTAGGCATGCTTCCCTATGAGTTACCAAAGATGTTGGCCATTTTTTGGCCCATGTACCAAACTTGCCTAAATGCAGTGTAGCTTTCTAAGGATTGAGTATGAATCAAGACTTGGACATGATTTTTGGGTAAAATTAATGGACCAAAGGGATCTTATAGATTTCTAATCTTTTAAAAAACTTTGATCTTGATTAAAAGTATATCTTGTATATTTCTAAGGGATGGGTCTATATTTACAAAGAGAACGTATCTAAATAAATTTTCATAATGTTTGAGCCTTCAAAGATCAAATTACAGTTCAAGCATAAGTTTGGAGGAGCTTAAGAAGAAAAACTAAGTGTCAAACCTTTTTTGGGTAAATCCTTACATAGGAAATATTTTGAGCTTTCCTTTTGCTATGTTCATTTATTTCTAACCTTTTATTTGGATAAATGATATTTCTTTCATGAGATTTATTTTGGGTCTTTTGGGCTAAGTGTTGGGGATTGTTTCAAACATTTTATTTAAAACAAAAAGATTGAAGGATCATTCTCTCAGAAAGTGTACCAAAAAAAAATTCCCAAAGGGTATTTTTTAGCCAAAGTGGTCCATTAAAAAATCTTGAAGGATATTTCTCAAGTTAAGTGTCAGATTTCTTTTGGGAAAATTATCCACACAATTTTACTAAAAGTATTTTTCTTTCAGGGAAAATGTTTGACAAAAATCCTGAATAAGAATTTATTTTGGGGAAGGGGCCAATGCAAAAGTTTTGAAGGGTCACTTTTAGACAAAGTGTCCTAAACACTTTTTTGGAAGGATATATTTTTAAATCAAAGTGGCTAAGATAATTTTCCTAAAGGGTGTTTTCTCAAGAAAGTTAACCAAACAAAATTTTCAATAAGATGCACAAAATGAAAATCTTAAAGGGCCATTTATTTTAGGAAATTACTGCAAACAAAGTTTTGAAGGGTAATTTTTAAAGTTATGAAAGGCACTTATTAAAGTACCAAAGGGCACTTTTAAAATTTTTGAAAGGCACTTTTCAAAGAGTGAAAGACTATTTCGAAAAGACCAAAAGGTAATTCTTTCAAGAAAATTATCCCATGATAATTTCCATGAAGGTCAACTTCTTTCAGATATTTTATTTGATACATAAGTATCAAAGACATGATTCTTTCAAAATTTTCATCCATAAGAAATTGTTCAAGTCAAAGGTAAAGGTAGACTTAATTCTTTCAAGCAATTGTCCCATGAAAATTTCCCTAGATATTTTGTCTAATGTAAAATAACCACCAATAAATTCCTTTAGATAAAGTGATAAAGACATAAGGTCCACAAGAAATGGTCTATAGGAAAATGGCCCACAACAAAAGGCCAAAACACAAGGTCTGAAAGAACCATTTATTATGGAAAAAATGCATGGGAATTAGATTGACATTCACACAAGTGTCAAATTTTAAACTTGACAGTCATCCATTAGGGTTCAAAGGTTGATATTCTATGGGACATTAAATACATCTACATAGATGTTAATTAACAATTATACTAACATCAAATTTAAGACCAAGTAATTAGCTATTTCTATTTGAAAATCCTTGGATGTTTGCACAAATGACAATCTTAAGCCCTGTGAAATAGCTATTGTAATTCAAATATCAATATCCTATGGTACGATTTCATCAAGCTAAGATCCAATGGTGCACATTTAATAATAAGAAGATGGACCCAAGTAGATCAATGGTTCACATTTAATCATAAATTTAGATCCAACAAAGTCAGCTAAGTCAAAAGTTTAATGACCTAAGTCATTTTTAATATCCAATGAATAAAATATCAAGCTAGTACATTTTCAACTAAGGTCGATGGATCATTTTGACTCAGGTTAAGCAAAATAATAGACCCAAGCTAGCAAAAAATACATAAAATCAAGCTCAAGGTTGACCCAAGTTAAGATAGGGTAAACAATAAGGATCAAGCATTTCTAGTAGATATCTATCAAGGTAAAATAGGTCTTTTAGACCTAATATAAGCCAAAAGGGTAATAAATTATTGTAAAAGGGACCAAGCATCAGTCAGAGTACCATATGCATGAATTAATAAGAAAACCAATAACCTTAGATTGGTTTTTAAATTATAGGGTAGACCTATGATCTAGATATGAAAGTGGAGTAGATAGGTGACTAATGCAAAGGGTCTTCATCCTATAACATGGCCATAATCTTGATAAGTAGCCACCTAAAAAGCATAGATCCATGATCTAGTCAAATACATGAGTATGAGGTTTTGTCTTCAAGTGAGAGATGACATGAAGGATAAAAAAAGGTCCAGTGATGAGAACTGAAGCTAGGAGCATTCAATGCATCTTCATAACCTTTAGGTACTTTCTCACTTAAACAAGTAATGGTCAGTATCCTAATTGATCAAAAAAGTGGTAAGGTTTTCATTGGATAAGAAGTAAAAGGTGGTGGTTCAAGTTCAATTAATGACCAAAGACAAAGTGTTATTTTTCTAATGGCATACTCCCACATCCTGTCTTTCTCTCTCTTATCCTATATATCTTGGTCTCATTCTCATTGAAGGGGTTCTCATCTCTTAGAATTTAGCATTTTATTTATGAGAGAATGATACTCATCGAGACTCTTACAAAAGTGTGCTCATTTGATATGGTTAAACCCTATCAAAATATTGTAAGAACTTCTTTTTGAATTAATAAGATCAACTCTTTGCCTATCTCTTGTCTTTAATAAGTGCTTAGTATGCTTTTGTATGGTAAATTTGTGAAGGAGATTCTTCCTAATTTGTTATCCTTTTGTTTGCCTCTTCGAAAGTGTTTTCAAACTAACTTGTAGGTCTATATTAGTGTTATAATTGGAACATCTTCTATGAAATATTTATGCATCTAGTGAGATTGTGAGATTGAGTAAGCCATACTCGTCTTTTGCTAATCCAATGTCTGTTCAAGCTTATATAAGTGTCCATTTCACTTTGGTACATCACCCTTTTAGATTTTTTAGGATCCCTTTTCCCTTTATAACCCTTTTTTCTATGAATCATTTGTTTAACATTAGTTTTATGTGAGCATCAAGAGGAATCCAACTTTATCTAGAGGTTCAACCCCATCATAGGATACCCATAGCCTAGGGTTGTCCCAATATTATAGCTTAGTTGGAGAGAGCCTGAAGAACCTTAATCAAGGGTGTAAATTAAGTATATAATAGGAACCTAATATAAAAAATTTATTCACCAAGTTTATCTCCAATATAGTACCATTAACTTTCACTATGAAAGATGACTCATAAAACTAGCTTCAACATCCAAGGTTTCTCTAACATAAGTGTTTCAAACACGAAGGTGATATGCATTCCACTTCTCAACATGAATGAAAAAGGTAAAATTATAGAAATTAATGATATTTATGACACTTAGAGATATAAAATTACACTAACTACACTTCATGTGACTTTTTAGAGAGCATACTACTTACACAAAACATGTAAGAGTAAAGTGAACACAAGGATAGATGATTATCACTTGTAATTCAATTATCCACTACTTCACACACTTAGAGAAGAATTTATGAAGTCAAAAACATATTAAAAATATTTATTAAAAGGAAAATATAGTATTAAAACCATTAGGTATTCTCCATACCAGGTGTGTATCACACAAACTTAGCCAAAAGTGGTTGGTCTTATAGAGAAGTGTGAAGAAAGAGAGACAGGTGTGGTAGAAGAAGATTGATAAGTTTCCATGAGAGTTAAAACCAAAAAAATAATTAGGAGATAATCCAAAATATCTCTAATTCCATGTGTCTCACTCCTAAATCATATCCAACCTTCCAAGCGGCATAGGGGTTACAAATTTACTTGACACCTTTACTCACATCTTAGAAATGACCCTTTTTTCATTAAAGGAGTGAAAAATGGATCTTTCAACCATTAATTACATTAAATTATCTTATATCACTAATTAAACATATGACACTCCTTAATAAAAACTTTTGACCTATCATTCTATCAGTTATATGCATAGGTGTCTTGAAACTCTTCATTTCCTATTCCTAGATTGGTGCAAGTGGCATAAAACTCAATTGCATATTATTAAAATACAAAACATATGAATGGTCTTAAAATATTTTATCAGGTCTAAAACAAACAATTTTTTTTCTTTAAACAATTCCCAAGATCTCGATGTGCTCCTTAAGTCTTTAATAGGCCTAGTTTCAATGTAACCCTAAAAACCTATAAACATCTTTGTGTAAGGATTTTTATGGATTATATTGAAAAAATTATGGAATATTATATGACCCATTATTTATTTATATCTCCATGTCAAATTTAATCTTTAGACTCTAAGTGTAAACCCATTTTTCTACCTTTCTCTCTCTTGAATTAGGCCTCCTTGCTTAGGACCCTATTTGATTGATAAAAATTATGCCACACGTGTTTAATCACAAAAAATAATATTATTAAATTTCCCTAGGCCATCACCAATATACATTCTAATTTTATGGTCTTGAGACCCTATGGAAGTATGCAAACCAAGAAATGGCAAAGTTACCTAGTCTCATTTTGAGTCTGTTTGAGACTACCTTAGAAAATGGGCCTAGTTTTATCACCTATAGAACCTATTGTGAATTTTTTTTTAACTTAATGGATATTAAAAGTTATAAATTAACTCATACCATGATTTGAAATCTCTCCCCTTTTCATAACACCTACAAAAAACTAAAAACATACAAAAACAAGGTTTTTATGGAAATTTGTACAAGTAACATCAATAAAAAAAATTCATGTGAGTAACCCCCTTGGAGTAATAAAAAACGTAAAATATTTTTTAGGACAAGAATATGTCATTATATATGCATTTGAGTCCCTTTTTTCCATGACTGGTCACTATCAGGGCTTAAGAGAGGTTTAAGGCCTATTTGAGGTCTTAACAATTGTTCATAAAGAAAATATAATTAAATGGCATCATTCCAATTTTAAAATATTATTTATATACCCATTTAACTATTTAAAATTTCTTAGACTCCCATGAAAATTTTTGGTAATGGTATGAGCATCTAAAGTTGCTCTTCAGGTAGCCTACTTAGCTCTCTTGAGGATAGAGAGAGTTCAAATATGAGTTTTGCATCTAAAATATTCATATGAATATTTTTATAGGTTTATAAACATATGAAACATCCCCATCCATTATTATACATTCATTTTAATTCATTCTTACCCCCTTATGTTCTCATAGTGTACTGGTCAGGGTGTTGGGGTTATGGCCTTGTTACCTTCTTGATAGCCCTCAAGGGTATTTGATGAAAATATGAGTATGTGTAAACCATGGAAGTTTATTGAGATATATTATATGAATTTTAAATACCCTTAGAGTCCCTTAATGAGTTATTTAATTGTTTATTTATTTATTTATTCTCAAGTGGACTCTTAAGTCTCTTGACTGCCCCTTACCCAAGGAGTGGGCAAGGTCTGAGACAAAATAGTGAGTACTTCCATTATTTGTCTAACTTCAAGGAGATAATGGATATTTTTTTCAACTCAAAAAAAAAACATATATACCAAATTTAAAATCATGAACATGCCTTTAAATTCCTCAAGATAATAATTTCTCTCATGACATGCAAGGTCTACTATTGTGACTATAAGGTTTTAGGCTTAGACTAAATTTTGATCTTTTTCCTCTTATTATCAGACATAAGTGGATATATTAATGTGTTTAAAACTTATGAAAACACTAAAAAATATCAATAATCCTTTTATACCCCTCTATATTCCTCACTCTCCTTTAATCCAAGCAAAACCTTCATAGAGCAAGTAGACTTGTATTGTATGTTTGACTATGTGTGGGGAGTGAAAACCATTTTGGTCAACATACTCAATTATTTTTTGTTTAATAATAACCTATTTTTCTATTTTTAAAACTTTTTATATGCCTCATAACTCTCTTTATGCCTCTATTCTCATTTTAGGCTTAACCAGCTTGTGTTCTCTTCATACAGTCACCTATAGGTGCCTATTAGGTATCTTGACTACTTACTATGGGTTTGAGACCTCGCCCTCCTATAGATAACATTATTAGTATTCATGAAATTATTTTACGTTTTCAATTAGGTTTAAAGGACTTCTTAACACCTCTCTACCCCTTTTTTCTCAAGACTTAAGACTAATTATTTGTCTAGCCCCCTGTAGGTGTTCTTAGGGTATTTTGATTATGTTCCTTCAATTAAAACCCTATAATTTTATTTAAAAATGAACTTATTATATATCTAATGGATTTATTTTTAATATATCATTGTATTAAAACTCTTTATCATATATTTTCTATCTCTTCTTAGCTTGAAAAATGAAAGATCCTATAGTAGGCATGTAGATGACTTATAGGAAGGTCATGACTAAATGTAGGGTTTAGAAACCTCAATATTAAATAGTGACCTTATTAATGTTTTTTAAATTTTATTTAGATCAAAATTTGTTCCAAACAGTTTATACATGCTTTGCCCTTTCATTCTTTTGTTTTGAGACTAGTCTACTTCTCATTACCCACCTATAGGTGACAATCAAGGAGTATGACTGTATGTTGAGGTTTGAAACTAAGTTCTATCTCCTACCATGATTTTTAAAGATTAAAAAATAAAAAATAACTCATTACACTATGTATTCATAGTCTAAATACTTCTTGGCACTATCAAATCATCTTTCACTTGTTCTCATTTGTACATAGTCCCTATAGATGCTCTTTAGATTATATATTTGGCTTATTGACCATAAATAACTACGTAAGTGACTTAATATCTCTTCAAGGATTTATAATAAATTTACATATATCTAAGGATAAATAGATAATATTCCATTTTCTTATCTTTGTTTTTAAGTTGGTTTGATGTTGATTAAGTTTCAAAATGAGGACCTACAAGCCTAAGGGCATGCAGGTCTCATTTGACTATTTATTACTATACAAAGAGACATATCTCAATGATTTATTTAACCTTTAAAGTCTATCAAACCATGACACACCTCCTTAACAACTCTCAAGGCCATAAAAAGCTTTAAGACAAGTATGAGTATCTCCTTCAACTTCAAGTTACTGTATGGACTGTAGGCCTGTATCAAGTAATGTAGGAAGTATGTGTATAGGGGCTTGTAGTTTTTATTCAAATTGAGTATTTTATTGATGTAATTGAATTATTTAGGTCCATTTTAACATATGAATATATGTGTCAACCTTATCCATGGCTCTGAGCATCCTCAAACTTGTTCCTATAGTCCATACAATATGTAATTGAATGAAGCAACTATAAACTCTCATTATAATGTGTGTTTGGGATCTTTATCATCATTTTTATCATGATTAAAATGGTTTAATAATGTCTCAAAACTTATAACATGATGTATTAGTGGTATTTGAATCAAATTGGAACTTCAAACCTCCATTAGACTATTCAAACATAGACTATGTCTCATAAAGAGCATTACTCTTGAAAAATATATAACAAAACACATATAAGACAAAATAATAATTAATCCATGAAATTTAGGGATTTTTAATGAATAATAAATCACTATAAATATATAATAATCATTAACATGAATATAAAATAAAGAGTTGCAACAAAATTCACTAAAACATCCTATACACTAAGATATTATTCCTCCAAGTGAAATTAATTCATGGATATCATTAAACTAATTAAACCACCATAAATTTTAAATCCAAGACCTATTAAAATCACCCTAAAAATCATTAATCTCCTTAAATTTATGATCTAGAGAAATAGGTGCAATAATAGACCCCTCGCAAATGAATAGGCCATAGTGACTTGCTATCACTCTTAATGATTATCAATAAATAAGAGGCCACCAATATGAAAAATAATTAAAATTATTTTTATATTAATTATACCTCTAACAATGGCCAAATTCTTAGTTCCTAACTCTCTTTCTCTCTCTTGGCCATACCATTCAATGCAAATTTGCTTTTTTGAGTTTTTGAAGGCAAAAATGGAGGAGAAAAGTAGTCTGGAGTGTCAGTTTAACTTTAAACTTAGTCATAAATTTAAAATGGTTTTAGGTATCCCAAAATTCACTTAAAAACTATTTGAAACTAAAAACTAGTCTTGCAATGCCATATGAATGCTTGAAAATTATTGTTTTACCAAGATTAGGCATTGAACTATTGGTTTTATAAAACTATTACTATTATTGAACCTTATTTGACCTCTTTCTAACATAAAGGGAATTTTTAATCTTATTTAAACATTATATCCTTGAGGTGGCACATCTAACTCTTCTTCATAGGCCAAAAGGTGGCAAAAATGTGATTATATGTAAGTAAGAGTTAAATAAAAGTTTGAGCATGGAAATATGACATTAAATACACCACAATAAAAATTTTAAAATTACTATAGATTATGTTATACATTTTACCATGTTTTACCATACAAGACCTTTTACTTAACCATAGGACGAGACAAGTGAACATAAAACCAGAACTTGAACAATGCTAGACAAGGGCACATATAACCACATACAACATTTTAGGACCATAAGAGACCATGACAAGACCATAAAAAACATTATATACCTTTATAAAGTTTCAAACTATAGGGGGTGACCAATTTTGACATGAGTTCAAAATTTGGCAATAATACCACTATCAGGCTGAATGTAAATTTGGAATGATAATGAAAAATCAAATTCAGAGCAAGCCAAAAATTTTATTTCATGATTCAAGTTTGAAAGAGAAAACAATAAAAATATATAAGATAAGAAATTTTGTTCACTTTATATTCAATAATTTGATTCAACTTCCTATCAGACTCTTGAGTTATACACTACAAGATGAAAACATTCTACAACTACTAAGAATAAGCAAATATTATATACAATAATATTAAACCAAGCTTGTTGCATGGATTGATTGAAGGTGTTGATATAGATCACCTTTACCTTCATATAGTTAAATATTAGGAGCTTCAAAACTATAGGTAAAGGATAAGTTTCCATATTAGAGGATAATGGACTATGAAACAAGGCATGCAAATCCATGAAATGACTAGTTGTAGATACACCTTACTCTAATTACAACATCTTAGCATGTAGATATATAATAGTCTACTCAAGCCAACATGTAATAGGAAAGATTGATGATGTCATATGCATAGTCATCATGGGAGGGGTAATTATTTCCTATATAGGAATAGGTATGATTTTTTGGGAAGCTTTGTATTTCCCCCACACCTTGGGTGGTTGACACATATTTCACTATAGGTGTAAATGTAGGAATAATATCAATAGTATAGGTCTAAACATCTAAATTGGAGGTATTATATTTAAATAATTGGTTTATATCATATATGGGGTAATATTATTCCCCAAATGTATAAACTTGATCCAAATTTTATGTTCATCTCTTACAATATATAATATTTCATCAATATGATGTGAATTCAAATCAATGAATTATTAGTCATTCATCGCATGAAATTAGTTAGTAGTTTTTGTTACATGAGTATTATTGGTCTCAATATCCATGATAAGTTAATCAATAGGGTGCATAATATGTATTTTATAGTCTATAATAGGAATAATGAAGAAGGCATGCCCTTTATTGTTTGGTAGTAACAACAGGTAGCTCAAATTGGATGATACAATAATATAATTTGGGTAATAGTTCATTTTAAATTTTATCCTTATTAACATTCTTATATTTGATCTATTTGACCCATTTATTTACATAATTTATCTATATAAGATATACCATCCAAGTAAAATAATATGAAAAGAGTACCTTCATGACTTGCATTCACATATAAGAACTATGTTAGTTCATTATAGCCATAGGTAATGTGTATTATTAGGGAATAACTAGAAATAAAGTATGAAAATAAAACCTAAGCCTAAAACTTGAAACCCTAATTTATACCTAGGGTTACACATGATTTGATCAATATAAGGGTTCACCAATATGTTTCACCATAATTTGGTCTTAGAAACCCTAAAAGGGTATAAACTAGTAGAATAGTTTAGATTGATAAATATGGTATTCAGGCATATATCTGAATATAAAATAATAAAATTTATTGTAATGATTTACAAGTTTTATATGATAAATATAATCAATATAACAAAGGGATGAGTACTTAACTTTTTTGGTTGACTATTTGACTATAAATACCATTATAAAAAAGGGATGAGTATTTAAATTTTTGGTTGATTGTTTGATTATTTTTATATTTTAACTATAGAAAATAGATTACAATAGGCTTGTGATTTATTTAGTGTAGGATTTATGTCTTTGTCTGTGTAGGGTCAGTTCCGTCAAATCTAGGTCAATATCAAGTGTCCATACTAAAATGAGTGGTCAATAGTGCACTATGACAAAAAAAATGTGTTTGTGACCATACAATCACCTTTAAATATCTATATAATATTTGTATGTGCTATGTTGAACCCATAATGATATACATGTAACTCCATAAATTACCCTTTTTCACCTTGAAACCCTATGTGTGCTTGTGATAGCTATAGATATGAAAAATTATAATAGTTTGAGCTAACCCCAAGCACCCCCATTTGATGATTGATCACTGCCTACGTATCTAATACTACGAGTAGTTAAATCAAGCCACATGTAGTTTTCCCATCTATTATTATTATGTAATTATGATCCTTCACTATTTATATGAAGTTCTCAAATTGGGTTTGATACTTGACAATGCTTGCTTTGACTTAGATTTGGTTTTATTTAGATTTGGCTTGTGACTAATCCTAGTGATTTATTTTTCAATTTGGGAAGAATAGGGAAAATTTGTTCAATGTGTAATACTATATAAATGTGTGTCAGATATGTGCCTTATCCCTTATCAAGTGAGAGCTTGATTTGTATATATGATTCTAATTGGGTAATTTCTTATACCATCTACACACTAGGTAAATGGGATAACCATATATACATTCTATTTTTATCACTTCTATTTTATAATTATAAAATGGAATGATTTCCTATAATTGCATACAAACTAGTTTTAAATCATCTGTTTGTCTAAAATACGAGTTTAAATTCACCTTGGGGTATCTATAAGTGGTATAATTCATCGTATTAATTCTATTCAATTATCATTCTGGTTATTTTCTTTGGTCAATTCTTCTATTATGATTAATTCGATAATTCTTCTTCATTGATTAATTAATGCAATTAAGTCCCCTTCCCTAAATCATTTTTCTAATTGAATCCCCCATATTGTATTAATTAATTTGATATTTGATTAATTTAATTAATCATTTTTGTAATTATAATTCTATGTAAATGAAATTATAATTTCTTTTCAATTATTTATTCTTCTTTTTCTTTTTCTTTTTCTTTTTCTTTTTCTTTCCAAAAGGGCATATTTATTCAAGAAAGAACCTTGAGATCCTATAGAATATTATCTTAGATAGTCACTAATTACTAAATGAATTAATATAGAGGGTTATTATCCACCCTTCATATTGGATACAATATTAAGGGCCCACAATGAATCTTGTGAGATATTTTAAAGGAACATTCTTAGCCCTTCATTTTGGAAACAAGATAAAAGACCTACATTGATTATCCATGTGATTTCTTGAGAATGATTTTCCACCCTTAATCTTAGAAATAAGATAAAGGGACCACATTAAATCTTATAAGGATATTTTGAAGATAATTATTTACCCTCTATCTTTCATACAAGATGGATGGATCATATTAATTTCCTTTTGATATTGTCAAGAGACATCCTCAACCCTTTCATCTTGGACAAGATGAAAGGTTCATATTATCAATCCATGTGACTTGTTAAGGATGTATTTACAACCATACATATTTTAATAAAGATGAAAGGTCCTCCTTGATTCATAATTGATATAAATATACCCCTTCCTTTTATAATTTTCTATGTTCAAGACTCAAAACAAAGCCCTGCCAATTTTATACGTTAACTTATGCATCAAAGTACATGTTTATAAACTCAGTTTCTTAATGCCTTCAAGGATGCATGGTATATTTTGGGATAGTAAAATTATAAAATAATTCTTGAAGATACATGTAATCCAAATCATATACAAATAAGAGGTTTCTAATGAATTTTTGCATTGTATTAATTTAATATTAGCATTGTTATCTTAATATTTGTATTCTCACAAGGTCTTAGGTGTAGATTATTAGTACTTGATACTTAATTCAATCATTTGTAATTATTGAATAAGTATAAATAATTTATATATTATAATGATACATATAACATTACTAATGGGACCCAATTCACACCTCACAAATTCTTATAGTCTCTTTATCAGTCTTCTAGTTAAAAAAAGTTTATTCTAATTTTTGCTAAGAAAAAGTTGGTAAAATAATCATAAATTTTGAGTTTTTATCTATTTTATTATTAATTTCTTAGGTATGTGTATAATTTTCTTATAAAAAACCTCTCAAAATTTTGTTGAAAAATGATGAATAGTTTAGGAGTTATTATCAAATTAATGACTGCCACCTTTTATTTTTGATTTTATTTTTTTGTTAAAAATGGTTGATAAAATGATCATAACTTTTGATCTGTTATCTATTTTAATCTAATTTTTTTTATGGGTGTGATTATTTATCCTATAAAAAATATATACAAATTTAGTGATAAAATAATTTATATTTTAGAAGTTATCATTAAAATACTAAATCCTACTATTTTTCTCTTTTTGTTTCTTCAATTTCTTGAAGTTTTTGTTTACAAATTTACACATACCAAAGACCCACTAAGTAAAAATACTCACTTTATTTTATTATATGCTACAAAAATATGTTATGATTAATTCAAACATATGTTACTTTTTAACATTTTCTGTGGTGTTTTTAAAACTAGTTCATCTCTTGATTTAGTATTTTGAAAATAATTCATGTTTCAATTTGGTGCTATAAAAATGAGTTCATTTTTGTTCATATTTATTCAATTCTTTGTTTAGTATTTGATTGTGTGATTGTGTAATTACTTCACATGTATATTCTCCTATTTGGTAGGGTTATTGTTATAGTAGGTCATTTACTTTAGCTCATGTTAATCTAGGTACTTTATTTTATTATTCCCACCCACTTATATGTGAATATTTCATTTATCTTATTTTATATATTATAAGATATTACATATTTATCTCTTAGATATTATGGAGATAATTTATAGTTATTTATATCCTTTAGGTATAATTATATCTTAGTTATAAGTTTCATCTCTGGCTTGATCTCTTAATTATGATTGATCACTTAATTTGATCTCTTAGTTATGATTGACCACTTAGCTTGACCGCTTAGTTAGGATTGATCTTCTTTGCTTATATATGAAAGGATCTTTCATTGTATTTGATGAGGTTTTGGAAGGGGGGGACACTCATCCTCACCCTTAACCCCTTAGTCATATGGTGTGGTCACATGGAGGGGGATTAATTTTTTATTCATGCTAGTGGGAGATTAACTTCTATCCCTAGAACTTTATTTAATTATCTCCGAGTAATTAATTTTTTTAAGCATTTAAATTTTGTGAATTTTTATTTGACCTATTTATAATGGAAAATATGTATTAACTATATATTTTGATTGAAAACTCAAAATTGAGTATTTTTAATAAAAAGTGTATATTTTTTATTTTCAATCTATTGGTGTCATTTATTTTGTAAAACACATTAAATTATAAAGTGCCAATTTTTTGGGTGCTCATTATTTTTGTTAGAAGACATTAAATTGTCAAGGAAGATTTTTTGGGGAGGTTTTTTCTACTTCTTGTCTTTCTCCTTATTTTTTGATAATGGATTTTTGCTTCTTTGATCCCCTTAATACCTCAAATTAAAACACTTGGAAGATCAAAATGAAGATACACTTTTAGCTGAAAGGCTTGTGAAGAGTTGTGTTTAATGACTTTCCTCACTTTACAGATGAGGAAGGTATTGCCTAGATTATATCCATGCAAGATGGGGCTCTTCTCTTGATTAGTCTCCATATTTTAGATACTTTTCAGTCCTATGTCACAAGTGAAACATCACCAAAGGAAGTTTGGGACCACTTTATAGCCTTACTTTAGAAGGATAATGAGTATTTTAGTTCTTTTGAACCCTCTTTTACTCCACCTCTTTATCCTATTGTATGTCAGGATTTATTTTTTGATGATGACACAGACATTCTTTCTCTTGTTAAAAAGAAATTACATTTTGATAGTGGTTTGATTGAGTTGCCTAATACTCATATATTTTATACTCATATTTATTTCATTGATCAAGAGGACATGATTCTTGAGGATGTGGCACCTCCACCATCACTTTTGGAGATCATGGATGAGGCACCATCATGACTTCTTGAGGATGACATTTATTGTGCCATAATTGTTGTTCCTTCATTGCCTACTTCACTTATTTGTGAGGATATGTGGTTAGATGGTGATTTTCATGAGAAACCTATTATTATTGCACATTTTAATTTGGATCTTTTTCTTTCTCTTACTAATACTATTAATATTTGTTCTATGATGGATCCGCTTGCTCACATGCTTGGTTTCTTTGAGAGATATAATCTTGTTTTTGGGTCTTACACACTAACCTCTATGGACTACACTCACAAATTCCTTGACAATTACTTATAGAGTATTATGTCTCCTATTAGGCCTATTCTTTGGCAAGGTCATCACAACATCAATGTTTTTATAGGTGAGGTATCTTTGGGACATCTTGATTGCATATAATAGTTAGTTTTTCTTCCTATGGGTAGAACCCATGGTTTGTGTATATGGGACTCTTTCACCTCATATGGAGATGGTTTCTTACATATTTTCAATTTGCATAAGATATATAGTACTAATCTTTGTGTGGGGTGAAGGAAGTTGTCCTTGGGGGGATTCCATATGAAGTCCTTTCTTTTCTCTCTTTTTTTTTTTTTTTTTTTTGGGGGGGGGGAGTTTTTTTCTTACATGTTTTCTTAATTTATCCACTTTATGAGAGATTATTTCATGAATATAGTGTACTTGAGTAACTTATCATGCCTTGTTTCTAGGACTCATATTATGGATATGTCGCTTTATTTTTGGCCCCCAATTTCACTTGAGGTGGGGGGCAATGGGAGGGTAAGGGGGAGAGGGAGACAAGGTGTTAGAGTAGGTCGTTTACCATATCTCATACTTTCCTAGGTACTTTATTTTAATATTCCCATCCATTTATGTGTGTATGTTTTATTTATCTTATTTTATATATTATGAGATACTATATATTTATCTCTTCGATATTATGGAGATAATTTATAGTTATTTATATCTTTTAAGGATAGTTATCTATTAGTTCTAGTTTTGATCTCTAGCTTGATCTCTTAATTATGATCGAACACTTATTTTGATCTCTTAGTTATGATTGATCACTTATCTTGATCTCTTAGTTAGGATTGATCTTTTTTGCCTATATATTCAAGGCTCTTTTGTTGTATTTGATGAGGTTTTGGAGATGTAATATATGATATAGTTACTCTTTTTTGTAATTAATCTGTAAGCCTACTATTTTATATTATTGTTTTTATGAATGTGATGTTCTAATAACAGATAGATATTTATGGCTTGAAATTATTTTTTTTTCATTCCTTTCAATGACTTAGAAACATGAAGGTGATCATTTGATTTTATACTAAGATATTTGCCTATTATGATCTTTGTTTACCCTTAGGGGATTCTTGTGAATCAAAATGACATTACCTTTCATTCTTATTTTGGCTATGTGATTAAAGTTTCATTGCCTTCTCATGAGTGCTTAGGGCAAGGTGAATGGGACATCATTACCCAAAATTCTTACCAAACCTATTATCTAATAGGGTATACAAATTAAGGTTATGTTAGTAGTATTTTAGTTGAAAAGTACTTAGAGTTTGATTTTTATGGTAACACTTCACTGAAATCCTTATGGATGAAGAGGTCATAAAGGGTCAAGACCCTTTATCTAATGACCCATTAAATCTCAACATCTAATTGATGAATATTTTTTGTGTTTCTGTATTGCAAGGTATATCAGGACCATTTAGAAACCTTAAGAAATCATTAGCATAAGACCATTCATCCATAAAACATTTATCAGTGCAGGGTTGTAAAAGTAATCACATATGAATATATATTTTATGTAAAAAAATTTTGAGAGAAGTGTGGGATTAAAACACTACCAATAAGGACAGTAATTACTTAAATAATCTTAAATTTTTAATCCTCTCTTAAGGAAAGTATACCAAAAGACTCAATGAATTTGGAGTATTTACATGTTAGTCACTAAAGTAGGGTTGTTATATTGAGTGTTTTATTGATTGGTTACGGTTTCAAAACTTGTCATAATCTATGTACACCTTCACAAAGAGGTGTTACTCTATCCACTTTTCAAGTTATTTTTTTCCCCTTCTACATCATGTCAAAAATTGTGTAAACACATACCATTATTATCTGAAATCATACCATTATGATGTCTACATGAATTTGGACCTATTTTAATAATTTTCCAAGTTTATAGATCAAAACCACTCCAAAACTAGGTTTAAATTCTTGTTTTAGTACCATTTTATTGTGTTTAAAATAAACCTATTCAACTTCAAAACTTTCTCTTGTTGTTTCCAAATCAAATTCCCATTCCATCTAAGTCTATTCCAAGTTTAGGTCCAATTACTTGTGTTTAGGTCACATTATTTTGCTTAAAATAGTTTCCAGCATGCCTCTTTACATAATAAGTGGTATGGCTTATAGTGTTTCCTATGATGATGATTGGACTCAAAGTCAAACAAACCCATTTACATATCAACTAGATTATCCACATGATCGATAGGTTTCTATGAATTCACATGATATGGAAGTTCACCAACCTGAGTACGAAGATGTGCCACTTACCTATGATATATATATCAATCTTAATTTGATAATAGAGACAAATCTCTCTTGTGATTATTATAAATGGGTGCTAAGGTTCCATTTGAATATCCTATAGAAACCTTGTATAATGCTGAGAAATCAAAACCATAAAACACTATCACAATTATATAGTGGACTGATTATATACCCTCCTCTAGTCATGGTCCTAAAAAAAATTAAATGTTTAAAATTTTAGAAACATATAGAAAGTGGAAATATCTACTTATATCTCCACCCCAACTTTTGCCTAACATTATAACCTATTTACAACAAGATGGTCAAGTTTTAAATAATATTTCCACCTTATTAATTAATCTAGTTTATGATCCTCCACTTATAGAGTTAAATCAACCTATTGAAAACTAATTTAAAAATTTATTATTTGATCTATTTCCTCTTATAGAGACATACATTGCTCCTGAGAAAAATTCACCTATCAATTCCTCACAAGTGATTGTAGAGAATCCCCAAAAATCATTCCATAATCCTAATCAAGTTCTTATTAATCCCACTCTTACAATTTCATCTGAAAAAATCCCCCCTCAATAGTTATAGAGTTCAACTCATTCCTAATATGTCCCCTATTGAGACACAAAATATCCCTTCTAATTCACATTTCTACCAATATAATCCTTCTAGATTCAATCAAGGTCTTTCTAATACCTATCAAGTCTTGTTTGATACACACTAAAGAATTCCATATAGATAACAGGTTACTTCTAATCAATAGTGAGTTCCCACCACTAAAAAACAATTCCTTAGTCAAAGAAATTAACTTCTTCCTACATAGAAACAAGTATACATTCCATCTTCCAATCCCAATCAATACTAAGTTCCTCTTAACTAATCCAATCCCAATCAATACCAAATTGTTCTTAATCAATCCAATCTAGGTAACATGATTAATAATTATAATAAGTTAGTATAGAGTTTTCATAAATCCAAAAAATATAAAATTTTATTCTTAGTCATACAATCCTTGAATTACATCCTAAAACACTTCCTTTTCCCTAGAATAGTAGGCTATTAAGGACGTAATTTCATCATTACAAGCTAGGAGTTGGGACTGACATTACAAATTGGAACACATATGTTCATATCCATTTGATGAAATAATATTCTAAATCCCTTTTCCATCTCATTTTTATATTCCTAAATTTGACAAATATAAAGGAAAAGGTGACCCAAGAGAGCACTTAAACCTATTTTTTATTGCCTGGCAAGAAGTAGGCCATGATACCAGTTTTCTCCTTTGCTTATTCTCATGGAGTTTAGTTGGGCCAAATTTAGAGTGGTTTATGCATATTCATAAAGGTAATGTCACATATTTTTATGATTTGTTAGAGAATTTTATTAAGAATTTTTCATAAAACATTGAAAATGAAATGACTATGGTTGATTTGTGTGTTATCAAAAAATAAGGGGTTGTGAATTTTACAACTTATTTTCAAAGATGGCAAGCATTTTCTAAAATATTTCCACATACACTTCCTAATAGTTAATTAGTAAACATATTCATGACCAATTTAAATCTTGAGACAAATCTTAAGCTCAGAATACAATGTCCAGAAAACTTTTATGGTGTTGTTAATAAAAGTATCCAAATAGTGAAGGATCTCATTTGATAAAGGATTGATTAAAATTTATTCATAGAATCATAATCAGAACCAAACATTAGCTCCATATATAATAAGTGTAGTAGATAAGCCTAAACCTTTCAATTGAAATAAGAATCTGGTTGGTAATAAAGTCACAGAATTAAGATGTGCCCATCCATTGTAGTCACCACTAGTGAAAAAGGCATGTCAAGTACAATCACTTCCTTTACAAAGGTAACCTCCTCCAAGGAATTGGTTTAATAGAAGACCATTTTATAATTTGGGAGAGCCCATTAAGAATGTATTTCACATGATACTTTCTATAAATATGCTTACTTAGACAAATACAAAACCTTTGATTAAATTCAGCCTAAACTAAAGAGGTATAGGGATAATGAATATTGTGAGTATCATTGGGTCAAAAGTCATGCAATTCATAAATGTGTGAAACTTTGACATCTCATTCAATACATACTAGAAATAGGGGAAATTGAGTTTAAAATTCATCATCTTCTAATTCAAATAAGAACATGGGGATATATATATACCATTTTCCTTAGCATCATTCTAATCATAATAAATAATGATAACATAAATAAAATAATAATTAAAATTAAAATCAGGGTTCCTATGCTAACAATGTTGATCATCATGTTACCCATTACAATTACAACATAGTGGGATATATCATAGAACATCATGTGTACATGATCATAATCAAACCTCATTCACATTCATAGTTCCCAACAAATAAGTCCCTCCATTATAAGATCAATTCCATCTATTATGGTAGTTCCTCCTTCCCATAACCCTCATCCTTGAATTATACTCCTAGGAACTATTTATTCTAATTCAAATCCTCATGTATTTTTCCCTTTTAAGATTATGTTATTACAACTCTATACTCTAAAATAACCCTTCAAGGACCTAGATCTTCCTCAACTCATCCTAATACACCTTATAATTCTAATCCTTTTCTAAATTAATCCAAACCTAAGTATACACCTCCTATCAAGAAGTAATATGATCTTGTGGATAAATTGAATAAAACACCAACACAAATTTACATTTTAGATATTTTTTGTACTTCTCAGATCTACAAAGATATTTTGTATGAATTTTTGATCCAATCTCAGGGGTCTAGAATTATTGACTGGATAAATTTAAAGCATTGGTATGACACTTGTCTCCTAGCCCACAATTTATATTTGATCAAAGTGATATATCATCCCTTATGTCTTACCACTCCAACTCCATGTACATTGAATTCATAATCATTTTCCATAAAATCAAATGATTACTTAAATAAAATGTTTATGGCCTCAATATTGTTCCATGATATATAGTTCAACATTAGGGATATACTATGGTATATCTAAAAAATAATACCATTACTTTAATGGGTATGATAATACTGAATGACAATAAATAGGTATAATTTCCTTTCCCATTTAGGTTGGGCTTGTCATCCATAGTACTTTATGTCATGTGATTAACCTTGACTTACCATAAAACCTCCTTCTTGGTCATCAATGGATTCATTCGATGCATGTATTTCCCTTTATGATCCATCAATGCATCAAAAATTTCTCATTCAAGAATGAAGGCTACTATTATTGGGGATATGAAACTATATCAATACTATAAACAACAAAAAGTAGAGGGTCACCAATATACTTATTATCCTAGTGCTAACTTTTCCATCAAAAAGGATAATTAAGTGATGTATGATCCACCAAAGTCTAAATATATAGATCCCAGTACTCTTGATTCTTCTTCAAAACCATACTTTCCCCCATTAAATTCCTCTCATTTCAATATTCATAACAAATGCCTTGGTATTTATAGTATTAAAATTTCCTTTCATTTTTCCAAACTACTTAGATCACCCAAATCCCATAGCATGACCAATATGAAATGGCACAATAAGAAGAGTCTCTTCCATTCATATCATGAAAAAGAATTAGTCAAGATATTTTGAAGTAAGAAGATGAATCATGGTTATACAGTGAGGACTTTTATCCATGATTTTAGAGTAAAAAGGACCTTATTCCTAATAATATTATGTCCCATCATGCTTATAAATACAAAGGTTTGGGATAAATAAACAATGTATAATAGATCCTATTTTTCTTGCTCTGCATGCAAAAAAATAAGGTCTTGGATACAAATCACATAGGGTTGTCCCCACACATCCTAAAAGTGATTCAACCTCTATGTTAAAATATGATGTTCCTATTTTCACTTTGAGTTTCACCCTTTGAGAATGTGTTTTAGGTATCCTCACATAATTGACACAATGGGAACTCTTTAATGTTGTGGGTGGCTTATGACTACAGAAAACCTCCAAATAGGGCTGGCTCCCTTGATGCTACACCTAATACTAACACTACACCTATTCAAATTTCAAATAAAATGGAAATATAAAGAATGAAATAAATGACTAAAATGGGTGATGCACCAAATTTTCAGTCTCCTCTACTTGTTTATTATTGTTACTATAGACTAAAATAAGACTCAAATTTGATTTTACAACTCCAAACAAGCCTTCCAATATAAGTGTTTCAATATGGAGGTTACAGTTAAAGAATAAATCAAGAGTGATAATAAAGAGGTCTAAAATAAGACACTATTGAATATTTACATACTTAACCTTTGAATGACTACTTGACACACACCATATGACCTATAATAAGATGACTTACTCACAAAAAGGCCAGAATGAAGAGGGCAAATGCAAGGAAGTTGAACACTATCACCATCATTCATAACCAATTAATCATAATAAAAATATATTAAATTTTTAAAAGGCATGAATTATCTTTTATTCAATTCAAAATCAAGAACCGATATCACTTTTGGTAGGGCTATGCCATAACCAACTATAGGATGATTTCAACTTCACTTGTAAAAGTACATATAGGAAAAGAGAAGGGAGAGAGATAAGGTGGAGATGTAGGATTATCATTATGGATATCATATAATCATGAAATCAATTATAACTCCAATGTAATGTGTAAAAAAGAGTCATATGATTCTTTCTTCAACATGTGTTAGCCTTGCATAAAGATGACCTCATGAAAGATAGCGTAGGAGTCTCTTGGCCTTTTATGAATCATCCTATCTTCTTAAAATTGACCTAACTTATTTATATATTATTTACAATTCAAAAATTTACTCCAAATTCCATTAATATTCATTATACCTTGTGCACACTTTGGCAACGTCAAGTCTGATGTTACAAGACTATATTTGTGTTTGAGAGTTCTTCACACTATGAAGCTAGTAGACTACCTATTCATGAGCCCTTAAAAATTTTCTAAATAAATTTTAATGGGATATTATATTATTTAATAATCCTAAAATTATTCCATTATATGTCTACAATGGTTTCTCAAGGATCCTTATGCCTTAAATGACCTTAAGAAAGTTTGTAATTCCATTTCTTCAATGCAAGTGAGAGGTAAATTTTCACTTGACTTAGTATATTGCTTGAAAAATTATTATATCACCATGATAATTTATTTTATTGGTGGTTTAAAAACTTCCCCAACTGGTCAAGAAACTCTCACACACTCAAACACCATGTAAACTAGAAAAGAACCCTGATTTATTTCATAGTATAGACTTGTGTTTTAGATTTTTATCCATAATCATAAATTTTAAGGAATTTAAACCAATTAAATAACTTAAACTACATTAAAAAAAAATACCTTTTTTTCAATTTTCCTGATGTTTCATTTAGTATAACTCAAAATATGATTTTTTGTGAAAACTAGGCTTGTAGGGCAACAAACAGGCTAGTTTGCTATTTTTTATACATTTTTAGATATAGAGGGTATAAAGAGATTATTATTTTTTTATTTTAACCTATATTAATCCATAAAACCAATAAAAACATTATTTTTCATGATAAATCAAAAAAATATCAAAAACACTCTTTTTAAGGTCTGTAACAACTTAAAAATCAAGAACAATGGACCTAAAGAGAGATAAATGGGCATATATTGAGTTTAATGGGGTATAAATACCTCATTATTTTTTAATAGGAAATAAATAAATCCATATATATTCTAAAACCATTTTATTCACTTAATCAGTCAATAAAATCTTAATAAAACACTCTTTTTAGGCATGTTACAACTCATAAACCAAGAACAATTGAGACATATTCTTGAAAGGGTTAATGAATTATTGGTTTAAGTTGTTTGGGTACTCAAATTATATTTTAAGGCTGTTATAACACAATTTTTTATGTGTCTAGACCATTAAAATGCATATTTAATCCTCATTTCCTCTAAAAACACTTCACAATTTCCAAATCTACATGTCATGTCAAGAAATAATAAAACAATGAAATTTGCTTTCCAATGTAGATCCGATCAGGGTTTATTTCTTGGATTTTGGTGTTTTAATGAATTTTATACACCTTTAGAGTGATATAAAACCATCATTATGCATTCATAGATCTCAAGAGTGCTTCCAAAAGGAAAAAATTGAACAGTTGGGGTTCATAAGGGTTTTGGAGGTGCTAGAATTGTTAGCAATTGTTAATAAATCCATGTTCCTCAAAATTATAACTATTGAAAAAAAATTATATTGCATATGGTTTCCATTTAAACCTTAATATAACTGGTTCTCACGTTCTCTATCCTCCATGAACCAATGCCAAACTTGTTGACCTTCTTTGCCTGTGAGTGACTCGATGGAGTTCTTGAGTAATTTTTTGCCTTCTTTGGACCTACACCTTCTGCTTGAGATATTTTTTTGGACTTATAAGGATTAAATAGGTGTTCTTATGTATTTACCACCTTATTCCATGATACATTTGGCTGGATACACTGAATCTAATATAGAAACTTGTAAAATCTGATCCAAACATGCCTTCTTTTGCTATAAAACCTATCCATTTGGATTAATGCCCTATTTTAGATTCAAGAAATATGTCCATGGAGTCCTTCCTAAATTTTATAAGGATAATTTAATGTACCAATCATCTTCTTTACCTTCCTTTCCATCTATTTCAAATGTTATTCCAAGTTAAAATATTAAAACAAAGAACAAAATATTTTTTAAATGTAACATTGGAAATGTATGGAGTTGGAATTTTTGCTAAGTGAATAAGTGTAATGAATTATAATATGACCTTTATAAAATAAAAAATGATTTCAAATAACATATTTTAACCTTTACACATGTTGTTGACTTTTCACACTTGATATCTCTCAAGGGAGTCACTTTGCCATAATGAAACAAGCAATAGAACAAAATAAATTTGAAACCCTAATTTCTCCAAAAATATCTTAAATTTTGATAAAAACTTCATAGATGACCATTTTCAAAGTTAGACAACTCAAAACATTATTTAGACATACCATGATCAAGGGTGGCTAAATTAGCCAACTGTTCTTAGTAATGACAAAGAGTCCTTTTATAACATCTATGATGATCTTGCCAACACTAATATGTTTGATTTTGATTCTATTCTCACTATGTTTTTAGTTATAAACTTTCCACTTACCTTCCATTATCTCAACCTCATTTATCAACACCAACAAGATAATGATATCTTACTCAATGAGTTTTCAAACAAAGAAGCCATTTTAAATTCATGGGATAAAGAGATAGTTTACCAATGGGTGAGCATAATAGGGAATTTGTATACACTTTGGACCCTGAGGCCTAATTTAGGGGAAAAGCAAATTTCCTTTGTCAAAATAAAAATGAAACATCGATATCCTTAAGTGGAAACCTATCTAAGGTACTTTTAGATCAAGAAAATAATAAATAAAAAGATAAGTCCATTTGTGAAACCCTATTTTAGCTACCATTGGATAGATAATTTCACTCTCCTTCATAGGAAGCCCAAGAATCCAAAAGTCCATGCTTTTCCTTTAGAGCAAAAATCAATCCCAAAGATCATGAAGAATTTGATTGCATGGTCCTAAAAAATCAATATTTATTAGCTCATTGGTTGTTACCTAATATGAATAATTATAATTCTTAATACATGGGTAGATCTAAAATCCCACATTTAGAGCTAGATAATCAGTTGTCTTCTTTACCTATTATTTTGGAAGACATTACCACTCTTATTGTGGAAGATACTACAAAAGTGAATATTGGCACCTATAACAAAACTAGGATTATCAAACTTAGTGTGTCTCTCAATCTAGAGGAACATGAATTAATTATTTCTCTTTTGATGAATTTCATTGATATGTTTACCTAATCCTACTTTGATATGCATTGTTTAGATCCTTATTTGGTAGTACATCATTTAGTTATGTAACCAGATGTTAAGCCTATTAAGAAATAGTTGAGTAATATACATCCACATATTGCCATCTTGTTCAAAGAAAAGATATAAAATTTACAACATGTTTTATTAAGTTTTATTCCTTATTCATATTAGATTTCTAACATTATTCTAGTCAGTAAGAAACTAGTCGACATACTAATTGGCATAGATGTGATTATGGATTCTACAACAAGTTACAAGATTCTATCTCTTATGGATGGTTTCTCTAGTTATAATGAGATCAAGATTGATCTAAAGTATCAAAATAAAACAACATTCAAAATTCCATGGGGAACATTTTATTACCAAGTCATGCCATTTAGCTTGAAAAATGTTAAAGCCACATATCAATGTGTAATGATTGTTATCTTTCATGATCTTATACATGACATTATTAAATATTATGTGATGATGTTTTGAGAAAATTAAAAACTTCTACAAATCATCCTAAAGTAATGCAAATAATATTTGAAAGGCTTCATAAATATAAAGTGCATCTAAACCCTAAAAAGTGTGTTTTTAGGGTTACATATGGCAAATTATCAGGATTCATTATCTCTCATAGGTGCATTGAAGTTGATCTATCCAAAGATTAGGCCATTACTAAGATGCATCCTCTTGATAATTTGAAACAACTTCACAACCAATAGGGCAAGATCCATGCCATTTGATGTTTCATTTCCGTACTTGTTGATTGTTTTCATCCATTTACACATATTTTGAAAAAGGGCATTACATTTCAATGGAAAGTTGAATACCAACAAGATTTTGAGAAACTTAAGAAATACTTAGAAAATCCTCCATTACATATTCCACCAATGCATAGGAAGCCTTTGTTCTTTTACGTTTCTATAACTACCAATGCCTTGGGGATACTCCCTACCCAACATGATGATTAAGGAAGAGAAAGAGCTATTTATTATTTGAGTTAAACACTATTCACTTATGAGTGTAATTACACAAAAATTGAAAAATCTTATCTCACATTAGTTTTTCTTCTCAAAAGTTTAGACATTAAACGTTGAATAATAAGACCATGTTGATTACAAAAATAGATCCTTTGAAGTATCTCTTAACAAAAACACTTTTAATTAGTTGTATGTCTAAGTGGGTAATGTTTCCTAGTGAGTTTAATATTGAATTATACATTATAAGGCTATCAAAGGTCAAGTATTATCTGATTAAATTGTTGAAACACCTCTTTCATATTCCATTCATTTCACAATGCACTTTCCTGATGAGTATATTATGACTCTATAAGAAGCCAAAGAATGGAAGATATATTTTGATCGCTCTTTTACATCTCATGATTCAAGAGCAATAATACTATTCATCATGCCACAAGGTAATCTTATTCCTAAGGATTTTCACATTGGGTTTCCATGTACTAATAACATCTCAAAATATGAGGCTTTACTTTTTGGGAATCATCTTATAGTTTAGTGGAATATTCAATATTTGCTAGTACATGGTGATTATCAACTAATTATTAATCAATCAACTGATCAATATTCGATAAAGGATGAAATGATTGTGCCTTATAAAGTCATGGTAGATACCCTCAAGCTCAAATTTGAATTCATCTACTTGAGCAAGTTCCTCAAGGCAACAAAAACTCTGATGATGCTACAGCTACCATTAGCTCCATGATTGTTATCTCTCCTACTATCAAAGAGTATTAATTTCTAATTGAAAATCTTCTTGTCTTAGCTTATGAATATTAAGATTATAAGATAATATGTGTTCCTTTTGGTCCTAATTCTACTTTGTACATATAAGTTTATTCCTATCTCCATGATCAAATCCTTCGTGCTAATTTATCCCACAATTGAATAAAATCCTTTATCCAGACCACTTCCTATTACACCATACTTGGAAAGATAATCTATCATAGAGGTTATGATGGAAATATACTTTGTTTTTTAAATTTTGGAGAATATAACTTAGATCTTTAGGAAGTTCATGAAGGGATTTTCAGAGCCCACACTAACAGTATGGTCTTAGCCAAAAAGCTCCTTAACACTAGTTACTATTAGCCTACTATGAAAGTAGATGCATGTGCTTATGTTGAGAAATGTATAGAAGGTAAAAAATAGGTAAATATTATTCATGCTCCAACATAGGTGCTTAAAATAGTTACAACTCCTTGGCTATTTTATACATGGGGGCTTGATCTCATAAGAAATATTAATTGCTTCTTCATATGGCCATAAGCATATCATCATTGCTACTAAATATTTCACTAAAAGGGTAGAGGTAATCCCTCTCAATTGTATAACGAATAATAATATTTCTAAATTTATATTGAACCACATCATTTGACATTATGGAATTCCTTCCACTATCATCTTAGATAATGGCACATCCTTCAAAAAATATGGATGTCACAACCCTCTATTTTGAATTCCATATAAAACATAAGTTTTCCTTTAATTATTACTTAAAAGGTAATGACCAATCAAAAGCATCCAATAAAACCCTTATCAAAATCCTTATAAATATTGTCAATGAATTTGTCCATGATTGGAATTTGAAAATATTCCCAGCATTATGGGCATACTTCATGAATGTTTACACTTCTACTGGTAAAACACCCTATTCCCTAGTCTGTGGTTCTAAATTAATTCTTCCTATTCAGTTTAGTATTTCCTTATTGCACATTTCACTAAATTATATTATTAATGAAGAAGACTATTGATTTTTTGAATTATCAAAAATGGAGTTCTTGGATGATAAATGGCTAGATGCCCTTAACAACCTCAAATCGTATCAGAATTGGCTATGCTAGGGTTATAACAAGCATATTATCTCTTGAGAGTTTTAGCTAGGTCATCTAGTGTTAAATAATAATAATAATAATAATAATAATAATAATAATAATAATAATAATAATAATAATAATTTTGAGTGGGAAAATAAAGGTAAGTTTGAACCTAATTAGTTGGGCCGTTTCATTGTTACAACTAACTATGGGTATGGTGCATATATTAGCTACTTAAGAAGGTTATGCATTAGATGACCCCATGAAAATTATTCATCTTAATCATTTTATGTTTTAATTTCAATTTTCTTATTTAAAAGTGTTCTTACTTGGGTCCATCTCTATTCCATTTTATATTCTCAATCATTTCTACCCTTGCTTGGGGGCATCCCTTCACTATTCCTCTCCTCCATTTCCTATTACCACCCCAATTAGATTATGATTATATAGGTATAACAAGTTAATCAGATCAATAATTAGTAGGATCAAATTAAAAATATATATTATTTTGTGTTAGAATATCTTTGTAGAAGAAATGTTAAAATATGGAATGTCATGATTTTCTAGCTTGTATGACTTTTATCATTCCCTTGAGTTCCTATCCATTCTTGTTGGCATTCCTTAATTCACCCCCTTTACATCCCAATTCATTATTTCAAGAAGGAATTGTATCCTATTCTAATTTTTTTGTTGAATGGTACTCTGAATTGCTCATGTTTAGACAACCCTTTCACATGTCACGTTTATTTTTGAGTTATCACACCTATGGTCACCCTTCCTCTTTTTGATAGGTGTTTATACCACTATTTATATCCATTTATTATATATTATTTATTAAAAATGCTCTTGTTTATATCCTTATTCTAAAAATCCTTAAATAGTTAAAATATTCCAAAATCCATAAAAATCCAAATGTTCCCTTATGTAAAAAACCCTAAAATTGTATGACTCAATATCCCCCAAATTTCCCCATCTGTGCCCATCTCTAATATGATGTTATTGACTAGTTATAATTCTATTACTCAGCTTGAATTTCAAATCAATTTTAGTTAGGTGACACATACTTAAATACCTCATAGGCAATTTCCATCTCCTCATGAGTGTGAAATCTCAAAAATTAGGAATAACTTCCTAAGTTGTCACCATTGTTTGAGTTCATATTTCACATGCTCACTATTTTATGAGTTTAAATATTCAATCACAAACATTTATTTACTTTCCATATTCATACTATAGAAGTATTTTTGATCTTAATAGTTTAAACTATGTAAATTCAAACACCCAAATATCAAACTACTAGTTAAAGTTATAGATCCATTAGAATCATAATGCAATAGGTGAATAAACATTCAAACCAACATTATAAAATCCTAAAGCTAAATGATCTACACCATGATTAAATGGAATAAAAAATACAAAGAGATTATATTGGCATACCTTAGACTCAGTAATTTTACATTATGATGGCATGATGATAGATTGTTGATAATTGATTCAAGGGTTTGGCATGTATTCTTCATAGGTTTCCTATATTTCTTGGTTATTGATTTGACATGAAGGATTTATGGTTTTTCTAGTTAGCCCCAATGGAGGATTGGCCTTGGTTAAATAGAGGAAGGAGGGAAAGATCAATGGTTGAGGTTTAAACTTAGTTAAGGGAGATCAATAGATGAGAATTATCTAAGGAATTTAAAGTTCTTTAGAAACCTCTAGATTTAGAGGCCTCTAGAGAAGAGGGGTTAGAATAGAGAGGATTCTAGAATCCTCAAATTTTATAATCCCCTTAGGGATTAATTAGGCTTAGGGATGGGTTAGATATGGATTTGGTAGATTTTTAGGGATTAAGGGTGTAGGAGAGCCTAGCGATAGGTTAGTAGGTGGGTAGGTGGACTATTGGGAATTTAAAATTCCCAAATATAGATAACATAGGATTAGGATGGGATAATGGGGATTTAGGATAAATTAATTATTTGGGGGGGGGGGGATGAATAAATTTAATTTATGAATAAATATAGAAAAAGGACATTGGATGGGGATAAATTAGTGAGATAAATTAAAATAAATGAAATAAGCAGAATTAGCATTGACTCATAGGAATATTAGCGATGATTCATAAAATGAGCAAATTTAGATGCATATATTTTACCCTCTTTGAAAAGGCATTATGAGTGGAGAGAAGTGGAGGGAGTAATGGTATTTCAAAAAAAACCATGCCATGGATGATGTTATTAGATATTATGTTAGTGGATATGATATGATTTTTGAGCTTAATGGTTTAAACTATGTAAATTCAAACACTCAAATATCAAACTACTAGTTAAAGTGATAGAGACATTAGAATCATAATGCAATAAGTGAATAAACATTCAGACCAACATTATAAAATATGATAAATTATCTACACCATGATTAAATATAATAAAAAATACAAGGTGATTGGATTGACATACCTTAGACTCAGCAATTTGACATTGTGATGGCATGATGATAAATTGTTGATAATTGATTGAAGGATTTGGCATGGATTCTTCATAAACTTCCTAGATTAATTGATTTCTTATTTGACATGAAAGCTCTATGATTTTGATAATTAAGCCCCAATGGAGGAGTGGCCCTTATTAAATAGAGGAAGGAGGGAAAGATCAATGGTTGAGATTTAAACATAGCTGAGGGAGATCAATGGATGAAAATTATCCAAGGAATTTAAAATTTCTTGAAAGCCTATAGATTTAGAGGCTTCTAGAGAGGAGGGGTTAGAATACAGAGGATTAAAGAATCCTCTAATTCTATAATCCTCTTAGGTATTAATTAGGATTAAGGATGGGTTAGATAAGTATTAGGTAGATGATTAGGGACTAGGGGTGTAGGAGAGCCTAGGGATAAGTTAGTAGGTGGGTAGGTGGACTATTAGGAATTTAAAATTCCCAAATAATAAATAAGATAGGATTAGGATGGGATAATGGGGATTTAGGATAAATTAATTATTTGGTGGAGATTAATAAGGTTAATGTATGAATAAATATAGAAAGGAGAAATTAGATAAATTATTAGGAAGGGGGATAAATTAGCGAGATAAATTAGAATAAATGAAATAAGAAGAGTTAGCATCAACTAATAAGAATATTAGTGATGATTAATGAAGTGAGAAAATTTAGATGCATACATTTTTCCCCTCTTTAAAATAAGTGGAGGGAGTAATGGTCTTTCAAAGAAAAACAATGTCATGGATGAATGTTAGTAGATATGATGTTAGTGGATATGATATGATGCCCCCTTCAAGGGGCATATGGGGAAGAATAAGATGGATGGCCACTCGAAATAATAAATGAGGGGTAGGATGCCATGAATAGATAAGGGGATGAGATGTCAAATGAATAAGATGGATTTGAATTGAGAAATAAGTTATGAATTGATGATGATGCCCCTGACAAGGACATATACACAGGGAGTATAGATGACTAGGTGTCTCAGTTGTCACCACATCTCAAGGGGAATAACCATAATAGGATGATGAAAGGATTAAATATCCATGTTGATCATTTTTACCATATGTCAAAATATGCCAACCCCCTATAGCCAAAATCTTATATAGGGGCTGATCATAATATCATTGGGTGTGTTGTAGCTCATATGATGTCATTTCATATGCCATTCTAGTTTTGGTCATTGTCTAGTTTATTCATTATGTCATTTGATGTCTTATGGGTCATTTTAGAGTCATATATGAAAGTGGTCAATCTTTACAGTGTTCATTTCAGTCAGATCATGAAACAAGTTTGCTTATGCCTTAGGGAATTATTTGAGCTTCAAAGATCAAGCAACAATTTTCAGAACAAGTCCAAAAGAACCTACAGGCCTAAAGGCTTGTTTGTTACTTGGGAGATTTTTCAATTGGCTAAGTGAAAAAATCTTTCAAGGCAACTATTTTAGGTTTTTAGATAAGTGTTGGGGATTTTTCAAGGAAATTGTCCAACCAATTTTCTTGAAGACAAATTTTTTTGGACATTTTATCTATGGAAATAAATCTAAGTGCAAATTATTTTATACATTTTGTCTAAAACAAAAAATATTGAAGACCCAAGTGTCTCAAACAAATGATCTGATATAAAAACTAAGGACATATTATTTTAGTAATAATGTCTATAACATAAGTCTTGAAAAACTTAGAATTCTTTTAGATAAAGTGTCTGAGAAAAATAGTCTGAAATAAATGGCCCAATGCAAATTTCCTAAAGTACTATTTCTTTTACAAAAATTATCTGAGCAATTTTTTTGAAGATAGAATTCTTTTAGACATTTCATCCACAAAAAAAGAGCTAAGTCTTATTTCTTTCAGATAAATTGTCTGATACCAAAGGCTAAGGACATATTCTTTCAAACAAAATGTCTGAAACATAAAGCCCAATAACCCATATTATTTTGGGAAAATTGGTTGATGCAAAAAGTTTGAATCCATCAGTATTATGGGGAAATTATCTTAAAGACAAAGAAACTAAGGAAATTACCTAAAACAAAAGTTTTGATGGAATTGAATTATTTAGAGAAAGTTGATCTAGTAGAGTATGACATTTTTGTAAATGTCAAAAATGAGCCCTTCAAAAAGTGATGGTCATGTAGATGTCATTGATAGTCTCACAAACATCATTGATGGTCATGCATACATCAAATTTAAGTCATAAAAAATAACAATTATGATTTAAATATCTCAGAGATGGTTGTGTATATGTCAAATACATTCATACAAGTGTCAAATATAGGCATGCAAACATCAAGTTTGGGCCCCATAAAATAGCCTTTTGAGTTCAAATAATGTGTCCCAATAAATAAATGGTCAGTATTCCATTGTACACAAAAATCAATAGAGCAAATGATTTGAAAATATCAATGGGTTCCAAATATATATGGTACATGTTTTACCATGAAAAATAGATTTATGGTGTGAGAAAAGTTAAAATGTCAATGAATCTTGGGATTGAATCACATTTGATCAACTGAATCATGATCTATGACTCACATTAAATCATACATCTAGATACGATGGTGTGAGTGAGTTCAATAGGTCAAGGAAGTCAAATAAAATGTAATGTTTCCAAATATCATAATCTTTGTATCTTAGATCAATGATCAATGACCAACATTGAAAGTCAAAGTAGAGAAATTCTAGGAGGGGTCGACTAGGCAAATTTGACTAGACTTTAAATGGACAAGATGCACTAGTGTTCAAATGAAGATAGATCAAATTATATAAAGAAATGAATAGTATGGCAAGGAAGGTTAAATGGGTGAATATGTAGGATCAAATGACTATATATCAAATTAATCTCTTCAAACTCATATGCCGCCATGAAAGCTCAGTCAAAGACTAAAGATAAACAGTGACCACCAGATGTAAAGAATAAAGTTTAGGAAAGAAATGAGTGACTGTAGATGATAAATGAAAATTTATATAAGATAGAGAAAAATTTAGAAAACATTTGTGACTATCATATCATATGTGTTGACTCTCCAATCTCAATTTCAAATGCTTGAGAGATGATCCATGATGAAAATAGTTTCATGAAGGCTACCTGAAGAATCTCTACATTGTTTTGGAGATATTATCATGATTTATATGGACATTTGTCTTAATAGGTATTCATGGTATATTTCACACTTAGTTTTACCTACAAAAAACTATTTCTCATGCTTGGACATGTGTTTCATTAACTCTTAAACTTCTTTCTTTCCTCCTCTCTCTAAAGTTTTATATGTAGCTACTGTTTTTGCCTTTGTAATCTAATACCACACCATGTATGGTGAAGCCCTACTAGTTTCCACATTGTACTTTTCCCTAAAACAATAAATTCAATTTAATATAAGTTTATATTAGTGTGTCAAAGTGTGTGAATATATGTACAATGAATAGTTAAGAGATATTCATGTATCCTTGCTTTCTCTCAATGCTTCCATGTTTGATGCAAGTGATCTCAGCCTAGAAGGTCATATGAAGTATATTAAAGTGTATGAATATGTCTTAAGTGTATAATAAGCCTTAGTATCTACAACTAATCTATGGTCTTATTTACCTTGGAAATTCTTCATGCATCTCACCTTCATATCAAAACACTAATGTAGGTGTATTCTAAGACTCTTAGACTAGTGTTGTATGCCTTGTCTCTTTGTGATAGAGTATGATAGTCTTGTGGAAAACATCTTGGTGTATCAATATTTTAGAATATGTTTATTCCATGAAATTTATAACCCTTTCCCCCTACAATCAAGCATTAGATAAGTGATAATCTTTGTAAGATACATTCAGGGAGCTAGTTTTTTATAACTAGAGGATCACTTCCACTATAGGTACACCCACATACCTGGATGTGTTACCATATTACTCAAATATGGAAGAGGATTGAACACCCTCTTCTAGGGTGTAAGATTTGGTGTAATAGTTCTGGCACACTTGGTGGGACACTATCTTCAAGACAACTTATCAAGGTTAATGCTAGTTTTGACAACATCAACTACAAATTGGTGTGTTAGAATTTGGTGATTCCACTAAGGTAAATTGAGTTCTAGGCCATTGTCCTATTATAAAATTTATCTCATAATTCATGGATATCATTAGGTCATCCTTTATAATAATTCTTAATCCCATTGACCTACTCTTTCAACTTGAATCCCCCTTGAAGTTCAATATTCTCAACCTAATTTTCCCTTTGGAGAACAGTAGATTTTTTTAGAGAGGAAGAGGTCAAAGAAATTGAGGAAATTGAAGATACTAAATATTTTAAAGGATTTGAAGAAGATATGGCTAGACCTCACACTTTCCTTGCATTCAATATATAAAATTCAATTCACCTTCAAGCATATGATACCATTCCTCCAAATGCCACAAAAGGTGTGCCCATATTCAATGGTGAGAGTTAGATTACACCCAGTGAGCACATTAGAAATGTTTCTCACTTTTTTAGCTTTCATAATATCACTCAAGAAAACATTGCCATTAGACTCCTTACCATGTCCCTTAGAGGGAAGGATCTTGATTGGTATCAAACTCTAGAATGTGGATGAATCACAACATGGGATGAAATTGGAGTAGTTTTTAACTCAAGATTTGGAAATGAGATCAACCATGCCTCTCTCATACACCAGTTTAACATGATTAAAATAGGTTCCAAAGAAACAATGCATGATTTTAATGAGAGATTCCAAAAGACTTGGAATAGACTGCCTCCTCTTATGAGGCTACCTCTGACCTTTGTGTTTTTAACCTATTTGATAGCTATTGGCACTAAAATTATATCATTCTTCAATCTATTGGTGGTTCCACCCTCTTTTAAGCATATGAGCTTATTATCAAAGATGAAAATAATCTCATCTAAGCTGGAAGATTGCCACCTAAAGTGTTTATGACTCCATTGTCTCATACTTCTACTAATACTCTAGATGTATTCCAATTTCCTAATGCCAATTCTAAAACTAAGTTTGTTCCTAGGCAAGAAGAAAATGATGTTGATTGGAAAGCAAAGATCCTAGCCTTAGATGCTCAAAATAGGCAAGGAAATATGCAACAAGGTGTCCATCAAAATTCATACCCTTATTAATAATATTATGGTCATAAATATGGAAGAGGAAGAGGCAAATGGTATCTTAATACCAAAAGGCCTACCAATGCATATAATCCTAACTTTACTACCAATGCAAGGGAGATTATACCTATGTACAACAACTTGGTGTAAGGCAAGAATTAGCAGTAAGGCCAATTTATGGATGCTAATGAAGTTAGAGAATGATATATTACTACTCAAGAAGATGTTACTCCCCTCTTATCAAATAAATATGAAGTGATGATGTAGACAAGTTAAGGTGAGCAGCCTCAAGAAGAGATCTTCACTAACTTCTTAGTTGAGGACACTTTTGTGCTTAACCAAGGAACCTAGATTGCATACAACACTATAGCCAAGAGAAAAGATTTAGTAGGTAAAAATAATGTTCCTAAATTATCATTCAATCTTCATACAAAGCAACAAGGTATGACTGCAAGTGCAGTAGCCTCAAATAACTTTACACATCTTCCAAACTAGAACATTGGAAGGATTGTTCAAGGCACTCCAACTCCATAGGTTTTAAGCACTTTATTGCCTTAAATAATTAAATATAAAGTATGTATGGATTCTTTAAACATTTTATAATGATTTAAGAGTATTAAAACATCCATTTTCCTTTGTGATGTTTTACATATGCCTAGTCAAAAAGAGCTCCTACAAAAATAGTTATTTGTTATCCCTACTAGTGTGCCTCCTTCAAATCAAAGTCAAAGTCATGTTTTCCTTAAAAGTGTACCTAATACTATTAATAAACCATCCACAAATGTTGAGAAACCTCCACCATTATATCTCACTCTCATAACAGGTGACAAATTGGTCTATAACTATATAGTTGATAGTGGAGCTTCAACTTCGGTCATGCCCAAGGTGGTAGCTGACAAGCTGGGATTGAAATATGAGACATATAGCAAAGGGCTCCTTAAATTAGATGGTATATCTACCAATATAGTAGGACTAATAAAAGTCTTGAATGTTTTTTTGCATGATTATCCTAGTTTTCCTATCTTGTATGACATAGTTATTATTGATCTTTCAACCCACTTTACAATCTACCTATCAAGGGACTTCATAGCCAAGATAGGTGGCTATCTCATAGCTAACTAGTATTTTTTGGACTTTAGAATAAGGTATGGGGCCAAGGTGATAATTATAACATAACCTCTTGCAAGGTTTCATATAGAACCTTACATTGAGATAAGTTTTAATTTGAATTGTGTTTTTTATGAAGAAAAGGATTCTATTGTAGATGATGGAACATCCTCCAAGCTTGAAGGAATTACATATTTATTTGTTGATGAATATTCTATTAACACTTATGGTCATGATACTTATGCTCTCATGGATGAAACTAATCTAGGAGTATATTATATACATGAAGGAGCACCAACACCTCTACTTTTCAAGGAAGAGGGTAAAGAAGATGAGATGTGGAAAATGTTTTTTGATAGTTCAAGAACTAAATTTGGTGTAGGAGTTGGCATTAGGTTGGTCTCTCCATCCAAATAAAAATATTATGCTTCATATAGATTTCATTTCATTTGTACTTGTAATGTGGTTGAGTATGAAGGTTTAATTCATGGCTTTCAATGGGTAAGGAGAAAAGGAATCAAGAACTTGCAAGTATATAGAGACAATGAATTAGTTGTGCATTAGGTTAAGAATATGGTTGCTAACAAGAACCCTTTGCTAAATTTATATAATCATAGGTAGGGTATGGGATTTTTTTGAAGACTTAAATGAATTCAACATACAATCAGTCCTAAGGGAGTAGAATAATCATACTAATATACTAGTTACCATTGGAGCACAATTTGATATTCCAACTGCCATAAAAGAAGAGGGGAAACAATCTCATATTAAGATAATTATGAGACCTTCTATACTTTATAATTGTCTTGGCAATTTTCTAATAGTGAGAAAGACATTTCATACTTCCTACAAAATGACGTTGAGTTCTCCTCAAGGAATCAAAGGAGACTCCAAGAATAATTGGGTGATTAGATTGTATAGCTAAGGACAAATAATATACCTAAGGTTCTGGTGACCTTATAAATTATCTTCAATGAGAATTATCAAAATAAAAATGAAAATGTGAGTATGTCTACAAAATAAGAAAATTATGAAAGAGTTTTGATCTTCAAAGATAGACTCCTCAAACTAGGCAAGGTATGTTCTATATTAGAAAAGTAAGCATTCATTTATTTGTGTAGAGATTTTCATGACATTTTTTCTTGGGAGTATAAGGATTTGATCCTATCCTAGCACACCATACTATTGAGTTTGAACCTGGAGTTAAACTAGTCAGATAGAAATAAAGACCTATTAATCCTAAGGTTGAACAACTCATGAGGTTAGTGTTGACCAAATTTGAATTTTAGTCAAATTGGGTCAACCCTTACATTTTTAAAATTTATAGAAGGTTTTCATATGTCATATGGGGTCTCATTTTTCTCTATATATCTCACCTATCCTTGCTCTAGCCTTGGTTTAAGCCTAACTTCCTTGTACTCACCTAGTCAACCCAAGTCAACTATGGTCAAACATAGTCAAAGACTCAAATTATTTTATAAATGTCATAATATGGTTTTTAAAATGTTTTAAGGTGTTCCTAAGTCATAAATTTGTCCTTTACCATGTTTCATATGCAAAAATACCTTTTAGTCACATTTTTGGCTCATTAAATGACTTGTACGAAAGAAGTTAAGCAAGCAAAGTGTCACTAAGGAAGTTTTGAACATGAATGGGGTTAGAACATGTCAAGAATCAGTTAGAGGTAGTAAATAGGTAGTTTAATAAATGAAAATAGGGATATATCCTTTAAAATAGGCCACTAATGGCACTTGTATAGACTTGATGAGCTCACCTTCAGCTAAAAACGTGGGCCTAGTATCTCTTCAACTACATAAGATCTATACCATGCTTAGTGTGTAGATTTTTAGTTAGGAAAATAAAAAAATTCTTTTGCTCTTTCTTTCTTACCTTTGCAAGCCAAGAAGGGTCAACATTGAATGCTTGGTACAGTCCATATAGTTAGAGTTGGAGGGATTTCTCTTGGGAGTTGAAAGGGGTCTGAGTTAGCTTTAAATCCATGCTAAGATTTTTGATTTTCATGGCTCCTCCTTTATGAACCATTTCTAAGAAGCCAAGCATATTTTTATGTTATCACATCCATGAGGGGTCATTATTTGAGCCTATTTCAAAATCTTTTGCTGTAATTTGATAGATTTGATAATTTCATGTGTTTATTAGGGCCTCTCCATAGGTTTATTCACTTCCTTCTTAGTTTTGGAGTTATAATTATCGAAGAAGCCTCTTTTAGGCTTGTTTATGCTTTTAGACTAGTTCACTTTGAATCTACATGTGTCTGATAGAGCTAAAAGGGTGTTTTATGGTAAGAAATGGTCAAGGTTGAGCCTCATAAGGTTATGAAGTTATATGTTAACTTGATGAACATAATTGATCCCTTTGGCAGCCCACTAATCATTGATAAACCATTCCAAGGAAATAATTTGAGTTTTTGGAACTTGTCCCTAAGATGGAAGAATAAAGAGATCTGTGTTTTTTTAAAAAATTGGATATGTTTAAAATATGATTTACTGATAGACCTTAAGAACTCCATCTAGTAGTCCTTTCATGAGGGTATATTCTTTTAAGGGAAGGCAATTGGAAAGCACAAGGAACATGAGTTTGGGGACTCTGAAGTCATGCTCTTCCATACTGAAATGTCTCAGTAACATCTACAAGTTTGAGATCAAAAAAGTGATTTTTCTCCACCAAAGTTGTAAATTAGGCATATTTTCATATAGAAATGGTTATAAATGTTCAATTGGTATCCATGGACTGAGATATCATATAAAGAGATGTCAATATATTTTTGTGACTTCCCATGCTCACCCTCAGTCTGTATAGAGGCAAGACTGAGATATCATATAAAGATATGTCAATCTATTTTTGTGACTTCCCATGCTCACCCTCAGTCTGTATAGAGGCATGAAACACCCACCTACAGGCAAGTTAGTTGCAAAGTGTCTCAATCAATCAAGTTAAACCCCCTTAATGAAGATTAAAGTGCTTGATAAGGGATAAGATAGGTTATAATAGGAGAAGTGAGTTCATTATGACATTAGGGAACTTTATAATAGTTCATAAAGGCCTTAACATACCTAACATAAAGCCTAATAGTGACCTACAACATGGTCTCAAATAGAAAGGGTCCCAGTCAAGAGTGAAAGGCATATTTTGAGCCTAGATGGAGCATATAGGTGAATTCAAGATGAGATACACATTTTTATCCTTAGATAGTTTTCAAATAACTTAATGAGCATCACAAACAAGTTATAATCAACCCATCTTAACCTACAAGCTCAGTCTAATGAAGGGTGCCTCAGTCAGATAGTGAGTGATTTGATGATTGAAGTATGAGAAGTGCATATGATATGAGGATAGTGTTTGAGGTTAAAAATGGTTCACATGGTTTAGTGGATAGTATCTCCCTATCATGAAAAAGTAAATATGGCCCTATATACCTTTTTAGAACCCTAATTTGCACTTACAATAAATAACACAGTCAGGCAGAACCATCATCTTGTGAATTCAAGAGAATAAAAGGGAATAAAAGGGTCACAGGGTTAATATTGAATGAATCAGATATTTTCTAAATATTATATCACATATATACCTCTCACAATTGATATTGAACATGGAAAATATTCCAACATTGATGCATACAGTCTACTCTCAAAGCACCATTGCACAGTCTATATTATAAAAGACATGTCTTGAAGATGGAGAGAGTTAGAGGTCTTATTCTTGGATTAAGAGGCTAAATTTTTTTATTTAGAATCCTCAAAACTTTAATAACCCCCTCCAAGTCTTGGTTTGGATAAGAGGATAGGGAAGCATGACTCTATTTTGTCTCAGAGGCAGACCACTTTCCCCATGCCTAAACCCTACAAATCTTGAGAGATGGGAAAGAGGATGTGACCAAAAGCTATGAAGATCATGGAAGAAGGTTTTTAAAGCTTAAAAATACTTATAAAAACATGAATTACACCTCATAGGTGAAGTAAACAAAACAGGGCACCTTACACCCCTAAGGTTGTAGGCATTCATGATGGGCACTCCTAAGCCTAGAATCCAAAGGGGGAATCATATTCATTCCCAAGGATTGAAAAGTGTAAAAATTGATTGATTCATGTTTGGAGAAGTATATTATAGGTGTTCAAGCCATTAGATGTAGATAATCCATCAAGGAAGGTCTTTTGAGCCTTAGGTTGTAGGTAGACTTGTGGAACATTTAAGCCTAAGGAAAATGATAAATCAATTGTATTTATAACATATAATGACAATTAAAATGGTTTAAGACATTTTTTTAGGATGATAATAGGTATGTTGAAGCTACTGATATGTAGGGGAGGTCTCCAAGAAGCCATTTATTAGCTTAAAATGTACATAGGCCTATACAGACTACTAAAGGAGCTCGAGTGGCCAACTTAGGATGCTTGTATCTTCCATGACACTTTGCATGGAGACTCAATGTGTCTAGAGATTTTATATAGGGTCATTAAGTATATGTAAGTTTCATTTTTTCATAACTCTAATATCTGGGCTTTATGAACAAAGGCTAAAACCTAAAACTACTCTAAAACCCTCACAAACCCTCTCTAAAGACACGATTGGAAAGATGAGATAGGTTGATTATCTAAACATAGTGTAAGGGATACGAAAATTATTTAAATATATATAAGACTCTTCAGGGCTCCTCCCCATGTAATTGATCCATACCACACTTATATGGATGGTGTACAATAGGGCTTTATTTGATAGATTTGTGTGTTTTGTAGGTATGGTGAGGTTTCAAAGGATGTAATCACCTTTAAGAGAAATATTTGGACTTTTTATAAGTCTTCATGTCCATATATTGAGCTATCTAATCTCCTAAGTATGCCTATCATCTCCTTCATCTTAGCTAGTCACAGTGAACAAGCAGTGAACACTTATTAAAAATGATGAAAATCCAATTGGGAAGCCTTTTAAGGCTTGATTTATGACCCTAATGACATGGAGACTCTTGAAAGGTGTCATTCCTCCTTTTTCATGGATTAGATTATATAATTCAAAGCATTTTGTGTGCCAATTATGAGAGGTACATGAGAGAGAGTCATTTTTAAAAGTTAGAGATGATTGCTCATGGATATAAAGATATGAATAGTTTTAAACCATTCCAATTCATGTAGAGGATTTTCATTAACCCATACCATTTAGATAAATCATCATACCTAACCCTATTTAGTGATGAGGTAGTCTAATGAGGTTAAATCATGAAAATAGTTTCTTATGCAAGCAAAAGAGTATCTAAGCCACATATGGAGGAGTTAGATAAATTTGAGAGACATTTGTTATTATTTTCCTTATATGACCTAACTAATTCTTGATTCCATGATATTTTAACTCATTCTCCTTGCTTGAAAAGTGTCTTAGTGACTCTTGAGCTTAACCTTCTCTCTCTTCTCTCATAATTACTATATATACTACCATTTTTTGTTGTTGTACACTTCTCTCCACCTGAGTGTGGCAAAGCCCTACTTAATTTTTGTCTTGAAATAATAACTAATGTTATTTTTACCTCATTCATGACTTCATCAAATTCATATTATGGTTGTTGTTCTTGTGCAAGTGTATTTTGCTTACCTTGACATGTTATCCTTCATAGTGCCTTGTGTAGTTTGAAATCTCTCTTTTTCAGGTCAACAAGAAGTGTCTAATGTGGATTGTAGGTATAGTGAGTAGCTTATTCATTAGTTTTTCTAGAAGACATATTTTCTAAGTCTTCCTAGCCTAAGATCTCTTTAAGACCCCATGCTTGAAACATTGATGTAGAAGAGGAGTGTTTAATTGGATGAAGTGTATGTGTGGAATTCTCTTTGGTTCCAAGTGCATTGTAAGTGGTGTGAGTAGACCATATATTTGGTGTATCCCCTCCCCTAAATTATATTTGTTTTTAGTTATCTCTCTCCCTTTTCACCCCCTAAATTTAGTATTAGGTTCAATCCTAAGTGATACATCAAGGGAACTAGCCCTAATCTAGAGACCCACCTCAAATTTGGGTCACCCACAAACCTGAGGTGTTTCCATTATGCAAATTTAATAAGGAGAGTTGAAACATCTCCTTAAAGGGTGCAAGTGTAAGTGACAATAGTTTTTGGCACACCTGGTGGAACTAAATAGTTTATTCCTTAAGGATTTTTAGTGTTCTCCTCAAGATATCATCTTTTATAGGTAATTCTACTAAGTACCAATGGTGACTCCAAGCATAAATCTATTGGTTAAGTAGTCCAAGTACTCTAATTGAATTTTTTTCTTATTCTATACACTTATCATAAATGATTCATGGATAATTTTTATGTTGACATTGTCTTAACATAAGCTGGTGAGGCATGTCCATCTTTGCCTATCCCCTATCAATATGAACAAGTATTTGGTCACTTTTATCAGTCTTAATATGACCATATTCAACCCTTCTATGATTTGCATCAGTCTTGGAATCAGCCCTTCCAAGCTTATGTTTCACCTAGTTCACCTAGTTCCTCTCCAAGTCAATCCATTTCAAGTTTTAAGAAGACTCTCATTGGATATAAGGACTATATGATAGACCTTGACACTAGAAATGGTTATGGTCAAGTCATCCCTAGTGATTGTGTCAAGAGTGTGAGGGAGGTTCTAGAGCTAGTCAAGAGAGAATAGATGCCCATTGAGAAAGCTAATTGGCAAGGTCTTATGGATGAAATCCCTGATGTTTGTGCCCTAATTTTCCACATAGAAGAGAGGTTAAAAGGTCATGAACTAGCTTATTATTGGCATCTCCAATACACCCCACATCAGCCTTCAAGTGTGTCAGCTATGCCTATTCAAAATAATAATCCAATCATGTTTCAAAATGCCCCAAAGTTTCCCTTCTTGGAAGTCCATCCAAGAGAGTAACCAAAGGAAAGAGGACACCATTTTTGAGTAAGTTGATCCATCTCACAACCTGATTGAAGAATATTTTCAGAGAATAAAGCTAATGCTAGAGGCCTATCTTGACAATGATATTGAGTTGGCAAACCAAAATTTGACATAATCCATCATGGAAATAGAAAATGAGGTTCCTAAGTCTACTTTCCCAAGTTGGAGACAAGATGATAAGCCTAAGGAATTCCCATGTTTCCTAAGCCAATCATTTACCCCTCCATTTATATCTCAGCTTTAGGAAGGACTCTCTAATCCTATCTTCCCAAAATGGAAAGAAGTAGTGGCATCATATGGAAAGAAGAATAAAGGATGTCTTCGTGGAGAAGTTGGAAGTGAAAAGAAACTTGAACCTATTCAACTTCTTCCCACCCTTCCTAAAGAATCATTTTTCCCTTCATCTCACCTTCTTTTTACTTCCTTTCCCAAAGAAGATCCTATTTCCCCCCAATAGAAGCTATTTCAAGAAAACCTTGCCAAATGAATTAAAGATTTAGAACTTGAAATATAGAATATATCATCTATTCAAGGGAAGCTTGAATCAAATGAATTCATTGAAGATAATGTGGATTAGTTGATTGAGGAGAAATTAGATTCTAATGGTGAGGAATACATTGCTCTTTGGAAGCCTTCTTGGTTTTGAGATGCCTATTATTGGCACCACTAAGAGGGAGAAGGAGATGGAAATTTCAGATTGGATTGAAGATGAAGAGGAGCTAACTTCTTGTGAGGAAACATTATATTTTTATGTTATCAAAGATGACATTATTTGTGTTGAAGAAGCTTTGGAAGAGGTTCTTTTAGCTTCTAAAGAAGAAGGGAAGAAGTTTCTCTTGTTTTTCCCCTTCATTATGCTGATAAAAAAGGTGATGATTACTTGTGGCAAAGATTTGAAGACATTTTCAATTAATTTAAAATCATTAAGGGGCCTACAATTCCTTTCGAGCTGACTACAATAAATGGTAAGCAAGATGGCATGTTTTAAGAAGAAGACTTTTGGCATACTTATATGCAAATGTTTAAAGAATATGAAGATAGTGAGAAATAAAGACTCCTAACAAAACAAGCCAAATATGTGAAGGAACAAGTAGGTGTTGAGAGGTATCACCATCAAGAAAGTCTAAATCATGATGTAGTAATCCATGATGACTATGAGTCTTTTGAAATTGGTTTGAATATTGATTCTAGAACCACATGTGAAGTTGCTCCTACAAACATCAAGAAGGAGTTTGAACAAGAAACACTCCTAGAATACCATCATACAAGATTTATTCAAGGGTTTGAAGAGGTTGTAACAAAATAAAAAGACAATGAAACCATAGACTTGTAAGAGGTTATCCCATTCATAAAAATGCAAATTTTCCATAATGAGACAAAGGGACAGTAGTATGAGGCATGTTTCTAAGGTCAAGAAGAGTTCATCTACATTGGATACTTGTTTGATATTACTCCATCAAAGGATATGCCAAGCCAAAGAACAAGAGAGAAGCATGAGTCATCTAGTACTACATCCAAAAATAAGCATGCTTTGCATCCTCATTCATCTCATGAGGAAGGAGATTCAAGATATTTTCCTTTTAATCTAGGAAATAAGGTATTTTTGATTAGATGTACATAATTAGTTTGTTTTTTGATGTGTCTTGTGTTCCCTAAGTGCTTAGTATCATAAGTGTGTCTTTACTTTGTGTGTTTGCTTGATCTTGGTGTGTGTTGTCTTTCCTTTTTGTGTTTTGAGGTCAATAATCTATCTTTTTAGTTATGTCAAGGTCTGATCCTATTATTTTAGAGTGAATTTTACTCCTTTTTCCCAATGGATGGGATAAATCTACCGATCCTTAACATAGGAAAGCATGTTATCCCTAGGAATTGCAAAAAGTGTTGACCAAATTAAAATATTAGTCAAATTGGGTCAGCCCATACATTTTTAAACTTTTTATAAGGTTTACATATGTTTTATGGGGTCTCATATTGTTTTATATATCTGACCTATCCTTTTTCTAGCCTTGGTTTAAGCCTAGCTTCATTATACTTGCCTAGTCAACCCAAGTCAACTTTTGTCAACTCTAGTCAAACATGGTCAAAGGCTCAAATTATTCAATAAACACCTAATGTGGTCATTTAAATGTTTTAAGGTGTTATTAAGTCATAAATTTGTCCTTTACCATGTTTCATATGCAAAAATGCCTTTCAATCACATTTTTGGCTCATTAAATAACTTGTACGGATGAAGTTAAAGAAGCAAAGTTTCACCAAGAAAGTTTTCAACATAAATGGGGTTAAAACATGTTAAGAATCAGTCAAAGGTAGTCAATAGGTAGTTTTATTCATGAAAATAGGGAGATATCCTTGAAAATAGGCCCTTAATGGCACTTATATGGACTTGGTGAGCTCACCTTCAGCTAAAAATGTGGGCCTAATGTCTCTTCAACTCCCTAAGATATTTACCATGCTTGGTGTGCAAAGTTTTAGTCAGGAAAATAAAATTTTACTTTTTCTCCTTTTTGACCTTTATAATCCAAGAAAGGTCAACTTTGAATGTTTGGTACAGTTCATACAGTTGGAGTTGGAGGGAGTGATCTTAGGAGTTAAACAGGATTTGAGTTAGATTCAAATCCATGGAAAGAGTTTTGAGTTTCAAGTATCCTTTATGAACCATTGATAATAAGCTAGGTATCTTTTTATGTTCGCACATCAATGAAGGGTCATTGTTTGATCATGTTTCAAAATATTTTGCTCTAAATTGATATATTTGATTGTTTCATGTGTTTCTCAGGGCCTCTGCATAGGTTTGTTCACTGTCTTCTCAATTTTGACTTACAATAACCCAAGAATCCTCTTCTAGGCTTGTTTATTCTTGTAGATTGGTTCACTTTACATCTATAAGTGTCTGACAGAGCTACAGGGGTGTTGTATGACAAGAAATGGTCAGGGTTCAGCCTCATGAGGTTATGAATTTGTATGTTAGCCTAATGAATATGACTGATCCCTTTGGAAACCCACTATTCATTTATAAACCATTCCAAGGAAACAATTTGAGTTTTGGGAACTTGTCCCTAAGATGGTAGAATAGAGAGCTCTATGTTTTTTAACAAAATTAGATAGGTTTGAAATATGACTTCTTGATAGACCTTAAGAGCTCCATCTAGCATCCCTTTCATGAGGGTATCTTCTTGCAAGGGAAGGCAATTAGAAAGCACAAGGAAGATTATTTTGGGTACTCTAAGGGCATGCTCTTACATACTGAAATGTCTCAGTAACATCTACAAGTATGAGATCAAAAAAGTGGGTTTTCTCCACCAAAGTTGCAAATTAGGCCTATTTTCATATAAGAATGGTTATAAATGTTAAAGTGGTATCCATGGACTAATATATAATATAAATAGATTCCAATTTGTGTTTGTGACTTCCCATGCTCACCCTTAGTCCATACAGAGGCATCAAGAACCCATCTACAGATAGGTCAGTTACAAAGTGTCTCAGTCATTCAAGATAGACCCCCTTAACGAAGATTAAAGTGCTTGAGAATGAATAAGAAAGGTTATAAGAGGATAATTTGGTGCCTTGTGACATTATATAACTCTAGAGGAGTTCATAAAGGCCTTAACACACCTAACATAAACCTTAATAGTGACCTATAGTATGGTCTCAAAGAGAAAGGGCCCTGGTCAAGAGTGAAAGGAATATTTTGAGCCCAAAAGGAGCATATAGGTGAATTCAAGATGAGATACACATTTTTAACCTAATTTAGGTTTCAAATAACTTAATGAGCATCATGAAAAAAATATAAGCAACCCATCTTAACCTATAGGTTCAGTCCAATGAAGGGTACCTCAGTCAGATAGTGAGTGATTTGATGATTAAAGTATGAGAAGTGTTATAAGGTGAGGAAATTATCTAAGGTTAAAAATGGTTCTCATGGTTTAATGGATATTCTCTCCCTATCATGACCAAATAAATATGGTCCAATATATATTTTTATAAACCTAATTTACACTTATAGTAAATAACATAGTCAGGCAAAACCATCATCTTGTGAATTCAAGAGAATGAAAGGGAATAAAAGGGTTAAGGGGTTAAAATATTGAATTAATAAGATATTTTATGAATATTATAGCACATAAATACCTATCATAGTGGATATTAAACATGGAAAATATTCCAACATTGATGCATATAGTCTACTCTCAAAGTACCCCTGCACAGTCTATATTATAAAAGGCATGTCTTGAAGATGGAGAGAGTTAGAGGTCTTATTCTTAGAATCAGAGGATAAATTTTGGTATGTATAAACCTAAAAACTTTAAAAACCCCTTATAAGTATTTTTTTTGATAATAGGATAGGGAAACATGCCTATTTTCTGTCTCAAAGGTAGAGCACTTTTCCCATGCCCAAACCCTACAAATCTTGAGAGATAGCAAGAGGATGTCACAAGAAGCTATGAAGATCATGGGAGAAGGTTTTTAAAAATAAAAAATAATTTTATAAACATTATTTACACATCCTATGGGTAGGAAAACAAACAAGGCCCCTTAAACCCCTAAGGTTGCAGTTATGCATGATGGGCACTCCTAAGCCTAGAAGCCAAAGTGGGAAATTTCTAATCTTGGAAAAGGTTCCCAATTGATTGATTAATGTTTGGAGAAGTGTAATGGAAGTGTTAAATCCATTGGATACATAAAATAAATTAAGGTCTTTTTAGCCTTAGGTTACATGTAGACTTTTGGAACAAGGTTTAAGCCTAAGGAAAATGATAGATCAATTGTATTTATAACATATGATGACCATTCCAATGGTATAAGACATGTTTTTAGGATGATCATAGGTATTTTGAAGCTACTGATATGTAGGGGAGGTCTCCAAGAAGCCATTTCTTGGCTTAATATGCACATAAGCCTATGCAGACTGCTAAAGGATCTTGAGTGGCCAACTTAGGATGATTATATCTTCAATGACACTTTGCATGGAGCCTCAAGGTATCCAAAGATGTTATAGAGGGTCCTCAAGAATCCATAAGTTGCATTGTTTTAGAAATCTAATTTTTGGTCTTTATGAACAAAGGCTAAGACCTAAAACTACTCTAAAACACTCATAAACCCTCTCTAAAGACCTAATTGTAAAGATGAGACAGATAGAGTATCCAAACATTGGGTAAAGGCTTGGGAAATAATTTTAATCTATAGAGGACTCTTCAGGGCTCCTTCCCATGTAATTGATCTATACTATACCTATATGGATGGTGTATAATAGGGCTTTATTTGATAGATTTATGTGTTTTGAAGGTATGGAGAGGTTTCAAAGGATGAAATCACCTTTTGGATAAATATTTGGACTTTTTCTAAGTCCTCATTTCCATTTATTGAGCTATCTAATCTCCTAAGTGTGCATATCATCTCCTTCATCTCATCTAGTCATAGTGAACAAGTAGTGAACACTTAGTGAAAATGGTGAAACTCTAATTAGGAATCCTTTTAAGGCTTTATTCATGAACTTGATGACATGGACACTCTTCATAGGTGCCATGCCTCCTTTTTCATGGATTATATTTTAGAATTGGAAGCATTTTGAGTGCCAAGTGTGAAAGGTACATGAGAGAGAGTCATTTGTAACTATTAGAGCTGATTTCTCATGGATAGAAAGATATGAATGGTTTTAGACCATTCCAATTTATGTAGAGGATTTTTAGTAACCATTTCCATTTATATAAATAATCATACCTAACCCTACTAAGTGATGAGCTAGTCTAATAAGGTAAAATCATGAAGATAGTTTTTTATGCAATCAAAAGAACATGTATGCCACATATGGAGGAGTTAGATAAATTTGAGAGACATTTGTCATTATTTTTCTTGTAATACCTATCCATCCTTGATTACATGATATTGTAACTCATTCTCATTTCTTGACAAGTGTCTTAGTGACTCTTGAGCTTCACCTTCTCTCTCTTCTGTCATAATTTCTATATATACTAGTCTTTTTGGTTGTTATACACATCTCTCCACTTGAGTATGGAGAAGCACTACTCAATTTTTGCCTTGTAATAATAAATAATGTTGTTTTTACCTCATTCATGACTTCATCAAGTGCAAATTATGGTTATTGGTCTTGTGCAAGTGTATTTTTATTAACTTGACATATTATCCTTCCTAGTGCCTTGTGTAATTTGAAAGATCTCTTTTATAGGTCATCAAGAAGTGTCTAATGTGGATTGCAGGTATAGTGAGTAACTTATTCATTAGTGTTTCTAGAAGACCTATTGTCTAAGTCCTCCTATCCTAAGATCTCTTCAAGACCCCATGCTTGAAACATTGATGTAGAAGAGGAGTGTTTAGTTGGATGAAGTGTATGTGTGGAATTCTCTTTGGTTCCATGTGAATTGTAAGTGGTGTGAGTAGACCATCTATTTGGTGTATCACCTCCCCTAGATTAGATTTGTTTTTATTTATCTCTCTCCCATTTCACCCCTTAAAGTTAGTAGTAGGTTTAATACTAAGTGGTACATCAAGGGAACTAACCTTAATCTAGAGACTCACCTCAAATTTGGGTCACTCACAGCCTTGAGGTGTTTTCATTATGCCACTTAAACAAGGAGAGTTTAAAAATCTCCTTAAAGGGTAAAATTTCAAGTGACAATAGTTAGATCTCACTAAACTCCTTGAATCTAAAATAATCTTTCCTATCAAGAATTCAACATGGGTAGCTAATCTTGTGCCTATTAGAAAGAATAATGGGGAGACAAGACTTTGTGTGGACTTTAGGGATCTTAATAGCATTTCAATAAAAGATCACTATACTTTACCCTCAATAGAGCAAATTTTGTAGATTTTTTTAGGTTCTCAATGTTTCTCCCTTCTAGATGGATACTCAGGTTATAATCAAATTTGATTCAATGAAGAAGATCAGTTTAAGATATCATTTACCACTAAATGGGGGATTTTTTATTATAACAAGATGCCTTTTAGTTTGTCAAATGTTGGTGTAACATTTAAAATAGCAATGGACATGGCCTTCAAAAGTTTGATTAATTTGATGTTATTGGTTTATCTAGATGATATAACAATGTTTTCTAAAGATGATAATGAACAAATGCAACACTTGAGACAAGTGTTTGAAATATGCAGGTAGTATGGAGTATCTCTTTAACCAAATAAATATATATTTGTTGATGATAAAGGTAAGCTCTTTGGGACACATTATCTCTAAAGATGGTTTAGCTATTGATCCTAAAAGGATAAAGGATTTTATTGGCCTATCATTTCCCTTGCATAAGAAATGTCTCCAAAGTTTCCTAGGCAATATAATTTTTTTAAGGAGATTCATACCTAGATTTGCATCTTTGGTGAAGCCTTTCATATCCATGTTAAAAAATAATTAGGCCTTTTCTTGGACTAAGGAAGGTAAGAATAGTTTTAAAGTCATTAAGAAAGTAATTACACAAGATCCTACTCTTGTGAATCCTAAATTTGCTAAAGACTTAATGTCGTATTCATTTGCTAACCTTAATACTATCTCAACTATGTTAATGTAAAATAATGATGAGGGTGTGGAGTAGCCTATTATATTCTTTAGTCAAGGTTTAGAAGATTATGAAATCAAGTACACCTTTGTATAAAAATAGATCCTTGATATTTTAAGGGTATAAAATAATTTTAGACATATGGTTTCAAATAATAAAATTCACGTTATGTTTTCTCATTCTAGTACCAAGGAGTTTATTTTGAGTAGAGACCTCAGTGAGAAGAGATTAGAGTGGATCACTAAGGTAATGGAATATGATGTTGATATAAAATTTAAAAAATGGTAAGAGCTAAAGGCCTTTGCAAACACATAGATTCATAAGTTCTTGAGTTAAAGAAGAGGTTATAGTTAATCATGATTATTCCCAACCATTAGGTTCCTTGCATATATAGAGTTGGACACAAGATGTGATCAGATTTCTTTAAAATGGTGAGTATCCTAATAATATGAGTACATCATAAAGGAGATATTTTAATTTGAAATCTATTCCTTTTTGTCTTATGGATGGGGTGTTTTCTAGGAGGGACATTAATGGTGTGTTATTAAGATACATTGATAACGATCAGTTTGAAGTGTCGATTGAGAATTTTAATGATGGGACAGTAAGAGATCATTTCTATCCAAGAACCATAGCTACTAAGATCATGAGGACAAGCTATTATTGGCCTAACCTTTTCATAGGCTACCATGCGTGGGTGAGGTAGTGTGTACAATGTGTTTTCTTTATAAGAAAATAAAATCTTGAAGCTCTTCCTTTGAATCCCATCTAATTAGATCAACCTTTCATGTAATGGGGTCTTGATTTCATTGGCATGATAAACCCCCCATCAAGTACTAGTCATAAATGGATACTCACAGCAACTAATTACTTTGTGAGGTGGGTTAAGGTAGTAGCATAAAAGGAAGTTAATAAGAATTCTATCTTAGAGTTCTATGAGAGAATCATAATAAGTTTTGACACTCTTATTATATCAGATAATTCTCTTGATTTCATGAGTGCTAAGATAGCTGAGTACTTTATATAACTATTACCCTCAAAGTAATGGATTGGCTGAATCTACTAACAAGAATCTAATCAGAATCATCAAGAAAAACTTGGACCATAATCAGAGGGCTTGGCATACCAAATTGAAGATAGCCTTATGGGTTGATAGGATAACTCCCAAGAGGTCAATAGGGGATTTTCATTTTATTCTTATTAATGGAAGGGAATCTATGTTGTCTATCTCTCAAGAGCAACCTAATTTAGAGTTATCACATCAAATAGAGCTACTTGAGAACACTCTAATGGAGGTGAGATTAAAAGAATTAATGGAGCTACGAGAGGCCAGAGAGAAGGCTCATCAAGATATGGAACATCACCAAATATTGATGAAGGGATATTTTGACAAAAAGGCAACTCCAAGATCATTTCAAGAAGGTGACATAGTATTGAAATGGGATGAAGATAGAGAAAAACTTGGGAGACATACCAAATTTTATACCCTAGGGAGTGGACCATATGTCATCATCAAGTGCAAGGAAAAAATCTCTTTTCAATTAGCAAGGATGAATGGAGAATAATTGTGTATCCCTATGAATGGGATACATTCTAAACCTTTTTATTGAGTGGTAAAGTTTAGTTTCATAAATAGTATATTAGGTGTTTGTTTTATTTTAGTTGTGTGTGTGTGTTGTGTTCCCTAAGTGTTCTAGTTGAACACATGTGTTTATTTCTAATTTGTGTCTTGTTCTTGTTTTTTCCTATTGTTTGGTGTGTCATTTTAAGGAAATTTATATGTCAAACCTACTATATATGTGACTCCATAGCCCAACAAATAGGATTTGGTGATTGGTCATGGAATAACAAGCATACCAAACTTGGGAAATTTCCAAGAATGTTGATCATTTTTACATAAGGTCAAAATGTACTAACCCCCTATAGCCAACATCTTATATAGAGGCTAATTATAATGTATATGGTGTGTTGCAATTCATCTGATGTCATTTCATATGTCATTCTAGTTTTAGTCATTATTCAATTTAGTCTTTATGTCATTTGATGTCTTAGGGGTCATTTTAGAGTCGTATATGAAAGTGGTTGGTATTTACAGTGTTCATTTCAATCAGAGCATGGAACAATTTTGCTTATGCCTTAGGGAATCATTTAAGCTTCAAAGATCAAGTAGCAGTTGCTAGAACAAGTCCAAAAGAATGTATGGGCTTAAAGGCTTGTTTGGTACTTGGGAAATTTTCTAATTGGCTAAGTATAGAATTATTTTGGGGTAAATTTTTTAGGTTTTTGGCTAAGTGTTGGGGACTTGTTGGGGAAATTATCCAAGCAATTTTCCCAAAGATATAATTTTTTCAAACATCTTATCCATGGAAATAAAGTTAAGTTCAAATTATTTCAGACATTTGGTCTAAAATAAAAAAGCCTGAAGACCCAAGTCTCTCAGACAAATTATTCAATATAAAATCCAAGGACATATTCTTTTAGGAAAAATGTTTGAAACATAAATCACAACAAAGGAAAAAGACTTTTAGACAAAGTGTCTGAGAAAAATAGTCTAAAATAAATGGTCTAATTCAAAGTTCTCAAAGTACTATTTCTTTCTAGAAAATTATCCAAACAATTTTCTCAAAGATAGAATTATTTCAGACATTTCGTCTTCAAAAAAATATCTAAGTATTATTTATTTCAAATAATAGTATCTGATACAAAAGGCTAAGGACATATTATTTTGGATAAAATGTTTGAAACATAAAGTCTGACAACCCATATTGTTTCGAGAAAATTGGCCAATGCAAAAATTCTAAAGCCATCATTCTTATGGGGAAAATATACCAAACATAAAGAACCTAAGGAAATTACTTGTGACAAAAAATTTGATGGAATAAAAATGTTTTGGTAAAGTTGATCTAGTAGAGTATGACATTTGTGCAAACATAAAAAATGAACCCAAGTAAAAAATCATTGGCATTCAAAATGTGACAGTCATGCAAAAATCATTCATGGTCACATAGACATCAAATTTAAGTCATTTAAAATAATCATTGGAATTAAAATATCTTAGATATGGTCATGCATACATCAAACATGTTCATGTAGATGTCAAATATAGGCATGTGAATGTCAAGTTTAGGCCTCATAAAATAGCTACTTGAGTTTAAATAGTGGGTCCCAATAGATCAACGGTCAGCATTCCATCATACACCAAAATAAATAGAGTGGATGATTTGATAGTATCAATGAGTTCCAAAGATATATGGTTCACATTTGATTGTGCTAAAGCAAATTGATAGTGCACGTAGAGTTAAAATGTCATTGAATCTTGGGATCTAATCATGTTCGAGTAACCAGATCATGATCTATGATTCACATTCAATTATACATCCAAAACTAATAGTGTGAGTAAGGTCAATAGGTCAAGGAATGTATATCAAATGAAATATTTCCAACTATCATAATCTTGGGATCTAGGATCAATGATCAATGACTAGTGTTTAAATTCAAATTAGAAAACTATAGGAGGGATCGACTGGGTAAATTCGACTAGACTCCAAATGGATAAGATGGGATATGTGTTCAAATGAAGACAAAGAAAATTATATAATGGAATGAATAATGTATCAAGGAAGGCCAGATGGGTGACTATGTAGTATCAAAGGACACTATAGCAAAGTAAGCTCTTCGAACTCATATGCTGCCATGAAAGCTCAGTTGAAGACTAAAGAAAAATAATGACTATCAGATGTAAAGAATGAAGTCCAAGAAAGTAATGAGTGATTGAAAATGGTAAATTCAAATGTATATAAGATAGCTAACAACCTATAAAACATTTGTGATTTTCATATCATATGTGTCAACTCTCATAGTTCAATTTCAAATCCTTAAGAGATGATTCATGATCAAAATAGTTTCACAAAGGCTAGCTGAAGAATCTATACACCATTTTAGAGAGTTGTTCATGATTTATATGGAAATTTGTCTTAAAAATCACTCATGTTATATTTCACACTCAATTTAACCTAAAACATAACTAGTTTTCATGCTTGTACATGTGTTACAGTGACTCTTGAACTTCTTTATTTTCTCTTCTCTTTGAAGTTCTATAAATAGCTGCCATTTTAGCCTTTGCAATCTAATACCACACCATGTATGGCAAAGCCCTACTAGTTTTAACATTTTACTTTGCCTTAGAACAATAAATGTAATCTAATTTGAGTTTATATCAGCTTGTCAAGGTGTGTGAAGAGATGTATAGTGAATAGTTAAGAGATAGTCATCTATCCTTGCTTTCTCTCAATCCTTCCATGTTTGATGCAAATTGTTTTATCCTAGAAGGTCATATGAAGTGTAGTCAAGTGTAAGAATATATCTTAAGTGTATAATAATATTTATTATCTACAACTGATCTATGATCTTATTTTCCTTGGAAAGTCTACGTTCATCTCACCTTCATATCTAAACACTAATGCTAGTGCATTATAGGACTCTTAGACTAGTGTTATATGCCTTGTCTCTTTATGAGAGAGTATTATAGTCTTGTGTAAAACATCTTGGTGCATCACCCTTTTATAATAGATTTATTCCATGCAATTTCTAACCCTTTTCCCCTAAAAAAAATCATTAGATAAGTGATAAGATTTTCAAGATACATTCAAGGAGCTAGACCTTTAAATATAGAGGCTCACTTCCACTATAGGTACACCCACATACCTGGAAGTGTTCCCATGTTTACCAAAATTGGAAGAGGCTTAAACACCCTCTTTTAGGGTGCAAGATTTGGTGACAACATGCTACAAGCTTTAGTTTATCCAAGTAATGACACATGCAAGGGAGAGATGTAGGCTAGGATAAGATGATGATTTGATAAGATTGATGATAGGCATAGCTAAAATTTAAATCAATCAATATGACGTAGGTGATTATATATAATAATTAATATCATTGAGTGACCACTAATCAGGGGAAAAGTATTGGAATGCATTGCATCAAATCAATGAGCCATAATGTGATTAATGATGATGCCCCTAATAAGGACACATGTAAGGGGGTGATAGAAGAGATAGTAGCTGAGCTATCCCTAGTCATTAAAACATGGCCAAGTGTTTCCTACATAGTCTAAAAAGACCTCAAATTGATATAGTTCTTATTAGGGAATAAATGACAAGGATTTATTAGAGGATGATGATGATGATGATGATGATGATTATGATGATGATGATTAGTGATTCAAGGATGATGTTAGTGATGAGGATAAAATATTAGATGTTAGTCTAATATATCATAAGGATTAAATTAGTGATGGGAATAATAATGATTATATGATTATATGAATGATGAGGGTGTAGGTGATCAAGCCATAACAATTATCATAGGGCTCATCATAGTCAAAGCAATCTGATAAATATAAAACTTGGAATATGTCCCATGATATAAGTGTTGTCACTTGTATTTTCACCCCTTGAGGAGATTCGTATCTCTCCTCATCTAAGTGGCACAATGGAAACATCTCTCTTGTTGTGGGTAATGATTTATTGAGATGAATCTCTAAAAGGGCTAGTTCCCTTAATGCACTCTTTGAAACACTCTCTTACCTATCAAATTTGCATGAAAAGGGTTAAGAATAAAAAATTTAAAAACTAAAGGTGATTCACCAATATTATATCTATTCATATTTACTAAACTTATACTATCTAGAGGTAAGCAAGGCTTCTTTCACATAAAACTCACAAATCAAGTTGCATTGTCACATCAATGTTTCATAAGCTAGGCTCAAAAAGGTATTTTATACTTAAGAGGGTAATGAATGATTCATTTATGGAATAAAATCATGAACCACTTCTAAAAATATTATAAACTTAGAAAATAACACTAAAAAAGACTTGTAATAATTACTCTTCTGCACACCTATTGAACAATCAAGGATAACATGTTAGAAAAGATCATCTTCTACTAGACAAGACCAATAAGATTACAATAACACTTAATTATACAGCATGTAAGTATGAAAAATAACTTATTTATTTATTCAAGAATCATTAAAGTATAAAATTTTCTAGGGTTTCACCATCAACCAATAGAGGCTACCAAAAAGAGCTACAAGAGTCAATATTTATAGCCTTTGAGAGAAGAAAAAGACAAGGGAAGTCAAAGGTCACTTGAACACTTGTAAATATGATAAAAGGGGTTAAAATTGATTGAAAAATATATATGTAATAAACCATGTAATTTAAATAGGACCAAGTATCCATACAAGTCATGAAACTTAAAATAAGTGGCATAAAACTCCCAGTCTTGGCTCAAAAAACTACCTTCATAATTTGAACCTATTTTAATGTCCCACAAATAAATAGGGATAGGTATGATGATTTAAATGAGAGGTAAGGCCTTCAATCATTATTATTCATGTATTGGTTGAATGTTTACTCATCTATAAACTCCTAGAAGGAAGCCATCACTACCTGCAATCTAAAAAAACTCCTTTTTAGTCACCCCTCACACTTGTCTTCAAAAATGGATTTATTTTTCCATGAAAATAAATGAGAGTGAATGACACTTTTAAAGACTATACATGGCCTTAGACTACTCAAGTACACCTTAAAAATGCTCACACTTGGAATTTTCACCCTTCTCACCCTTGTGTCCACTATGTCAGTTTTGACTGGCTAAGATGAGAGCTTTGGTTTATACACTTATGAGTTTTTATTAGAAATAAATGACCATAGGGAATTATTAAAATTCCTAATCTTCCCTCTAAATTTTATTTCATCTTTAGCCTCCTCTTGTAGCCTAAAAACATTCAAAATGGTCAAAAATACCATATTTTTCACTCTATCTATATAATTCCATTTAGCTCATCTTGGTGGGAGATAGCTGAGGGAGTCCTCTGCATGGTTTAATATCTATCATTTCCAAATTATGTCATTAAGACATATTTTCAAGCTTGTTTTCTCCATCAGGTCATGATTGAGGGTTTTGTAGGGTTTTAGGTAGTTTTTGGTCTTAAGCTTTGTTTGTAAAGCTTTGAGATTGGATCTACCACTAAATGCCAAAAATTTGATGCCAAAGGACCCTGATAAATCCTCCAAATTCCTTTGGTTCCCATGAAAAATCTCAAAGGAGATATGAACACTTGAATTCACCCCATCGAGCTAGCTTCTACCTCTCTTACATGCTTGGATTATCTTAGAGTTAGAATTAGATTTCCTATAGGTTCCTCTGCTTATCAAAAGCTCATACATGTTTATTTTCATCCCCTTAATATTCTCCCATCATCTATATAGTCCACCAATAATTATAAATGAATATGGACCCCTAATTAGTTATAGGTCCCCTCAAAGCCCTATAGGTCTAATAGACACCTTGCTAGATCTAGCTATTAGGAATAATATTTCATGTATAGGTTGGCTTATTATGAATTTTAACTTCCCATTTTAGCTTTAAAATCCACTACATAATCCTCCAAACACTCTTCTTCATCTTCTTTTCTCATTCACCAATTAGGCCTAGTGAGAGTTTACCTAGTTGAATTGTGTGCATGGGTAATTTTAGTCACCTTGAGAATTTGGAGTTTGAAATAGTTATTCTATATAATATAATTTAATTACATACACCTAATAAGGAATTTAGTGAGGTTCTCAAATCTCCATATCAATCCCTTTGCTCATTTTGTACTTACTAGCTTACATTGCTAAAGCCTAATTTTTCTAGACTAGCTGACCTCTAAGATAAAATAGTGAGGTATAGCCCTCATCCCAAGGAAAATTGAGTATTTTTGGAGTTTTTCCAAATATTTTTGATTATTTTTAATAGAGGCTTTATCTGGATTCTTTGATTTAGGTGCCTAACCATCTCAAAATGTCTTAAAAAGGCCTCTAAAAAGCCCATTTTCCTACATTTTCCTCAAATTCACCTAAGAGTAACCCTTCCATGATAAACCAATTACTCTATGATATTTCAAAATGTCAATAATCCTCAATTAATTCTCGTGAAACTGTTAATTCATCCAAAAACACTCCTCTTTGGATTCCTCATACTTGCCTATTAAACAAAGAGGTTTCCTGGAGCAATTGTACAGATTGATGATTTTGACCAAGTGGGGAAGGTAGGTGATCATCTTGGAAAAGTATTGGGCTTGAAAAAACACCCTTTTTCCTCTCATGAACCACTTTTCATTTTTATAACCTTCATCTCTTCTCTAGACAAGTCTATCTTATCCTACCTTCACTAGCTTGTATCTTGTTGTAGGTGTGTACAGTAGTGTAATGGACGTGTATATGCTTCCTTTGCTATTTTTTGTATTTTATGGAGTCACTATACCATTTATTTATATTATCACATGTTCTTTTATTACTAAAACTTCTTTTTACTCCATCATAACCACCTTTGGCTACAACTGAGTCCCCCACTATCTGCTAACTAAGGCAACCTATTATAGGTGTTTATTGGGGTTCAATTGAGCTCAATCATGATGTGAAAAGGTCTTAACTGACCCCTCTAGTTTAAAATTTATGAATTTGAACTATTATTCCCTTTTTAAAGTCTTAGGACACCATCTTATCATTAACCTTTAGGTGACTAAGTTAGACTAAAATGTTCTGCCTTTTGACCTACCTATAGGTATCTTTTGCCTTGACCAGGACTGATCATGGCATGAAAGGACCTCCTTGAAACACTTTTTATGTCACACAAAATATATAATCACTTTTTACTCACTTTCATTCTCTTTATACTCCTAACTATGTTTCTTTTTACCATGACTCAAAAACTTTGCTTTTGATTGTTATAGGTGTCTACTTTATGTTAGAAAGCCACTTGTAGGTGGTCTTAGAGTCTAAAAGACCATATTTCCATCTTCTCATGCTAGACCTTAGGCCATTTTTGCGCCATTAAATCATTTTAAACCTATTAGTCATGAGGTTTTGTTCAATGTTTCTCCTTAAGGAGATAAAAGACCATTTATTTCCTCAGGCCTATAGATGTTAATGGACCATTTCAATGTTTTGGAAGGCATATTTGAGGCCTCAAGCAGCCTCTTTCCCCTTACTATTTTACCTCCATTCTTGGAAAACTCTCTATTCTAGGTTCTATAAGATACACCTAACTAGATGTCTTAAAAACATTTACCTCCATGTTTTAGGATAATCACATAAACCCCCTGACCTTTGTTTTGATATTTTAGGGAAATCTTCCCTAAACTCAATTCCTTGTCTCCTCAACATGTTTGTACACTTATTTTTCCCATTTTCCACTTTTTATGGGTCTATCAAGGCTTTAATATCATACCAATACTTTAAGGAGGTGTCTAACTATTTCATTCTCTCCATATAAACATTTTGGTCCCCTACTTAGCCACTTGTAGGTGGATATTTGGTGCACAAACCATGAGTTGAATGTAGGAAGTATGACTACTATCTATGATTAGAAACCTTATATTATTTCATCAAACATGCCAATACATTTTTAGTAATCCTAAGAAGTTAGAACTATGTCAAGCTTTACTCATCTCAACATGACATCAGTAATGGCTCCTATAGGTATGTATTGGGTTGTGTGTAGATAGTGAGTGTGGAAAAAAGCAATAAGGTGGATACAAGGCCTCATGGGTAGCTTAAATATATTTTCAAACTCTATAAATGCATGATTCACACTAGGAACACCTTGAAACAAGTTCTAACACCTCTTTTCCAACATGAAACCACTTGCACACATCTAGAATAAAGCAATCAAGAGCATCAAATGACTATTTTAGCATGGTTAATAAACTTGTGACCACATTTACACCTTTTCCAATAATCTAAATGGACTCTTTCAAACTCTTGATGGCTTATACAACTAAAATACCTTGATTATCATCCCATGAGCAAGTTGAAAAAGCTTCAAAACTATGGTTGAAAGTGAAGTTGGACAAAGAGTTGACAATAGAGAAAGACAAGGTAGAAAATTAATCCAAATTATGATGTGATGAAACAAAACATGGGAAGGGGTGATCATATGGATTTCAGTCATGAGTAACATCATCTTCCATTCACATAAAACATTTTTAAAAGACCAACATTCTGGAATAAGGTAGAAATGAGTACAACTTCACTCCTTCACTCCTCCTTATAAATTGAGTTTGTTGGCTCATTAAATCAAATCCAAATGTGAAACCAATAATGGATAACATTAGATAAGGTATTAAACCTCTTCTAAAACTAATCTTATAAAGTGAATTATATGTACTTTCATAAACAAGAGCAAAAATTATAGGGTACATAAATTAGCAAGTAGATTTGAAGGATCAACTTCTTAGGAATGGTTCATAAAGCTCAAATCACCATTCCTCTACAACTAAACATCAAATGGAATTTGACTGAGTGAATAATACACCTCAAAGAGCATTTTTCTTGAAACCTCTTGTGTTAACCATATCAAGTACAAACCTATAGGTCACTTTTACTTGCCAAGAAAGGTGAAAAAGAATAGAATGGTTTTGGGCCAAAAATAACACTTTCAAATCATTTCAAACATGGAACTAAGCATGGGGAAGCTAAAGAGTAATTTTATGATCCTTTCCCATGTGGCACACTTCCCCATGGGTCATAAAAGTGCCATTTTCTTCTCCTTTCTCAAGAAAATTGCCTTTTATTTTGCACAACCTACCACTTTTTAGTTATGTCAATTGATTAAGACTTAAGTGGACACATTATTCATGAAATAATATTTTTTAACCTTCACACTTCCCAATAAATCTATACAACTCATTAAATGCACCTTTTTTGACCTCAAAATGACCCAAAATGACTAAAATAACTAAGCACCAAAGCTAGTATAACACCAAATGACATTAATTAAACTATAAAATATATTATGACATAATTTTTGACCCCTTATAACACCTAAAAGTCAAATTTTTACTTAGGGGTGCCCTAATTTGACCTAAAAGTCAAATTTAGTCAACAAATTAGTGACTCATAGGGGTAATATGCCTGCTATACTAACTAGACCAATAGCCTTATCCTATCATTGGCCAAGTGTGTCAATGATTTCATGAAGATAACTATCAAGGAATTGCCTAAAACACACATGAAATAACCAAAACACACCAAGCAAACACAAGACATAGTAAGACACAAACAAGACTCACACATGTGCATAAGCACTTAGGAAAAATAAGGAAAACAATAGACTATGCTCAAGGAGAGAAAGAAGACCTTAATTGCAATGTTTGATATATATCCCATTGACTGGGACATGAAGCTCCTCTCTATCTAACTTTGAGATTTGTAAAGCATTGTGTTGCTTTCATTGGGTGATAACATAAGGACCACTCCACAAAGCATCAAACTTTATGTGTCTTCTAGGTGTAGCCCCATCTTCATTCCACTTTAGAATAATCTCTCTTTCTTGGAATATTATTAGAATGGCCTTATTTTCAAAGTATCTTTTTGTTTGATCTTAGTGAGTGTTTCATGTAAATTTTCACTTTAAGTTCTAGGGAAGAAATAAAAGAAACTTAATACAGATATGGTTAAAAAACCTATTTGGTTGTGTGCATGTTGAATCCAAATAATTGTCAAAGCTCCTCTTTGGTTTAGGAGAAACACCTATAGATAAGAAAACAAAAAATTCAATTGAGTGAGTGGTTGGTGTAGTTAGCCTATTGATAGAATCTAGCTTGATTCTGATAGAGTAATGGTACTCAAAAACTTGGTTGAGAGGTGATGGCAAGTTAGCTCTTAATGAGATTTTGATGATGCTTGATAACACTAATGATGTTGATTTATCTGTAAAATAAAACTCTTGAACACCTAAGCTCATGATCATTATTATATATGTATTTGACCTCTCAGGTCTCTCTCTCTCTTATAGGCACAAGAAAGAGGAAGTGAAGGTGCAACTAGGCCATCTAAATATAATACATCCATGTAAAGGCTCGCAACAAGATTTAGACAAGTTATATTTAGAAGAGGTTGGTGAAGATTACATGATTTTGATTAAGAGGTGAATCCTAACCATCAATAGTTAGGGGTTCTCAAGGCTAACTATCAATGGTGACCCTGATCATTGATGGTTAGGGTCCAAAGGAAAAGGGTCCTAAAGGTCAGGCTGAGATAGTTTGGTGAAACTAAGTGCATATGGGTTTGGTGAAGCTAGATTGGTGTAGGTTGGTCCCAAGGGGGTCTTAGGTAGATCTAAGGGGATTTTTGGCATTCAGAATTATAGGTGTGTATTTTTTTGGTGTCTACATTTTGCCCCTTTTTATTGTGCAGCTTACATAAATGAGTTGCAAAATAAAAATAGAGTATGGGTCAAGGGTCTAGTTGCCCTGAGAATAAGAGCAGGAATTCCCCCTTAAACCAAGAGTTAATAAGGTGAAACTAAAATGGGTATGGATTTGATAAGTTGTATGTGGTGAGTCATGAGGTGGTGACATGATGTTAGGCATTTGAAATACAAGCATACATATGAAGTGCGACAAAAAAGTATGATAGCCAAAATCATGCAAAGACTAAAATTACCAACATTAGTAAAAGTTTAGGGTCCGTACTAAAAAGAATAAGTGATAAGTGAATCATATGACTACTTTTAGGTGTGGTGATTGAGAAAACTCATAAATACAAGTATTCTAAGTGATTTCTCTGTCTTCGATGGGTATCCAAGGTAGGAAGTGCTCTCAGGTAAAACACAAATAGGTCAAGTGTCATAGGTATCTGAGGTAGGAAGTGCTCCCAGTGAGACACAAGTGGGTCAGTATGTGTGAGGTGGCATAAAATGTAATAGGTTAACATGGAAATTTTGTCACTATAATAAAATTATGAGGCAAAAAGTGTCAAAATTGCATGTTAGACGGGCCAAAATAGACCAACAATGAGGTGATGAGGTGGTCAAGTTAGTGGAACAAGAGCATCTCAAAAAGTAGTAAAAACTTGGTTTAGGTGTGCTAGGAATTGGATTTTGAGGTCAAAAGTGGAAAATGGGGTTTCCTAACCATTAATTATTAAGGTCCCCAAAATTTGATCGTTGATGGTCAACCTGAGCATCAACAGTTAGGGGAAACCCTAAAAATCTAGATAGGTCAAAAGTAAAAAACAAAACTCACCTTTACCATTGTAATTATTCTTGATTATTTGATTGAGAACTAATTATTCTGGTGTTATATAGAGAGGGTGACCATTGAGGTGGTGATACTAATTATTTTATGGAATGTGGGGTGATTGCATGGGCTTGAGATGTAGGGAGTATGAGGATGTGGTTCGGTAGTTGTTCGTAGGCTCCAACCATGGCAGAGGTTGATGAATGAGAAAGGGGGTGCCTTGAATTTGGTAGCTAGGTTTGATTTATGTAATTTCAATTTGGTTAGGTAGTATGGACTAGGTTGGGAATGTTTTATTTAGTTTGTATGCCCTAGGTAGGGTTATAGGGTTTTTGGGAAAATTTGTAGGTAAAATGACAAATTGATAGGTGGGGGGGTGATTTGGGTTGGGTAAATTATAGGCTAGGTATTTAAGTGTTTAGCTATGTGTTTTGGTTATTATTTTTACTTATAAGGGTTTAGGTATTCTGGTCATGGAATATCCATGGTGAACATTGATGGTTAGGTTTGACTATCGATAATCTATATCTTAATAAATAGGGGTCCATGACCATCGGTGGTTAGCATAACCACCGATAGTTGGGTAGGATAAGTTAGGGTTTTGTACATTTTTTAGGGATAAGGTAAGTTTTTAAGGTTAAGGTAAATGGGTTAGATGATGGTTTAGGGTAAGGGTAATGGTCTAGGTCAAGATAAGATTAGGGTTAGGGTCTGGTTGAGGCTTTGAAGTGTGTTAGGGAGTCATGGGATGATAAACCATTCTAAACTACTAGGGAATAACATAACTAGGAAGAGATAGGTAGGGGTGAGAGGGGAATAGGTCAAGTGTTGATAAACTAGGGTAGATAAAACTAGTGTTAGTAATTGAGCCAAATGTTTGATAAACGACAAGATAAAGAGTAGATTTAGATGCAAAATCACATGCTACACATCTTCCTCAAGCTACATAAAGGGATGACCATAGAGTACTGGGCACATATGAAGGAGGTAGGGCTAGGGGTGATGAGGGATTACTAGCATGTGCTTAGGGATGCATCCATAGTTGTAGTACTCATCAAGAGATGGGATCCTACTATGAACACCTTTTTACTACTAACTAGGGAGATGACTATTCTCCCTAAAGATGTACATAGGATCACTCAACTCCCACTATGTGATAAGCTGATATATTAGATTGAATATGAGGAATAAGATGGCTTTATTGAGTATTTGTATAGGGATGATAGCAATCAAGTTTGATGGTACACTTGGGGATTCAGTTACTTAATCTTATATTAGTGATCTCTAGAGAAGAGGAGACTTATGATGATGCCCATGATTTTGGTGATGTGCTTTGTGTTCCCAGATTCAAATAGTAAGAGGTTTCCTTATGTGTTATTGGGTGTACCAGTGGAGTTATTGCTTGGGAGGATAGTGTTTGATTGGGTCCTAGTTTTACTTGTATAGATTTCCAGAGAGTTGTGGGGGTTTAGGCACCACAAAAGATATGGCATCAACATTATCCTAATTCTTCCTTATTAGGCTTATGAGCATATTCAGGTGTTGAGACCGTTGGGATTGACATGGGAAGGCTATACACAGATAGAGTTCCCTGTTGGGTTTATGAAATATAGGGATGATGTGGTTGCATCAGGTTTAGGATGTAACACATGATGTTGAGTGGTTTAGGGGTGCACTAGGTACATTAGTGGTTTGAGACATCACCTAGATGCCATATATTTAGTTTCTAATATGGCCAAATTAGAGGAGGTAAACCATCACCCTTCAAAGTTACAAGTGGATAGTGGGCAAATGAGAGGGTGAGGTTTAGTTCATTCCATTTGATAGGGTGTATCACTAGTTCATCTTGGTACAGGGTATCCCACATCCATTTCCCTAGTATAGGAGGAAAGATTTAGAGTTTTAGTTATTGGTGGCCTATCCTACTCTTATATTTCTATAGGGTGGCTTTAAGGATCTTCCTATTAGGGCCCCTATAGATGATGTTGGGTATGCAAATGGTTACATGGCTTGGTACTAGCCAATATATACAGCTATATATGTTGGTGGGGATGATAGAGGGGCAATGTTGATGGTTGTAAATTAAACTAGCCATAATGGACAATTAGGGATAGAATTATTTATATCATAGGCATAGGTATAGGTATTACAGGGATATGTGGCCATGTTATAGGGCCAACTCACCATAATATAAGGTTAACTTACCACCATTATAGGTGAGAGGGACCTATTGAGATAGAAGGTAAGAGTAGCCATGGTAGCAATAAGAGGGCCACCAAACATAGTTCCATGAGCATGCTACCTAACCACTATGGAAGAGCTTTGATATTATGAGGTGATGTTGTTAGATCAGTTTCCCCAAGATATGTGATATGAGTATAGAACTAGTTTGGTTGGTGGGCCATCGATAGCCACTTCAGGATAGTGGGCTACTATTGTTGTTCAAGTATAGATCCTAGGGGGACCACAACTAGGTACAAGTGTAGGCATAGGTATAGGTGGGGCCAGTGGTAGTGGTGCCCCATGACCATGTCCAAATATGCTTTGATAGATGTATATTATTTTGAGATCAGCCTACGTGCTAATGTAATGAAATGTATATGTTTTTGAGAGAGAGTTTGATACATTGGTACATGTATTACTTATTATGACTCGATATATATGATGTATGGATTATGATGATGTATGCTTATGGTTCATGATATTCATGTTCATGGTTATTTATTCTTTTTCTTATGGTTAATGGTCTATGACTTCTTGCATATGTTTTATGAGATGTTGACTTTGGAGCTCAGGCATGTGATGCTAAACAAATAATTATGATATTCTAATTTTGTTCATGGATGTGATAGGGTGCATTATTGATGGATGTATGTCATATGATAATGTAATGGATTTATTTATGGTTATGTGATGTGCTTGGCATGAATTTATGTTATAAGATGGGTTGTGTTAATGTTATTGTAGATGGATAGATTGGTATATGTTATGGTTGATGATGGTTGCTCATTGACTCTGTTTGTGTTAATGATGGTGACTGGTGTAATTAGTGTTGTTGAGGATATGATATATGCTCATGTGATGTCATGATGGTTAATGGATAGGATGATGTTTATGGTCTATTTTGATATACTTGTATTGTGTTTTGATCCTAGATAGATAGATGGTGTTGTTTACAAACACGGTTCATGATGTTATGCTTTTAATTTGATGCTTGTTGTTCATGATCATGGAGATAAAATATGAGTATGGGTGTAGGTGTAATGAAAATAAATAAATTAGGTGGATAACAAACTAAATGTTTTGAAAATTGATAAAAATCATGATAGTTATGTCTAAATGAACTAATAAAGGAATAGAAAAGAAGCGTGATGCCTTTTCATTGGTAAGGACCAAAAGAAAACCCAAAATTGGATTATCTTAGTGAAAATAAGCCTTTCAAATGCTTTGTATTAGCATGCTTAGGTTGATAAGCATGTATCTTGATCACATTGTGTCAATTAAGCTCATAGTCCCTTCCATATGATATGTTAAGGGAGAATGGATGAAACTGGAACCTTTTGTGAGACTAGCATGCCTCTTCTATAGGCTTACAAAGAGGTAGTACAAATAAGTCTATATTCATATATAAATGTAGACTGATCGATATGGGAAGTCTATCGAGGAGAGCCAATTGTGGCCTTGTAATATTATTACTTTTTATGAGAGCTGATTATAGTGTTTGCATTACTTTTACTTGTGCTTAGGTGTCTTTGCTATTTTTGAATTTTGTTTAGGGTTGGAGAAGTTGATCGATGCAAGAAGATTACAAGAAATTACTAGCTTTTACAAATGCTTCACTCAGCCATCCTTCGATGGAATGGTCCAAGTTTCTATGCTTAGTCCAAATGTTTTTGATAGTTGTCCTTCAAGGGAGTAGTCCACCTTACATTTTACAATTTTAGATAAGATTTTAATAGCTAGCCTTCAAGGTAAAAATCTATGAATGCTGAGAATGACCCATGATTTAGTTTTTATTTTGATGTTGCTTTTGATTTTGTTTGGTTTTGTGTGGCATAGACTTTCTTATATGTGCTCAAGGGATTACCTTTATGAAGACAAAACTAAGAGCACAAGAAGGTTTAGTAAGTGAAAAGAGATTTAGGTGTCAAAGACCATGGTAATTTGTCCTGAAGAGGGATAGAAAGTAACATGAGAACCATGCCATGGGTAGATCTATGGTATCCATAATTCAAAATTAGGCTATAACTATGATGGATAATCACATGATTTAGTTTTAGTCTATTGTCCCCAAAAAGAGGGAGATGAATGTGGGTGCAGGGGATGAGCTCAAGTTATAAAAATGATGAGTGTGATCCCTATTTAATAATAGAAGGGATGTAGATTTGAATCATTGAGAGGCTTAGGCTCTAGTTTACCTTTGAGAGAGGATAAATGATAAGCTCCTGATCTATACTTATGGGTTATGATATAAGGTCTAAGCCAATTGAAAGCAAATTTTCTCCTTTTTCTTTTCTCCATATTAGTTACATGTTGATTTTCCTTGAGAATAAGATCTCAAATATTGAATCCTCAAAATTTTAGGTGTTTGTTATAGGCATGCATGATTCATTCTTGATAGACACAAAGATGGAAAAGAATGGCCAAATGATGCTCATCAAGTATCTCAAGTTGGGCTAAACATTCTTGATGATAATCATCTTCTAAATTAAGGTTATGTAAAGATACATGAAGAGAAGGATTTGGATTTCAAGAAATAATATAGCCTCATTTCCAAATACAAGAGAAAAAGGTGTAGCACCTATATGGGTTCAGATGTTAGTATGATATGCCCATAAGGTGAAAGGGATGTGCAAGTGCCAATCCTGACCTGAGGCATTGACCATTTTGGTAAGCATGTTGTTAAGGGTTTTATTAGAGGCTTCTACTTGGACATTTGCTTGTGGGTGATAAGGGGATGAAAAGATAAATATAATACCAAATACATCACAAAGTCCCTAAACTTTTTTATTTTTTAATTATTTTTCATTATCGATGATGATCTTATGGGGAACACTGAAGTGGTAGATGATGTGATGGGTGATAAATTTGACAATCTTTTTATCTTTTATTGAGATAAAAGGAATGGCCTCTACCCACTTGATAAAATATTTAGTCACAGTGATGATAGAGTGATGTTGATGTGAAGAGTGAGGGTTAATCTCATCAATAAGGTCCAGACCCTATGGTGATAAGGGCCAAAATTCCATGGAAATGCAAAGACTATTATTAGGTGCATGATGTAAATTAGCATGTTGTTGGAACTTGACAAACTTTTTCACATAATCATAGCAGTCTTGGTTAAGGATAGGCTAGTAATAGCCTAGGCAGAGGATGCGCTTAGCCACAACTATTCCACTAAAGTGGCCCTCATAAATACCATCATGCATTTATTAGATAGTGTGAGAGGATTATGGGCTATGGAGGCAATGAAAGAGAAGGCCATCAAGATTACATTTATAGAGGATTCCTCCCATAATGGTATATTAAGAGGTGATCTAAATAAATACTTGATAGGCATTCATAAAAAGGCCAAAGGTGACTACACCAAGGTGAAAGTAATCAAAGGTTTGTTGATACCAAAGGTCAGGCAGGATCTCCTCCACACTAAAAATGGTTAGAGTGTTTGACTTGACATATAAAGGTTTGATGAGGTGATGGACAATGACTAATAGCTTAGATTTCTATGGTGATGATGGGATCCAAGAAGCAAGAGAAGCCATCGTGTCAACAAACTTATTGGTAGATCACGGGGTAGTTTGATTGTGATAGTGTTCAAATGATGTCAAGAGTTTTATGAATATTATCTTTATAGCTATAAAATCCCATTCTTACACTGGTAGATGCCATTAACTTGATTGACTAAAAGTTGGGAGTCACCAAAAATGTTGATTATTCTGACTCTGAAGGCTAATGTGATTTGGAGACCTATTATGAGGGCTTCTTATTTTTCCACATTGTTGGTACATTAAAAGTTGAGTTTAAAAGATAACAAAAGTGGTTTACTAATAAGGCGGATAAGGATGATACCAACTCACCTACCATGCTGACATTTGGAAACATTGAAGAGCATGGTTACGTGATTGGTGAAATTTGCTTGTGATAAGTTTACGATCAACTCATATATAAATTCAAGAGGAGGTTGGTTGCTTGGTAGGGATGGTTCAACCAACTAGTCAGTAATGACTTTCCCCTTAATTGACTTTTTCTATAGTGATTCAAGGTTAAATTTAGCTAAAAGCATGATCCACTTAGCCATACACTAGTTTTTGTACGACTTAGAATGCATGTACTTGAGTTGATTGGTATTGGTTATGATAAAGGTTTTATAGTTGAGGAGATCATGGTGAAGTTTGGTTGCCATAAAGACTAGGTCCAAGTAAAATTTGTCAGTATGTGTATACCAAGTTTCATAGTCTACAAGGGTATGGCTTATGTAATATGCATCTTACTCTATGTGTTTTTCATCCCAATGGGAAAGCATTGCCCGTAGGGAATGGTCAGTGGAAGAGATATACAGGTAGAAAGGTTGGTCATCCTTAAGAGGTATGAGGATAGGTAGAGATAGAAGGTACTCTTTGAGTGCATCAAAGTCCCTTTGATAATAAATATTCCACATGAAAGAGATGTCTTTTTTCAATAGGTGGTGGAAAGGTTAACATCAATTAGAAATCTAGGAGATGAAGTAGCGAATTGATTGAATATTCCCCTATAAACTATAGATTTACTTAAGATTGGTTAGAGTTAGAATCTCAAGGATGGCTTTAATTTTGGTCAGATCAACCATGATTCCTCAAAGGGAAATGATGAAACTAAGAAGTTTGCATGACAAGACCTTAAAAAAAATTCGTGAGATTGAGGTGGGCATGATAATGGATAATTCACTCAAAATAATCTTGAGAATGGCTAAGTGGTCTTTGCAAAGTTTGAACTTTTCAAGAAGGTCATCCACCCAATCTTTGATGATTGTATGGATAAGGTCACAGAAAATATAGGTCATGGCACATTGGTAGGTTGCACCAGCATTATTAAGACCTTATGGCATGACTCTATAATAAAAGGTCCCCCATAGGCTGATAAAGGTAGTTTTTTGTTGATATTCAAGGGTAATAAAAATTTGATTATAACCCAAGAAACTATCTATGAAAGATAACATTTTGTGGCCTACTATAAGATCAACAAGATGGCCAATGCTAGGTAAAGGAAAGTCATCCTTTGGGCAGGCAAGGTTGAGGTCATGAAAGTTGACATAGATACGTAGTCCCCCTATAGCTTTTGTGATAGTCATAATGTTTGAAACCCATTAGGGATAATCAATGGGTTGAATGAAGTCAATAAAGAGGAGGCATTGATGTTCTTCTTTGACAAGAATAGATATATAAGGACGCATTCATCAACGTTTCTATTTGAAAGGCTTGGAATCATGATGGTTTATAATGTTATGGGTAGTAATGGCTAGGTCAATACCAAACATGTCAGCATATGACTAGGTGAATGCAATGTTGCAATCCTGGAGGAAGGTAGAGAAGTATTAAAGTTCCTCAAGGGTTAGAGATTGGCCTAGTTTGATGACATGAGGTTTGTTTGAAGTGACTATGTTAATATCCATAGTGAATTCATTTAACATGATTGATGTGTTAGGAGGTAAGGATTTTTGGATGGAGGAATCAAGTGCACCAAGGTAGGTGAGAATAGAATCATCATCCTTGTACTTAACCATGTTAATGGTAGGATATCCCTCTCCAACAAGTTTAGGATGGGTCAAAGGGATGGATATGAGTACCCCATCCCTTTGATAAGTAAGGGATCAAAGGTTAATCATGTTGAAAAAAAAAATAGGTGGGATGATATCCTCATCCTCACAATCATGTTGAAGGGGTATTGGTGAGGAAGGGGTCTCTTCTTTTATAATGGTAATGGTATGTTGTTTGGATTTATTTGTATTGGGTAGAATGAAGCCAAGGTCATGCTTCTTGTGAGGATTTTAGGTCTAAATTGAGATCAATGTGTGTTATCTATGTTCATATCATCCTAAGATAAATCCTTTATACGCACACCTATGGAGATATACTTTGGTGAAGTTTGGGTTGTTCAAGTAAGAGAAGGTGGAGGTGAATAGTTGAGGTGAAGAGGGAATGGAAGCAATGCTAAGAGGCTTGTCAATTCCCCCATAAATAAAGTGGGTTTGATAGATCAGAGCCCCAAAGAGGTAATGGCTCCAATATTGGGATCATAACCTGACTGATGGTTAAATTTCTCATACTCTTGGGGAGTAAGGAGATGGTATTCTCCATGGGTAAGGCATTAGAAGATAGATTCCAAAGGATCCATGGTGGGTATTTGGTTTGTGAGAATAGATAAACTAGTAGATGCCTCTATGCAAGGAAAAGTAATGGCTTCATTTTCCATGGTTGAGGGCTTGGGGATAGATGCTTAGAGTGGTTTTGTCAAAGGTAGGAGGACATCATTAGGTTGGTAGGTCATGTTCCATACTACAAAAGTTCTCAGGTCAGCTTGTATGGTAACAACCTAACCTTTGTGCTCAAATTTTACATAATGGTAGAGGGTAGAAGGTACGTAACCCATAACTTAGGTCCAAGGTCTCCCTAATAGAACATTGTAATAAAATTCACCTTTGACCACATAAAAAAGTATGGGGAGCATGTGTGGTCCAAGCTAAATGTGGAGGACAACTATTCCCAAGGTAGTGGTTATGGTGTCATTAAAAGAGTGAAGCACAGCTGAAGTTTGGGACATGACATTGTCTGATAATTTGAGTTGGTCATAGGCATGGGAGGAGATGATGTTGATGTTGGCTCCCCATCAATCATGACCTACTTAATGTGGGTTTAGTTTATGTGGACAATAATAAAGAGAGGAGTATCTATATCTTTAGGGTGGATAGAGGAAATCTTTGAGTCCTTGAAGGTCACAAGGGTGGAGAGTTAGAGAGCACCTATGAAGGCCTCTATAAGTGAGGAGTTACCTGATCTAACCTCAATTTCTTTCATAGCCTCAATCATGGCCTAGAGATGGTGGGGTGAGGTGGAAATGACCTCATAGAGGCTCATCTTAGCTAGATTTTGGTGAAGTTGCTTAAGAATGACCCTTTTGATTAACTCAGAGGGATTAGCCTTAGAGGTGCCTAAGATAGTAACTTTGGGTTTAGCTGAGGATGTAGAGGTTTAGATTAGGTTTGGTTTAGGATAATTTGTGGGGTATGTCCATGGAATGAACACTTTGGTCTTCTCTTTATGTTTTTTTTGTGATCATGTGACCACATTAATGGTATGGATAGAGGGGGAGGGTGTGATGGGAGGTTGGGTATATCCTCTATCACTTTGAGGTGAGAATGGAGGACTAGGAATGTGTTGGCAAATGACTATTGGGTGTATTGGTAGAGGATTCGATGGAATTTCATCTAGTAAATGATCATCCTTATCATAGAACTAATGGATAATGGCTTGGAGAGATTTACAATCCTCAGTGTCATGCCCAAGTGTCTTATGATAGGAACAGATTTGATGGTCATTATACCAAGCTAGAAGCTAGATTCAAACCAAGATGATCGAAAGGTCTAATAAGAGGTAATGTGAGGTAGGATCTAAAATAATATTTTAATGATGGTCATATAGAATTCCACTATTGGTGGGAAAGGTTTAAAGTTTATGGTTTTGGTTGGGAAGATGGGCATATTGGTGGCAATAGGTTTGGTGAGAGATGGTTTAGGTAAGGTGGTGCTTCAGGTTGATGGTTTTGGTCTAGGTATGTTGGTGGTTAGGGTGGTTGAGTTTGATGGTCTAGATATTGGTAATCCAATAAGGACTGGAGCATCATATAATAAGTGGGTTGGCATAACCAATGGTGTCAAATTACATATGCTAAAAGGAGGTTGTTTTTAAGGCACAGTGGAAGGGTGAGGCCTTAAGATAGAGGGTAAGGTAGAGGGAGGTAAAACCCTAGTCATGTAGCTCTTCAATGGTTTCATCCCTTTATATGGTGTGGGTCGAGGCCTAGGTATAGACTTGGGTAGAGTTACTTCTACTTTTAAGCATGGGTGAACCAAACTCTAAGTAGGGAAGGTACCAAGAGTTTTGAAAGGTTTGGTTGGTGATGTGGTAGTTGGAGAGGTGGTTGTTTTGGTTGATTAAGAAGCTGAGGGGTTGGTAGAAGTTTTGATTGGTTTAAGGGGTAGTGGAAAAATGATGGATTGGTTGGTTAAAGGCATGCCAGAAGGTTTAGGTTTCTTAATGTAAGGAAGCCCTAATTATTTCCAAAAAGTGGCTTGATCCATGTTTGGTTTTATGACCATACCTAACTTTTGAATGAGTTTAGAAAAAGTTTTGTATGGTGATCTCATCCCTTGGGTAGTGGATTTTGAGGATACACCTATGGGTTGAGGATGATGGTTAATAGTCTCATCTATTTCCTCAAGCAAGGGAGGCATGTTTAGGTCAGGTGGCTACTTGTGAAAAAGTTATTTCCCTGAGCATGATGTCCACAGTTGTTACTTGATCTGTCATTACAGGAGATGATGGGTTAGCAATGGTTGTTTATTTAGGTAGGATATCCAAAGGGGTGCTTGATGATTCCAAAGCCTCTATGAATAAATATAACAAAAAAGGAACCTTTGAAGGAATGGAAAGTGACTATACCGCCTCGATAGATGAAGTGGGGGAAAAGTAGGTAGATTGGATGGTAGCTTCCTCCTTCAAAAATGTATCAATGACTATATTTACCATGTAGGAATCATGAGAAAATATAGCTTGTGTGTCCTTAATTTTGACAAGGGCATGGTTGGGAAAAGGCTTCCAAAAGATATCAATAGCTTGATTTTGAGGGGCATTGAGATTATCCAACATGAGTTCCCTTTTGTCAATAATGCTCTAAACAACACTCTTTAAATTATTACATTGACTAGCATCATGTCCACTTACCCTATGAAAAGCAAAAATATCATTCTCATTGTACCAAGCAAATGCCTAATGAGAGGAATCAAACTACTAGGGAGGTTTGATGGGTAGGAGCTTTATAAGGTTAGCTTTTAATAGCTTCTCCAGAACTGAAGCATAAGATTATCCAAGTGGAGTAAATAATTTTTGGTTGCTTCAATTTGGGTTCCTTGTGTTTTGGTTGGAGGTAATGGAAGATATTTTTTGGTCGACATTAGGTGGAGGAGCGGTTTTAAGGAGAATGGCATTCGTAGTTCCCTTGCTTTTGGTTTTGGTATTGGCTTAGTTGCCTGGTTTAGTAGAAGAGGTTCCATTGGTCTTGAAGGTAAGAGTTCTTGTTTTGTAAATGTCAGGGAAGTCCAAGAACAAACACACCTCTGTTCTGATTCCTCTTGTTGGATCTTGCTCCTCAGAAAGAGCATAGTATGATTACCAAATATAAGCAATTATAAATGCAAAAATAACTAGAAACACAAATAGCTAGAATTCACCAATAGCACAGAATATGAGAGACAATACACTATCTTGTATTAACACTTTACAGAAAAGAATACAACAAAGAGCTGCCACACTCTTTCACCTTACAGAGGTTTGCCACACCTCAAGTGTACAGTAATTCTTCACATACAACACTCTCCTACACAAAAAATGGTCCCAACAACCAACTCACAAATAGAATTGGTGTTCACCTCTCCAACCAGTCAGTAATAACCCTGCCGGTACACCAAGCACTCTATAGCACTTCAAGTTGATCTCCCATGAACCTGCAACCTGCAATTCAAAGACCAAACTTACATGTAGATCCCCAATGAGCTTGCAACAACCTGCAACTCACAGATCTTACAATGATAGAAGGAGCTTACATGCCTTCCTCTCTATCTCATACTTATACAATACATGCCAATGGGTCTATAAATAGATCCCTCACTTAAACAATAACTTAGACTCTTAATTCAAACAATTATCTTCACAGCCCAAGACTCTAACTAGTCTCAACATGCAAACTCTTTGTTCACTTAACTAATTGTCCGTGTAACAAGCAGTTCTGGAACACACAGGCGACCGACGTTGGTCCCTGCTAGTCTGGTTCTGCCGACGTCGACCGACTCCCTGCCGTCACCAGTGGCCTTCTGCACTGGGTCACGACTGACGTCGATCCTGCTGCCGACGCCGGTTCTCCTAGAACTCAGCAACCTTCCTGTTCCTTTAGTTTGCAAAGAGTTGAAGCTTTTAGCTCCACAACTCAACAATCTCCCACTTGGAGATAAATAGCTGCAACCTGTACATGTACCTGTACTTCATCTAGTTTGTTCCCTTGGCTTTGTATCCCTCCTCAAGATCACTCTTGAAGACCAACCACCACAAACTTGTACTGTAAAACCTGTCATCCAAATTACCTGCCACATCCACATCTACAACCATGTAGAAATTAGACTGAACCTGCATAGCATGTGCACCTGCTACTAGTCCCTGTAAGAATCCACTGAACTGTCCTCCAATGGTTCTCTCCCAGATTGGCTCCAACTTGTGACAACTCCCACTGCTTGGGAAAACTCAGGTTTAATACATACCATGCACTCAACCTCATTATGTGAATCAAGACACCTGTTCATAGAACTATCCAACCATCGGCGTGCTAACCGGTTTCACACAATCATCCTGAAACAAAGTCAACATATGACCTACTATGTCTCTAGAACACACTCATGCCAAAGAATCTTGCTGCTTCTAGATTCTCCATGACAAACACCTAAACTAGCTTTACCTTTAGTTCAGCAATACCTGTATATGTAACCCTGCAACAAGCACATCATACAGAAATAGGATAGTGTAGCTAATACTATCCAACCTGGTAAAGAGAAACACAATGATCAAACCTCCATTGCCCTACAGCTAATACAAGACCATATACTCTGATCTTCCATCTCACGTATCCATTTCCACTCTTCTTTATCCTGAACATCCATTCGTCTCTAAGTGCTTACTTCCAGCTGGCCACTCTACCCAAAACACCTGTTTGGTTCTCCTCCAAGGAATCACATCCTCATCCATGCCTAGCTCCCACTATTTCCTGGATCTACCTGTTCTGCTTCTTCAACAACTTCCTGGTCCTATGCCATAAGTGAGCAACAAGTAGTGTAAAGAAGGGAAATGATGAATTTAAGAACTTACTTACACCTTCAGTCCTCCATATGGGCGCTTGAGACTCCATGACAGCTTGTTGTCCACCCAAAATTCGTCTCAGTAACCAATGCCAATCACATCTCAGTCTGCAGATGACTGAAGTTAGTTTCCTGTGACTGCCATCTTGCCAACGTCGGTTTCCCCTAGCCGACGCCGGTCAATATCTACCCTGAGTCACCGACGTCGGTCTACACATAGTCGACGTCGGTCCCTGTCTGGACGCCGATGCCAATTTTCCTACCGACATTGGTCTCTATGTTTTTCTTGTGAGACCTGACTTTTTCTCGCGAGCTCTTTTTGGATCAAATCCTTGTCCAAATCACCCTTGCTCTGCTCAGAATTCTTCTACATCTTGTGCTGAACTCTATCCGTCACCTTCTCCTTGAAAACCAAGGCTTTTTTGTTCTTGTCACTAACATCGGGTTCCTCAAGAAACGTTACCTTCTTCTTCTGCATACAGAAACCACAATCCATACCTTCTAAATCTGAAAGCATATCCTTTGACTCAAAGACAAGTATCTCTTTCTTATCTGTGTGACCAAGCCTATCAAGCCACATCTCTGAATCTATAGCTGAAGTAGAAAACCCAGAAAGAGAATCAGTAGTACAAGTAGATAGATAAAGCGTACCTACTTTCTTACCTCTAGCTACAACAAGTGTACCTTTGGTAACCTTCCAAGAGTCCACTGTGAGAGTTACTGTGCAACCCTCATCACCCAAACTTCTAACAAAAATTAAATTCCACTCTAGAACTGGGACATGCATGACTTCTTTTAACACCCATGTGTTACCTGTCTACAGTTTCAGCTTCACTTTTCCTTTGCCAACAATCTGACAAGGCTTACCATCCCCTACATAAATTTCTCCAAAATCTCTCTGGACATACTCATGAAAAAATTCCCTATGTGGGGATGCATGAAAAGAGGCACCAGAATCTAAAACCCAAGATTCTACTTTATCTAAAGAACATACCAGAGCATCCCGTGCAGCATAATCTACAACGTCTGCTTCTACTTCATGTTCTTCATGCTGATATGTTCCTGATATGCAGTCTCTCTTTAAGTGCCCTTGCTTTCCACACTTCCAACAGGTTATTCTGCCATACCTGGACTTGGACCTTGATCTCCCATGCTCTATCTTTTCTCTTGGCCTTCCTCTGCCTTCAACACTCAAAGCATTTCCTGATGATTCACCTGTACTATTCCTGCGTATCTCTTCATTCAAGATCACACTTACAACATCATCCACTTTTAAGACTTTTGAAGGAGACACAGTATTAGAAACTGCCATTACCAAACCTTCCCAAGTTTTAGGTAATGAACACAAGATTAAGAGAGCTCTAATTTCATCATCAAATACAATATTGACTAAACTTAACTGGTTTACTAAACCATGGAAATCACTAAGATGGCTATGAACAAATCCACCTTCCAACATTTGCAAATTAAATAAACGCTTCATAAGAAATACCTTATTAGAAGCTGAGGGTTTTTCATATAAATTTGCCAAAGATTCCATCAACTCCACCGTTGTCTTACACTATGATAAGCTAGAAATCACAGATGATGCAAGACTCAATCTGATAGATCCCAGAGCCTTCCGATCAAGAACCTCCCATTCTTCATCTTTCATATCCGAAGGTTTGCAAGTAACTCCTCCCAACGGTAAGTACAAATCTTTTTGATACAGATAATCCTCAATCTGCATCCTCCATAATTGGTAGTTCTTGCCATTAAACTTTTCCATCCGTAGCCTATTGTCTTCTATCATTGCTCAACTCCCACTCAAACAGAAACCCTGTGAGTACCTGTAATCAAAACACACTAACCAGATCTAATCCAATCTATTAGTATCCCAACCAAAAGCTCTGATACCACTTGTCAGGGAAGTCCAAGAACAAACACACCTCTGTTCTGATTCCTCTTGTTGGATCTTGCTCCTCAGAAAGAGCACAGTATGATTACCAAATATAAGCAATTATAAATGCAGAAATAACCAGAAACACAAATAGCTAGAATTCACCAATAGCACAGAATATGAGAGATAATACACTATCTTGTATTAACACTTTACAAAAAAGAATACAACAAAGAGCCTCCACACTCTTTCACCTTACAGAGGTTTACCACACCTCAAGTGTACAGTAATTCTTCACATACAACACTCTCCTACACAAAAAATGGTCCCAACAACCAACTCACAAACAGAATTGGTGTTCATCTCTCCAACCAGTCAGTAATAACCCTGCCGGTACACCAAGCACTCTATAGCACTTCAAGCTGATCTCCCATGAACCTGCAACCTACAATTTAAAGACCAAACTTACATGTAGATCCCCAATGAGCTTGCAACAACCTGCAACTCACAAATCTTACAATGATAGAAGGAGCTTACATGCCTTCCTCTCTATCTCATACTTATACAATACATGCCAATGGGTCTATAAATAGATCCCTCACTTAAATAATAACTTGGACTCTTAATTTAAACAATTATCTTCGCAGCCCAAGACTCTAACTGATCTCAACATGCAAACTCTTCATTCACTTAACTAACTGTCTGTGTAACGAGCAGTTCTAAAACACACAGGCGACCGACGTTGGTCCCTGCTAGTCTGGTTCTACCGACGTCGGCTGACTCCCTGCCATCGCCGGTGGCCTTCTGCACTGGGTCACGACCGACGTCGGTCCTATTGTCGACGTCGATTCTCCTAGAACTCAGCAACCTTCTTGTTCCTTCTGTTTGCAAAGAGTTGAAGCTTTTAGCTCCACAACTCAACAGTAAATTCAATTTGCCCTCATCCATAGCCCATTTTTATAGCTTACATGCCATGGTAAAATCTTTATCAAAAGTTCTAAAGATTTGGACATGCAGTGTAGAAGATATATGTTTGGCACAGGCTCTAGCAAAAATCTCTATAATTTTAGGTTGAGGCAAGGAAAATGAAATCGGATTAATCAGGCTTCTCTAATGGGCAATGAAATAAAAATGGACTCATCATTAAATTGCCTAATGGAATAGAGTTTAGTGATAGATACATTTTTTGAAATGTTAATGGAAAAGTGATCTAATAAGACCTATACTAATTGGGTGAAAGAAAATATTGAATGCTTAGTGAAGTCACTATACTATTCAAGTGTCAGGTTGGATAGAGACATGGGAAAGGTTCTAAGGAGAAGGGTGTCATCATAATAAATCATGTAAAATGCATGCCTGAAATCCCTAAGGTGTTGTTGGGGGTCCTCCTTACTTTGAAATTAGGTAAATTTTAAAAGCTCCTATTGAGGAGGGTAAGGTCTAATGGGAACAAAAGGATGAATAGGTTCATTACAAATATGATCATAGGATAGGAAGTTATGATCCCCAAAAATATATGACTCAAGGTTTGTCATCTTGTCTATGAGAATTTTCATTAAGGTGATTTGAGCTGGTGTACCAAAAGGATTGTAAGGTGGATATTATGGTTCAGATTGGGTAACATACGAGTAATCATTTGGTGGTTAAGAGGCTACCACATATTAGAATGTGGATGCTAGAGGTTAGGTAGGGTAGGTGGATGATGGTGGTTGGGTAGTAGGTACATACCCTTGGGGGTTAGGGATGTATCCTAGATTAGGTGTAATAGGTACCTATTGAGGGATTCTTATGGATTGGGCATGAATGGTAGTTGGGTTGGTAAAAGGATGGGAGGTAGTGACCTTTATGCTAGTAGGTGGTAAAGCAAAAAGGATAGATACCCTTGAGCTTGGTAAATGGGTATTGATCAATGGTTTGGGCTTGATAGAGGGAAGGTTGGTAGTGTTGATGGTGGGTGTTCTATCAATTAGTGGATCATGATGGGTTAATGGTGGGGTTGCTCCTAAAGTGGAGGAGTCATTGGCAAGGGTGGAAGGTGTAAGGGTAGCAGTTGGTTGGATAGGCTAGTTTTTATCTATAGTATCAGACAGGTTAATAAATGAACATGATTAGGTAGTTGAAGGTTGGGTGGTGACTATAGTGATAGGAACACCCTTTATAAGGTGGGATGTCATGCCATAAGGAGGTTCCTAAAGTGAAGTTGGAATCATGACACGGTGAGGGGAGGTGTTAAGGTAGTGTTGAAGGGAAACTAGATTATTATCAAAAAAAGTGGCAAAGTCAATGTCTCCTTTAGAAAATACCCAAAGAAGAGTAGGACTTCCTAGAAAATGGGGTGAGTCTTCTGCCTCAAAGATGTACTCCATAGATGAGGAGGTAGAATTGGTTGGTTTGGGTGATGGGTTCTACTCTACTAGGTCTCTTCACTACTAGTGAGTGAGAACCATATAAGAAAATGGGAGACAAGAAAAAACTAACCACTCAAACAAGAATAAGATAAGAAAATGATCAAGGTAATCAAGACACACACTAGAAAGTAAGTTAAGCCTAGAGGTTAGTTTTAATCTAGCTTATGGCTTATGCCTTAGTTTATGAGAATGCATGATAGAAGTTGGCTTTTAGATCAGGTACTATAGAAGTAGTCTATGGTTGGTTTTAGGTTATTTAAGTTCTCAAAATAATTTGTATTAGAATCTATAGGTGGCTTGGTATTAGGGCCTACCTCTTTACTTCACAGTCCCATAGTGATAAAAGTGTTAGTTGGTTTGCCAATAGATATTGCTATCCAAAGTTTATACTCAACCAAAGAGCTGAGTTGGTTCTCCCTTTAGTAATGACCTCCAAGTAGGATTGTCGAGAGTGGGTAAAGTGACTGCTAGGTGATAAAATCCTAGTTAGGCCTTGTATCAAATTATTTTGATGTTTGATTGATGAAAGTGGTTTGGCTAGTGTGTGAAAAAAAAGTGGTGCTATAATAAGATTATTGTGCTTTAATCCAAAGTGAACTAATGTTAAAATAAATCAATGGATGTAGTTGATTTTAAACCCAAAATAAATTTCAATTTCAATTATGAGCATCAAATAGTTAGAAGAGCATACAAATACAAATAAAATGCGAGTAAAGACTCTAAGTCCCACTAGGCATGCTAGAATGTTTCATTGAAATTTTTACTTTAAGTTCTAGGGAAGAGAGAAAAGAAACTTGATATAAGTATGGTTGAAAAACCTATTTGGTTGTGCATGCATTAAATCCAAATGATTATGAGAGCTCCTTTTTGGCTTAGGAGGAAGACCTATAGATAAGAAAGCATAGAAGTGGATTGGGTGAGTGGTTGGTGTAGTTAGCCTTTTAGTGGAATCCAACTTGATTTTGGTAAAGTAATGGTACTCAAGAAGTTGGTTGAAAGGATATGGAAAATTGGCTCTTAATGAGATTCTAATGACACTTGATAATGCCAATGATGTTGATTAACCTGAAAAAGAAAACTCCTAAGCACTTGATCTCCTGATAATTATTGTTGATGAATTTGACCTCCCAAGTCTCTCTCTCTTATAGGCACAAGCAATAGGCGGAAGCGAATCTGAAACTAGGCCATCTAAATATAATACATTTATGTAAAGGCTCACAATAAGATTTAAACAAGCTATATTTAGAAGAGGTCAATGAAGCTTTCATGCTTTTGGTTAAGAGGTGGATCATAACTATCGATATTTAAGGGTTCCCAAGGCTGATTGTCAATGGTCAGGGTCCAGAGGAAAAGAGTCTTAAAGGTTACGCTAAGATACTTTGGTGAAACTAAGTGTGGATGGGTTTGGTGAGGTAGATTTGTGTAGGTTGGTCCCAAAGGGGTCCTAAGTAGGTCTAAGGGGATTTTTGACATTTGAAATCATAGGTGTGAATATTTTTAGTGTCTACAATGAGATCTCATTGTTTGCATAGCTTGATATCTTATCTCTTCAAGCTCCATCAACTCCCACAACCTAACTTTCATGCTTTCATTCTCCATCAGCTCTAGCTAATAAGTGATATTTAAGGCTAGTAGTTCAAGTGAAATAGGAAATCTATCTTCTCTCCCATAAATAAGTGTATATGGTGAGTTTCTAATTAATAATTTAGAGGTAATGCTATTAGCCCAAAGAGCTATCTTCAACTTGGAATGCCAAGTCCTTTGGTTTTCCTCCTTTATCCTCTTTATGATCCTAATTAGGTTATTATTGGTAGACTCAACTATTCCATTTCCTTGTGGATAATAGTTAGAGGAATTACTAAGATAGATGCCATATTTTAAACCCAACTCACTTATCCTCATTCCAAAGAAAGTCAATGCATTATCTAAAATTATTGTTAAAGGAGCCCCAAACCTTGTCACTATGCCTTCATAAAAGTCTAGAACTAAACTTTCATTTGCTTCCTTGAGAGTAACAACCTCCACCCATCTTGTAAATTAATATGTAGCAGTCAACACCCACTTATGGCCAGTACTAAAAGGTGGGTTGATTAGGCCTATGAAATCTAGACCCCATTGCATAAAGGGTTGGTTAACTTGTATTAGATGAATAGTAAAGGCTACAATTTTTTGCTTACCATCAAAAATATCACATTTTTTGACACTTACTTACCCAAGCATGGGTGTCTTTAAATAAACTAGGTCAAAAGTATCCAACTCTCATAATCTTAGCAGTTGTGGTTCTTGGAACAAAGTGACCACTAGTTGGTTCATCATGAAACTCAAGAAATAGTTTCTCAACCTAATCTAATTTAACACACCTAATAAGTCATTCCTAAGCAACACTCCATCAACAATTACATAAGGAATAAATTGTAATCTAAAGTACCCTCTTTTATCTCTATCTAGACCTTGTGGACACTCATTGATTTGAAGAAAATGGATCATATCTTGTGTCTAAATCCTCATTGATGGAGGTACAGTTGTCATAGGTTATCATAAAGTGATAAAAAAACCTCTTTTTTTCCTTCAAGTCTAAAGCAAGATGCTCACATAACCCCTTTCCTTTTTCTAGCTTGTTTGTCTTGATTTTTGCATCATACTCCATCACTTTTATGATCTAACCAACCCTTTTTTCATTCAAATCTCTACTCAAAAGGAATTCTTTGACACTAGGATGACATACCAATATGTTAATCTTATTTTTAGATAACATATGCCAAAACTTATTTAAACTTATAACAACTAAAAGTACTTGCTTCTCAACATAGGTGTATCATACCTCATAGCCTTCCAAACCTTGACCAAAGAAGGTAATAGGTTGCTCCAAGTTTTATTCATTTTAATGAGTAAGCATGGTAGATATTACCTCCTCATTTCCAAAGGTATACAAGTTGAAATAATTTTATAAATTAGGACTTGCAAGACTTAGATCTTGGGCAATGGCTTGTTTGTTCTTTTCAATGCTCTCCTTCTTCTTTTCTAAGTGAACACTTCATCTTTCCTTCGCATAGAGGTTAAAGGCTTGACTAGATTATAAAAATAAATAATGAACCTCCTTATAAAATTATTTTTCCCAAAGAAACTTTTCAAACCTTTCTTGTGTTTTGGCAAAGCCAATGCCAAGATTGCACTCACCCTCTCAGGATCTATGGATAGACCCTTCTTTGAGACAATGTGTCCTAAAAGTTTGCCTTTATGGACAAAAAACACACACTTATTTGAGTTAAGAGATATTATAAACTCTCTACATCTCTTAAAAATTTATCTAAGGTGATTCAAGTGATCCTTTGCTTCCCTGGAAAAAATTATGATATCATTAAGATACACCAACACAATGTCATCTATTCATCCTTAAAAATCCATATCTATTGCACATTAAAATTTAGCTCCAACATTAGATAATCCAAAAATAATTTTCTTATAAGCATATGTACCCCATTCAATAGTAAAGGTTGTCTTATATTAATCACTTTATTTCACCAAAATTTGATTGTACCGAGAATATCCATCAAGGAGTGAAAACCTTTCACTACCTACCACAACTTTGAAAAAATTTCTCCATGGAAGGAAGAGGGTAATGGTCTTTCAAGGAAACTCTATTAAAGTCCCTAAAATTGACACATAGCCTGATTTCCCTAGTCTTCTTCCTAACAGAGACTAATTTTGCTAACCAAGATGAATATTTGATAGGAAAAATGATTTTGGACTCAATCAACTTAGTAATCTCCTTCATGAGAGGCTACATCTTAGGATTGATTGGCCTTTACCATTGCTTGATAGGCTTAGCATTGTCACACACAGACACACACACACACACACACACACACACACACACACACACACACACACACACACACACACACACACACACACACACACACACACACACACACACACACACACACACACATATATGGTGTGTTGAGATAAGTTTGGATCAAAGCCCTTAAAATCACTATATTTCCATGCAAAAACATCAAAAAACACCTTGCATAACTCAATGAAAGAATGTTTCTCTTCACTAGTACATACCTTCACAATTGTAAGCAACTTATATTTGAAGATTTGTGCTTTCTCATAGTCTTCTTGATTAGTAGACATGCTTACCTTCTCCTTCTTCAACTGGTCATCATCATTGAATAAAATCTCAAGTGTGACTAAGACTTTAGGAAGCTTGTTTGACTTTAATTGTACAATCTACCCTCCATACTATTTTTGTAGTTTGGACTGATTCTTGGAAGAAAACTCAGCCTTCTCTTGAATAAAAAGTGCTACTTTTTAGTCACTATCAAACACTTTCCAACTAGTGACATTATCAAGTATGGAGGGCCTTATAATCACCTTGAGATATGGCTAGTTCTTATCTTCTCCTATCCCTTTTAGAACATCAAATTGAGTTCTAATTATTGCCAACCTATTAGCATGTTTGTTGTCTTCTCTTGGGATAGATTAGATGTTGAAATCTTGGAAATCTTCCACAACATCCCACACTTTATGCTTATAGGATTCAAGCAAAGATTTTTTTTGTTACATTTTGGTCACTTACTTCACAATCAACTCACTATCACCATAAACTTTTAATTCCTTCACACCTCTTTTTCTATCCCACTCAAGGTCACAAATGAGGGTCTCATATTTTTCCACATTACAAGTATAAGAGAAATAAAATTTGAAAGTGGAATAGTACCTTTCCTTGGATGGTGAAACCAACATTGCTCCAGCACCTTCCCCAAATTTACTTCTAGATCCATCAAAGAAAAACTACCATAAACCATCCATGTCTTCACTTAGCTTTATCAAGTTTGGCATGAAAGAGTCCTCCTCATGAACATAATACAGTCTAAGACTAGATTCCTCTATGAGTTTGTAAGGATAATGTTCATCTCCCCATTCATCTAAATACAAATTAGAAACTCCTTCAAAAGAAGATGTTGGAAATTGATCTATGTGAAGCTCTTCCTCATTAATAATGGTATAATTAACATTTACCACTTTAAAAATGTAAGGTTATAAGTGATTATGATGTATAGGATCTGATTCGATCTTCACCTTGATAACATACTTTTTCCTAAAAACCATATAGGACCAATTGGTTGCCAAATATCCACCTATCTTAGCTACAAACTCTCTTGACAAGCAAAGAGTAAAGTATGGAGGTAAATTTACTAAAACCACATCATAAGGAATAGAAAAAGTAAGACAAGCATGTAAAATCAGATTCAAATCCTTGACTACTCCCAAGGTCTTTGCTAGTGATCCATCTAATTGTAGGACTCCTTTAGCCATTGGTTCATACGTGAGGCCTAGTTTAGCTACTATACACTTGGGCATAAGTGAAGTACTAACCCCACTATCTACGATGAAATTATGAAATAATAAATCACCAATAATCAAGAATATGTAAAAAATATGAGTCTTATCACTCTTCTTCACTTTTCCATCAATGGGATAAGTTCCATTTACCAAGACAACATTCTAATTCCTAGCTAATCCAATTTACTTACCAAGTCCTTACAATTCCTTTAGAGAATGTCCTTTTATCCCATTATTGTTAATGAGTCTCATAAATAAATATTCATATGTAAGTTCTTCATCTGGTCTATATCATTGATATAAGGATTTCCCACCTTGAAAGGCTCTTTGGAAGCACTAGTACCTTGTGGTGTAGCTTGTGAAGGTGGATGTGTAGGAGCTAGCCTTACATTCTAAAAATTCTAATTTTCCTACAATTTAAGGACTAAGTTAGACCCACCCACAATTCGATATGATGTAGATTCAAAATAGGTCCTTGATTATCCCCTTGTGTCTCTTCAATAACACTCTTTTTAGACCTAGTGTTAGAGGACACACTAGCATTCACATTGCTTGAATTCCCCAAATGATTGATGGCACAAAATTCTCCCTCCAAATGATTTATGAGAGTAGAATAATATTGTGTTTGTCCATTAAAAATTCTAATTTTCATTCCATTTTGCATTGGCACCCCAAAATTTGAAACTTGAGATGATTTATTACCTTACATAGTCATGGCTTGACTAGGCATTTCATTGGCATATGCAACTTTACCTTGATTTTGGTCATAGGAGGGATAACATCATTGTTCTTGAACAAAGTTGTTTTGAGTGAGAACAAGAACTTTAGAAGATGATGGGGCATTAGGATTATAACTTTGATAATTTCTAGCTTGGGTGATTTGACTTTGTCCTTTATTAGCTTGAAAAGGAGGCTTTTTGGTTTGCCTAAACTAATTGTAGGACTGATATGGTCTATAACTTTGAGATTATTTCCTTTTGAGGGTAACCAATTCATTAATAACACTTTAGATCAAAATCTTAACTACATGGATCTCATTTATAGGGGTAATGGCAGACTTTTCTTGATTAGGTAAAGGAACCAAGGTAGGTAATGCATTTTGACTAGGAGGCTACAAATCAGGGAACAATGGCATTGGTGGCTTAGAAGCAATCTTCCCTGATTAAATAAGATAATTCTCAACATTTATAGCTATCTCATAAGTAGCAAGTAGTGTATTCCCACCCATATATAGGATCATCATGGCTACAACACTATTCAATGATTTTAGATAGTATAAAAAGGCAAAATTTGGGGTAGGTCTCACAAGGGTTGGGATCCTATCCCATGATTTTTGAAATCTAGTATTAAAATCTTGCATAAACTCTTATGGTGCCCTCTTGATAGTGGTCAATTGCTTAGTTAGTGATAGATGATAACTCTTCTCTCCAAATCTCTTAGTCAATAGATATCCTAGTTCATCCCATGAACCAATAGAATTTTCAAGTAGAGTCCCATACCAATATAAACCTTTCCCTTTGAAAGACAATGCCAATAGCCTAATAGCCACATTCTCTTAGTGATATTATGGATATTACAAAAGTTTACTATGTTTTAAATATGTTAAATGGAAGTATTATGACCTACTCCACTAAAATATGGAACATTATTGAGGGTTGATCCTAGAATTTGGTCATATTGGAAAAGATTCAAAGGAGATGATCCAGTGAAAGGTACAAAAGTTTGTCCCTTATCCATCTTAAAATGTAGACTATGAGTATTAGAGGTTGAACTTAGTAGGAACTTGGAATTATTAAACACCAACTCTCTTGAATAAGGATGAGTATTCAAAAACATAAACCTTTTGATAGAATACAAAGGAAATTGCACAAACTCAAATGGTATACCTTTAGCAGCAGACCTAGTGGTCACCTTTGGCATGGAAATTAGGGACTAGTCAACAACCAAAGAGTTGAAAACTTTAGTGGAGTGTCAATTACTGAATGTATATGTTCTTATAGATGAAAATATTATAATCAAAACACTAATATTGGATAATATTCTAGGACTTATAGTTTCATGGATGTCTTTTCATGCCATGACTAGTCCTAATTAAGGAAAAGGACACCTACATAGCCAACTAAAGGTTGATGCTAAAATAGTATCCTAAGAATTTAAAAAGGAAATACTAGTTCAAATTCATATATTTTAACCTATATGAGTTAGTTAATACCTTTTTGCATCATGATTGAGCTTAATTGAAGCCTAATAGACACCTACAATAGGGTGTCTCAGTTAGGAGACAGTGGGGGACTTAGTTGTAGCCAAAGGTGTTTATGATGGAATAAAAAGAAGTTTGGGTAATAAACCAAAAATTTTATGATATAAATAAATGGTATAGTTACTCCATAAACTACAAATAGGAGTAAAGGAAGCATATATAGGTCCATTACACTACTATACACACTTACAATATGATACAAGCTAGTGAAGGTAGGATAAGATATAGACTTATCTAGAGAAGAGAAGAAGGTTAAAAATATGAAAAATGGTTCATGAGAGGCTAAAATGTTTTTTCAAAATCCCAAGATTTTTCCAATATGATCACCTACCATCCCCACTTGGTAAAAATTATCAGTCCGTACAGTTGCTCCAAAAAACCTCTTTGTTCAATAGGCAAGTTTGAGGAATACAAAGAGGAGTGTTTTTGAATTAATTAGAAGTTTGATGAGAATTAATTGAGGATGAGTAACTATTTTAAATATCATATAATAATTTGGTTAGCATGGAAGGGTTATTCTTAGGTGAATTTGAGGAAAATGCAAGAAAACATGCTTTTTAGAGGCCTTTTTTGGACATTTTGAGATGGTTAGGCACCTAAATCAAAGAATATAGATAAACCCTCTAGTAATAATAATCATAAATAATTATCACAACTATAAAAATACTCACTTTTCCTTGGGTATGAGGGATATAGCTCATTGTTTTATCTTAGAGGTCAACCAGTCTAGGAAAATCAGGTTTTAGCAATGTAAGCTAGTGAGTAAAAAATGAGAAAAGGGCTTGATATGGAGCTTTTGGAACCTTATGAAATACCTTATGACGTTAATGGAAGGAAAATAAATTATATAAAATCACTAGGTCAAGCTCAGACCCCTCCAGGTGACTAAATTACCCATGTACACAATCTAACTAGGCAAACTCTCACTAGGCCTAGTTGGTGAATGAGGAAAAAATATGAAAAAAAGTGCTTCGAGGGTTATGTAGGGGATTTTTAAGATAAAATAGGATATTAAAATTCATGACAAACTAACATATCCATGAAATATCAATCATAATAGCCAAATCTAGTAAGGTGCCTATTAGACCTATTAGGCTTTGAGGGGACCTAGAACCAATTAGGGGTCCATCTTCATTTCCAACTATTGGTGGACTATCTAGATGATTGGGTCATGTTAAGGGTATGGAAATAGAAATTTATGATCTTTTTATATGTAGATAAACCTATAGGAAATCTAATTATAACTCTAATATAGTCCAAGCATGTAAGAAAGGTAAAAGCTAGCTCGATGGGGTGAATTCAAGTGTTCATATCTCCTATGAGAGTTTGCATGGGAACCAAAGGAATTTGTAGGAGTTATCAGGGTCCCTTGGAATCAATTTTGTTTCATTTAGTGGAATATCTAATGTTAAATCTTTATGAATAAAGATTAAGACCAAAAACTACCTAAAACCCTATTAAACCCTCAGTCATGACCCGATGGAGAAAACAAGATTGGTAATATATCCTAATCACATATTTAGATAATGAAATTTATTGGAACATGTACATGACTCCCTTAGGATATTTTCCACCAAGATGAGTTGTATGAAATTATATGGATAGAGTGAAAAATAGGGTATTTTGACCATTTTATGTGTTTTCTAGGCTACAAGAGGAATCTAAAGATTAAATCAAGTTTGGAATGAATATTAGTACTTTTAATAACTCTTTATGGTCATTTATTTCTAGGAAAAAAATCCTAAGTATCCAAACTACAGCTCTCATCTCAGCCAGTCAAAACTGGCATAGTGGACACAAGGGTGAGAAGGGTGAAAACTCCAAGTGTGAGCCTTTTTGAGGTGTACCTAAGAAATATAATGACATATATAGTCTTTCCAAGTGTCATTCACTCCCTCCCATGTATTTTCATGGAAAACTAAATCCATTTTTTAATACAAGTGTGAGGGGTGACTGAAAAAGGATATTTTTAGACTGTAGGTAGTGATGGTTTCCTTTCAAGAGTTACAGATGAGTAGGAATGAAAAGAATTCATAGAGAGACATGCCTAAATTCCTTACCTCTCATTCCAATCATCATACCTATCTTATTTATTTTTGGGATGTTCAAATAGGTTCAAATTATGAAGGTAGTTTTTTTAGCCCAAATTAAGAGTTTTATGCCACTTTTCATAAGTTTCATGACTTGTATGGACACTTGGTCCTCCTAAAATTGAATGATTAATTTCATACCTCTTTATAATGAAATTATAACCCATTTTCTCATATTGACAACTGTCCAAGTGACCTTTGCACTTCCCTTGTCTTGCTCCTCTCTCAAAGGCTATAAATATTGACTCTTTTGGCTCTTTTTGGTAGCCTCCATTGGTTGATGGTGAAAACCTAGCCAATTTTTTACTTGAATGACTCTTAAATAGTTTTAAAAATTAATTTTTCCTACTTACATGCTATATAATTTAGTGTTATTATAATCTTGTTGATCTTGTCTAGTAGAAGATGATCTTTTCTAGCATGTTATCCTTAATTGTTCACCAAGTGTGTAGAAGAGCAATTATTATAGGTCTTTGTTAGTGTTCTCTTATAAGTTTATAAGTGTATTATAAGAGGTTAATTATTTTATTCCAAAAATGAATCATTAATTACCCTCTTAAGTATCAAATACCTTTTTGATCCTAGCTTATGAAACATTGATGTGACAACACAACTTGAATTGTGAGGTTTGTGTGAAAGAAGCCTTGTTTAGCTCTAAGTCGTATAATTTTTATCAATAGGAGGAAATATAATATTGTTTCATCACCTTAAATTTTATTATTTTATATTCTTAAACCTTTTCATGAAAATTTGATAGGTAAGAGAGTGTTTCAAAGAGTGTATCAAGGGAACTAGCCCTTCTAGAGATTCATCTCAACAAATTGTTACCCATAGCAAGAGAGATGTTTCCATTATGCCACTTGGATGAGGAGATATAGGTATTTCCTCAAGTGGTGAAAATAAAATTGAAAATAATAAGTATGACAACGAAGATGTTGTGTTAAAGTGTGTGGGAAAATAGTGAACTTTGCATCCTTGAATGAACTTATAAGCAATATTATAGCTTTCAGTGACCTCATAGCATCCTCATTCATTTCCCAATACAAAAAAAGAGAAAAATACAATAAAATATTTACATGATCCAAACAAGACAAATAGAATAAACAACACACATAAGTATCTATATGCAATGTCACAATGTCTTGTCTAATGATAGGATGAATGATTAGGTGATGGGTTAGACTAAGATGATCAAGACGTGATGACTGAGGATATGTAATGATGATTAGGATTAGGACTTGGAGTTTCCCCTAGTTTATAAATAAGAGGATGATTATAAGGGTTTTAGAATATTGATTTGATCAAGAAATCAAATAATAAAGTGGCCAAGGAAGGTAATTTAGAAAAGTGATGACCAAGGATTACCAATAGACAAGGTCTTCCAAGAGTCCAATATAGTAAGAGGAGGAGGGTTGATGGGATCAAATACCTTTCACACTATCAAGGAAATGATTTTATGGGTGCTAGGTGTGAAAAATAAATGATAGGATAGTGATGAGATCAAGTACCTTTCATACTAGCAAAAAGTGAGGTGATGGGTGCTAGGTATGAAAAGGCATTGATAGGTAAGTGATGGGTACTAGATTAAAATCTTTGAAAATGTGATGCATGTCAATAATACCTTGTTAATAGGATGAGATTGAAGAGATGGAGAGAAGGGTGACCACTCAAATTTGGATTCAAAACTAAAGGCAATATTTCAAGATAATAGATAAGAGATGGAAGATGGAGGATATAATGATGAGGATAGGAGGATAGAGGATATAGGATGGGCATAAGATAAGACACTATGGGTTATTTTTGGTTTTCTTAAATTTTATGAGTTTTAGGTTGTTTTGTTTGCATATTAGAATGTTTAGGGTTTTTTGGGATATGTATGTACATTATACAAAGTGGGTTACTAGCAGAGGGAATATCAAGCCTAGTAACCAGGATGAAGATCAATGGAATGATAGATGAGTGACAAAAGGATAAATGGGATGTGGAAAAGGGGATGAAGACCAAGGAATAAGGGACTAGGAATTTCCAATGATCACATCATGAAGGAACCAGATGTTAAATTATCTGAGTGTTCATTGGAGGATATGCCAATACCATTTGGGAACAATTCTCAAGATACCTTCCACTTCCTTATGAAAGGTCAAGATGGGAAGGAATGTGATATGATAGAAAATGATTGGTAGTAACAATGGATGGAGGGGATGGATAAGGAATGGATTGAAAAGTATGGATGGTGTGACAAAGGATAGATGGATTTTTTCCCCAAGTGTTAAGGTACAATTATGATAATTTATTATTTTACCATGATGCTAGAAACTAGTTTTCATCATTGTACTTACCCAAGGCACTAAAAGACTGGTGTTTACCATTGTATGAATGTTTTTTTTTACTTTTTAAATTTTTTGATTTTATGATCTTTTTTATTTAATTGGGAATCTTGATTTATTAGATAATGGGAGAGATGAAATGTGTGGGTACTTGATGGATTATTTAGCCAACACCTATTTTGTACATGTATGATGTTAAGAGAATGTCTTGGTGGCCTTTATTAATTCTTGGTTTAGCATCTTCCAGATGTTTTAACTAGGTGTATTTGTAACCCCTATGAGATACAATGTTGCTCAAGGATTGGAGATATGGTATAAATGGGAGGATGTCATGATTTTCATGATGGTATATAGGATGGGAAAGAGGGATGTGAATATGAATGATGTGATAGGAGGGGAATTGGAAATGGGATTCAATAGTTTCAAACACGATTGGATGTGGTGGAGAGGATTTGTTATATTGATGTCATGAGAGTAGTGGATTCAAGATCTTTTGATTTGTTGATTCTTTGACCCAAGCATTAAGAGGATGATTAGCCTTGTTATTATTATTTTTGACTTTCTTTTGAATTGCTAATTGGATTTGATTTTAATTACCCCTTGGTGCCTGATTTTGGGCTTCACCAGAGGAGATTGATTTTTGACATGATATATGATTATTTTGACTTTGATATGCCCCTAATGCTAGATTTTAGGCTTCACTAGGGGAAGGAATTTTTTCATTAGGCTGATGATTTGATTTTGCTTTATTTTAACTGATCAAATCAAAGATGAATTAATCATTACTTAAGATTGTTGGATGATGGTCTTGGATCTTTGTATTTGTGGCACATGATATGGAATGAAGAGGGAATCCAATGATGCATGTTCCTATTCATTCTTGTTATGAAATGGCTTGTAGGCATTATGGAGATGAGGTGGATGAGTAATATTAGGTGATGGAGTAAGGGGATAATAAAAAACATAGTCCTCATAAAGGCCACTAGGATCCCTATCCTCAATATCAATTAAAGTATCCTCAAAAATCTTAAAAGTATCATTAAGACATGTATCCAAGGTAGGATCAGATCCACTCTAAAAATATTTAACAGATAAAGTGTTCAAAAATTTAGTTATGACTTCATCATACTGAGTGGGATCAAAAGATATACCTAGTGATTTTTTATCATGTTGATTGTGGGATCCTTCAAAAGAGTAGGCATTAGAATAATCTATTGTAATATTGATGAGGGATGATGTTTGTAATGAGGAATCTAAGGCAGATGTAGGTATTACACATGATCCTTATAGTGGCTCAGATGCTGAATTTGGTGTACATGATTCTATGCTACTAGTAAGGGAGTAAGTATTTATGACTGACCTCCCAACATGGGTTATGTGATTTGATGAATGAAAGGGAGATCATGGATGAATTATGGACTAAGTAAAGATAGGTCCATGTAAGGATTCATGAGATATAGGGGAATAGGTGTATGGGAAATGGACTTATGGTTGATGGAGGATTGATCAATGATGTGGGCATTATGGAAGAGGAACAGGATGCCTTGACCTTGGCTTTGAATGGGAAAGGCTTGATCATGATTAGGAATGAAATCTTGGCATTGCTCTTCTTGTTAACCCAAGGAGAGAAATTTATCTGGTTCATCCTTGATTACTATGTCACCATTATTGATGAGGTCTTGGACATAGTCTTGAAAGTTTTGAAATAATTCAATAGAATGTCCCCATATTTGATGATATACATAGTATCAATTTGATTTATATGAGGAATGCTTAGGCTTGGTGGGATTGATATATCAGATAGGTAGATAGACCATGTTAGCGATGAATAGTTGTTTAAAAAGGGATTATAAGGACATAAGAAGGGGAGTATAAGGACCCACTTCACTTTATTACTTAGTTGTATAAGCATTGGACTTGAGATCATAAGGTTGAATATGTGATTGGGTGGATAGGCTAGTGGTAGATGAGGTGGCCAAGACTAGATTCCCTTTCCTAGTAGGGGAAGGGGTAGATGATTGGCTATGACTAAAAGATGGGGGATTGGAAGGGGACATAAATGAAGGTGTTTGTGTTGGAGGTGCAATAATTTGAAGGGGTTCAACACCTTTAAAAAGTGGTATACCCATTGTAATGAACTATAATAGTATTTCATCCTTATTGGCAACTATGTATTGGTCTATGAAAGCAAGGTTAAGGTTCATGGTGGTGGGTGATAAAGGATGGGGGACTTGTTGGGATAGGGTGTTAGATTTGGAAGGATGTGATATGGATGTCATTTTATCTTGGATTGAGGTTAATAAACTAGTATTTCCTTTAATAGTAGGAAGAGGGAGTGGTGATGGATTATGATTGGTAGATGGAAGATTTGACTATGAACAAATATGAATTAGGACTAAAGCGTTTTGAATAAGGATAGTAGATGGTGGAAGGAAATAGGATGAGGGTTGATGGTAGACTTGTTTAGGAGGTGATTTGAGACTCATGGGGTCAAAATCATTAGGAAATTAGGCACCCATTGTCCATAGCCACAAGATGAATTCATATTTATTTTCCATGATATATTGATTGATTAGGGTGACAATGTCAAGGAAGGTTGATATTATTTTTGATAGGCTAGGGAGTTGTGGATGGAGAAGGATATGAGATGTTATTTTGGGATGAATAGGATCAAGATCAAAATGGAGGTGAGCACCCATATCTAGTGTTTTCAAAAAGATGTCATCCTTTTTGGCCAAGATGTATCAGTCTACAAGAACTAAGCCTAAATTCATAGATGATAAAAGATGTATGATGAAGGGGGGCTGATGTGGAGGTATACTAAGGATTATAGATGTTTTTTTGAATAAATTATCTAAATAACCAAGATATTATGATTAAGTGATGATGTACAAATGGATTAAAGATTAGGATCAGATTTCAGACCAATTATACAATAGGTGATAATGCCCTATCCATAATGCCTAGGTGTCAAGCTAGAAAAAAGATTGGGGATTTGATGGGTATTTAAATCCAATATAGAAATAGGATGATATGCTGGGTGATAGTTATGAATAGGCAAGATGATTAGACTAGATTGATGATTATATTTAAGATTGTTGGGTTTGCTAGATTGATATTGACAAAGTGATAAGTTGATAGTGAGACAGGGTATGAAATATGACCAATAGGATGATTCATAGTGGACTAGGATGATAAGATTATGTGGATGATAGGACTAGCTTGAAAACCTTATACTAATTTGCTCAAGATAGGATAGAGTGGGATTATGTGATGAAGGTGATTAGGATAGGGGCAAGGCTGAATACAATGATGAAGTGATGAAAAGGGGAATGTAAATGAGATAGGGATGGTTAGACCCGTATGTGACCTTAAAGAGCCAAGTAGGATAAGGTAAGATGGGGTTAGACTAGATGGGTGATGAGGTAACTAGGATAAGGCAAGGTCACGACAAAAGGTTGATTAGGACAAGATGTGAGATTAGGATAAGATGTAAATGATAAGACCAAATATGATTAGGATCTGTGAGGGGGTATGACTAATGATGAGTGAAATGCATATACGACATGACTATAAAGATGTAGAAGAGAAAAAATTATGTTTAAGACATGATATTGGTGATGGGGATGTGGCAAATGATGAGTGGATAATGGTTCGACTATGAAGAAGGGAAGATAAGGTGGTGATAAGATGTGTCTAGGATAAGATGAATACGATATGGGGGATGGGATAGGACAATATAAGGGTAATATTTACAATGGGATGATGATAAAGATGTACAAGATATGATTACAATATGTAAGTTATGGGGGATGATCAAGGATGGGTGAATATGGTTAGACTAGGATGAGACTAAGACAAAAGCACAATATGTTCAAGATGATGTTTAAGATGTACAAGATGAGATATTGGTGATGGGGGTGTGACTAATGATGATTAGTTCTAATGATAAGAGGGGATAAAAGGATGTACAAGAGAACAATGATATTTATAAGAGGGTAAGACAAGGATATATAAAATGATTATTAGAATATGTAGGTGATGAGGGATGATCAATTATTAGTGGAGATGGTTATACTAGAAGGGGATAAAGACAAGGTTGAGATAAGTAATTAAATGTGGATGAGAGGGACTTAGGATAAGTTGTGAATGACAAGACAAGGTGTGATTGGGATATGTAAGTGATGGGTAGGATCTAATGATAAGATGTGACTAGGAAGATGTAAAATGTATGTACAAGAGGGTGAGATATGGATATACAATGTGATCATTAGGTTATGTGGATAATGGGATGATGATTAATGATAGGTGGTAAGACTAAGAGGGGGATGAGGTGACTATGTGAAGGCAAGTAGTTAATGTTGTGGTCTTAGGTCAGGATATAATATGTAATTGGGGTGTCTAGGTGATAAAGGTACAATTAATAATTGGTGGATATAACTAGATTAAGATGGGATGAATTCAAGGTGATAATGGAAGATAGTTTTGAGATGGATATATAAGAGACAATATATATAAATGGGGATGATGACAAGGATATACAAGGGGATGAAGCAATACTAAGATGTTATACACAAAGCATTATGAGATTAGCACGTGCAATACAAGATGTAGGTGATGGGGGTATGACTAACGATGAGTGGGACTAAGATAGGATGTGACTAAGGGAATGAATATATGTACAAAGAGGGTAAGATAAGGATATACAATATGGTAGAATAATGACACAACATGATATGGGGATGATTAGGACTATGGTGGGACAAAGGTGGATAGGACAAGGTTAGGTTTGGACTAATAGATTAAACAAGTCAAGGTTTATTATGGATGAGGTGGACTTAGGATAAGACATGGATGACCAGGTGTGACTAGGACATGTGAGAATTATGAGAGGGATATGACTAGAATAAGATAGGATATGGGATAGGATAATGAAAATCATATACAAAGACAATATATACAAGGAAATGATGACAAGGATGAGGCAAGTATAAAAAAAATGATGGATTATGCAAAGACCTAGATAGGTGTGTATAGGTTTGGGTGAAGGTTGACTTGGCTCACAAATAACATGGGTCTAGCACAACACACATCCAAGAAATCATGTTACAAACCTATGATTAGTAAACTAAAGGGTGTGTAACTTGATTCCCAAACCATCCAACAGCTTCATGGGTGAGGTTGTAGGTTAGTGACCCATTACAATATTGATCGAACATTCTCAACCCCACTTACACATGATGGCTACTTCAAAGCTAATACTCATTCTTGTATTGGTACACATGTTATGGCCAAAGGCTCCTAATATATGTATACACAAAAGGTTCTATTTATATTCCTAATATACACAAAGATATGTTGAAGCCCAAGTCTATGTAAAATGTTGTTTGATGGCCCTGTATCTTAGATCCTAATCACTCCTCACTCCATGGAACCCTTTATGGGGAATTCTGCTTAGGCATGTAACAATAGCTCCCCTTATTTTTAGACTCTACTATAACACAACATTTGGCTAGTATGTGGTTATGAAATCCACATCACCAACCCCTAGTGAATAAGCTTATATGTGGGGATGAATTCCACATCATGTGATATCATAGATACAAGTAGGGACAACACATAAGCAAACATATGATTAATTTAATGATTAATTATTCTATGTGAGGAAACACAAGTATATATAATTAAACATAGTCAAGAAAAATCACCCACACCACAAGTAAGTATATATAGTAAAACTAAAATAATATACTATTATCACCCCTTCCTATAAGCACAAGTGTTAGAAAATGAAATGGGGTGTCTTTAGTCTTGATGAGGCCCCCACCAAAAGGGTTAATAGTTTTGGCTTGAAATGATCAGTCCTATAAGCACACATAAAATCAAGCAAAACCATATGGATAATTAAAAATTATGTTTATATTTGATTTTAAAGTTGATCAACCTTCAAAAGAAATGATTAGTAGTTTTTAATCTTCGATCGATCATTCCATAGGAGCCTACATGATAACCAATAAATAAATCATGTTAATAATTTTAAAAAATCAAATTATTTTGATGTTTGTGAATACCTAAAAATGATTAAGATGATACTTAAAACATGTAATTTGACTCTATCAAATCCCCAGAATGATAATTAAAATTCAAGACTTACAACTATTAATTAAAAAGTTATAAAAATACAATTTACATTTCTTAGCTTACCACAATATGGAACTAAAAGTTAAATTTTCTAAACCTTAATAAAGTATTTGATAAGGAAAAAAATAATATCCGCGATTAAGAATAAATGATGAGAAAAATAATGGATGACTTGATAATGTTCTAAGTGAAATCTTGGATTATATTTTGCAAGACCATTTTAAGCAAAGTTTTTGACATAATTATTAACTCAAAGTGTCATGAATATGTTACCCAAATATAAAAGATAGAGTTCTAAAATTTGAGACTTTTATTGACAACAATATCTAAGCTTGAGAAAACTAATAAATGACTTGATTCCATAGCTATTGGAGAAACATAAAACTTTGGTCTATATGACCATTCAATAAAACTTTCATTAAACAAAAATACAACTTATTCAGAACTGGTCAAAATGGGCAGTCCATATTTTTGAAAACATAATGATTACAAAATGAGTGGTGAAAGCATTTGAAAATGTTATGATGGTTTTTTGGCATTGAAACTTCTTGCCTTATATTTGAAATGTGTTATACTTGATAGATAATGCTAGATAAAATAACCAGTTAAGACATTTTAACTAGGAAAATTCAAGATGATCAACAATGCTTGTTCTCTATATGTGTCTATTAGAACATAAAATATTTTAAATAAAGAGATGGTGCCTTTATTGCCAAGTGTGTGGTCAGATGGGTATAGTTTCAAATGCTTTCAACACCAATTTGAAACCTTCTGAGGGTGGGATAGTATTTGTACCTAAGGTGTCAATGTTTGAATCAGCACATCCTTACCATTATCTTCCAACTTGTGGCCTTTAAATTGTTAATAAAACAACTTAGGAAAATAATAAAGTTTCAAATTGTGATAAATTATATGATGCCTTTACCAATACATCATTAGTGTTGAGCCCCATGGTTTTGGCTAATGTAACAAACAAGTGTCTAATCTAATTCATTTACCTTTACCAATAGACTCCCATCATGTGCCAAAATAAGAGCTTTGGAATAGGGATGTGCAAGGCCTGAATACTTTTCAAATAAATGCCTCAATGAGATATTTTCTCATGGAATGCAAAGATTACAGTATATACATGAAATGGGTTTATTGAAAAAGCTTGGATGCATTTAGGCAAATGCAATTATTAGGTGTAAAGTGTAGCTCAGCTTGTCAATAAAGGGAGATGCAAAAAGGTGTATACATCACAAGGGTGCTAACAAAGGCATCATATAAATTATTTGATAGAATACCCCAAATAAAATGTTATTCTATGGAATTTCATGATTGTAGGGTATATGTATAATGGGCTTGTTACTAGGCTTTAAATGCTTCTTCAAAGAAAGGCCTACATATATTATAACATAGACCTACATGAATTTACAATAAAGGAAAAATCAGCTGATAACCCTTATGGACTCGCTGAATATCCTAGACAAATATATCTATGAAAAACATGAATATCTCAACTAATAAAAACATCTACACCTCTAATTCTTTTTTGAATATGTACCAAAAATAGAGATATATAAATATATAAGTACTTAAAGTATAATAAAGTATACATGATTTTTTATGATTTATCACACTGATATTATAATAACACTAAAATAATATGCATCTATAGAACACACAAATTATATAAAGGCTAAAATGCTAAGAGAATAAAAAAATTGTTACTACTTACTACAACAAAGCCATCAGTAACCTAGAGATTGATTATAAATGAAAAAAAAATTAAAACTTGGAGCTAACAAAAAAAAAATTGACTCTCTCACAAACTAGATTATCACACTTCACAATCACAAGATTAGTCCAATAGGGGAGGTCACACCATGGTCATCATTTTGTAGAAATATTTTTGAGTTTAATGGTTTAAAGTATATAAACTCAAACACTCAAATATCAAACTAATAGTTAAAATGATAGAGCCATTAGAATCATAATGTAATAGGTGAATAAACATTCAAACCAACATTATAAAATCCTACAATTAAATGCTCTACATCATGATTAAATAGAATAAAAAAGACAAGGAGATTGGATTGACATACCTTGGACTTAAAAATTTAATATTATGATGGCATGATGATAGATTGTTGATAATTGATTCAAAGATTTGGTATGTATTCTTCATAAGCTTCCTAGATTACTTGGTTGTTGATTTGACATGAAAGCTTTATGATTTTCCTAGTTAGCCCCAATGGAGGAGTGGCCTTGTTTAAATAGAGGAAGGAGGAAAATATCAATGTTTGAGGTTTAAACTTGATCGACGTATATCAATGGATGAGAATTATCCAAGGAAGTTAAAATTCCTTGTAAGCCTCTAGATTTAGAGGCTTCTATAGAGGAGGAGTTAGAATAGAGAGAATTATAGAATCCTTCATTTCTAGAATCCTCTTAGAGATTAATTAGGCTTAGGAATGGGTTAGATAGTGATTAGGTAGATTATTAGGGACTAGGGGTGTAGGAGAGCCTAGAGATAGGTTAGTAGGTGGACTATTTAGAATTTATAATTCCTAAATAATAGATAAGATAGGATTAAGATGGGATAATGTAGATTTAGGATAAATTAATTATTTGGTGGGGATGAATAAGGTTAATGTATGAATAAATATATAAATGGGACATTAGATAAATGATTAGGAAGGAAGGATAAATTAGAATAAATGAAATAAGTAGAATTAGCATTGATTAATAGGAATATTAGTGATGATTAATGAAGTGAGAAATTTTAGATGTATACACATTCTTATCATTTTTATCACCCCATTTTTTGTCAAAATATAATGGCTTGAAGTATAATTGGACTATGTAGGTAGTACTTCTGAGGTCAAAACAACCATCCCTTATCCCATATTTCTTGTCATTTTGACAAGCCCATTCCTTATATGCTCTCTCCATTTTGCAAGCTCCATTTTCATATGTTTCCTCTATAATATATTTTCTTAACTTGTCATCACTTTTATTCTTTTCAAAATTCTTGGGAGAACTACATTTGGCCTAAATTCCATAGGACTATGTAGGCAACTCCCACTTACATGGGGCATTTGGAGTTAGCTTGGCCATCCCTTCCTTATTCTTCTATTCCCCCTTGTTCACATTTGTCTAGTCACACCCTTGATTTCAATACTAATGCCTCATTTTAAAACACAATTAATTTCTTATAATGTTTATATAATTTCATTTGTGTGTTTGTGTGTTTTTTGTTTGGTTATTTGTTTATATGTTGATTTGTTACTCGATTGCATTAATTTAATACAACATGCTTTTCACTTAAGTCTTTATTTTCCATATCATGATTTTAAGTTGTGAACATTTATATCTAAATTTGGAATTGATTTAAGTGCCTTATGTTTTAAATTTAAATCTTGATTTTCCATATCTTATTTTAAGTTGTATACATTTGTATTTTCAATTCAAATCTATGAATTTTGAAAAATAAATGTTATCATGATTCATTTATATATTATGATGCATACTATCATGTGCAATATTAAAAACAAAGTCACAAAAGTCTAAGAAATTTTAAATAAAATATCTCTCTATACCTGATCCAATCATAGCCTCAGGATGAATCTATAACCTTTTATTTCAAAATTATTTCCCCCATGTGACATAGTATGCTATCGTTCTTCTTTGGAGGCTTATTTTTAGCTCCAATATATATTTTCTATCCTATTTTCTTCTATCTCTTTCTTTTTCCTCCTCATTTGAATTTTATACACTATCATTTCATCCTTTCAAAGTTCTATTTATCTAAAAAAAATTGACTCTCCCTTCAAGGGTATATAGGGCTTACCAAATGTTGTTTTGGGACATATTTGAACCAGTTTTCTAAAAAATTTAATAAAATCATCAAAACTAAAACCCATTATTTTTTATTCTACAATAATTTTAAAGACTTTTTTTATTCTTGAAAAATTCATCGCTTCATATACATCTCACAATGCCTTCTCAAATAGGGAAAAATGTAGACACTCCATTTTTATCACTTCCATGTCAAAATTACAAATTAGAACTTCCTAAAATTATACACAAACTGGTTTGAAATCATCTATTCATATAATGTATGAGTTTGAATTCATCTTGGGGCATCTCTAAGTGGTATAATTCACCATATTAAGTCTATTTAATTATCATCCTAGTAATTTTATTTGGTCAATTCTTCTACTAGGATCAATTCACTAATTCTCCTTCACCGATCAATTAATAAAATTAAGTCCCCTTATCTAAATAATTATTCTAATCAAAGTCCCCACATTGTATTAATTAAATTTATCTTTGACTAATTTTATTAATCATTCTTCTAATTAGAATTATATGCAAATAAAATTATAATTTTCTTTCAATTATTAATTCTTCCTTTTACTTTTCTTTCCAAGTGGCATCTTCATTCAAGAAAGAATATTAAGATCCCATGGAATATTCTCTTGGGAGTTCACTAATTCCTAAATGAATTAATATGAAGGATTATTATCTACCCTTCATCTTAGAGAAAATATGAAGGACCTACATTGATTATTCATATGCTTTCTTGGGAATGATTCTCAACCCTTCATCTTGGAAATAAGATAGTCTCACATTGAATCTTATAAGGATATTTTGAAGAGAATTCTCCACCCTCCATATTTCATGCAAGATGGAGGGCTCATATTAATTCTCTTTTGATATTTTCAAAATCCATCCTTAACCCTTCATCTTAGACATGATGAAGGGATTATGTTATTAATCCATGTGCTAATACATGTGCCTGATTGAGGATGAATTTACAACCATCCATCTTGGAAGTAATATGAATGGCCCTCATTGATTTCTAATTTATATAAATAAACCCCTTCCCCTTCTAATTTTCCATGTTCAATATTCATAGAGAAGCCTTGTCAAATTGATACACTAATTTATGCATCAAATTACATTCATTTTTTTTAAGTATTCAAGGAGAGATGGTTTATTTTGAGATAATAACATTGTCAAAGACTATTTGAAGATATATCAAAGCTAAATCATACATAAACATGAAGTTTCCAATGAAATTTTGCATTGTATTGATTTAATATTATCATTTTTATCTTAATATTTGTATGCTCATGAAGTCTTGGTGTATATTATTAGTTCTTGATACTTCATTTGATCATTTTTAATTATTGAATAAGTAGAACTAATATATAGATTCTAGCAATATAAACCCTAATAAAAAAATTGATTTTAAAAGGTAGTTATTATTGCGAGATGTTTAGTTTTGTACATCTCAACTCAATATCAATTGATGATATTGATCTAATTTGACATTACCAACCTCTGTATAGGTGGACTAAAATGAGCATTTGGGAATGTTTGTGCATGAAAAAATGTTAGTTTGAACTACATAGTGACATTGATGTAGGTGTGTAAAAAAAAACAAAAGGACCAAAATCATAAGGTATCATATAGGTGTGAGGGAATGGGAGATTAGGACCATATTTTTGTGTGCAATCATGAATGGTAAATGTGTGTCAAGATTGTCATTTTTAAGTACTTAATACTAAATGTTAGTATCTATAACATAGTAAAATGTCAGACCCTATCTTTTCACACACTCCTTTGGATATTTAAATGGTAGATATAAAATGTATTACATTATGATCTTTTTTAAGTCGTTGCACATTTGTACTAAAGCAATTTAATCATGTAGGTTAACATTTACTATTTGTTTAGTCTCATTGTGTAGGTGTATTCATTATTAAATTTGTGATTCATCATCAATATGATCTACCTTGAGAGGGGTAATTTTTTCATTATCTCCATGATCTTATTCAATCATTAAAGGCTTCTCATCCATTTTAGAATCTTTTTGTTTTATCTCCATGTCTAATTCGTATAGACCCTTACTCAATGAGGTCCTTTGTTATAATAGGTCTATTTTCACAACTTGATTATATTCTTGCCTCGATATCCCTATTATTATGCTTGGTTACACAATTATAAGAGTACATACTTCATGTACAAATCCTATAACTTTCAACATTGTTATTTCAAAATTTATTTCATAGCCTCATGCCTTATGTTGTCATATGTTAGAAAAATCAATATTGTGCAATTTTGTACATACAATTTATCTTAATTAATAGTGATTGGGTATTTATGTTTCTTATGTAATAAAATAACATGTTATCCTTAGGAACTGAACTTTCAAAGGATGGGATAAGACAACCAAATGAAAGGGGTAAATGATGAATCAAGGGTTGGGAAACTAGGGTTGATTATGTAATTGAGCAAGTCTCTACTACAATTACCTTTGAGACTAAGCTTGATGGGCCCAATAGCCATCCATATCTTGTAGATGATCATTAATGACATTGACTTGATGAATAATATAATAGGTATAATGAATGGTTACAAATATCTATTGAAAAATATCCTGGTTAACACTACTTTTAAATGAAATTAAAGGATTGGGGAGATCAACTCTAGGAAATGTTCCATCACGTTGGTGTTTAACTTTCCTTAAAAGTGTAATTATATGTCTTAAAGGAACAAAGGAACACAAGAATAAAAAATAACTAAATACAACTATCTAAAGAAGGTTTGGCCATGTAAAAAATGAATAAAATAAAAGACACTTGATAATTAAGAGTATCTTAGTTAATCTTAATAATTTTTTATCTAATAAATAATATAAATAAAATGAAGGAAAGTAATGAAAGATAAATTTTCCACTATTTACGTACATTTCTTAACTTCACTATAAATAATGTATAACATAAAATAATAATCAAAGATTCAATTATTATATTTTCTTATTTGTTTTATATATACAAAATATGAAGTGATATGAAAAATGCTTGATACACTTCAAAAATTTACAAATAAAAATGCACAAGAGGTTAGGAGTGATTATAACACATAGAAAAATAAGTAATTAATATGCTTTCATTAACCACATAATGGAGCAACCAATGATAAATAATGGAATGATTACAATATCTTGAAATAGATATGAAAATTGCAAATAACTAGATTGAAACTATGTATTTAGGAGAAAATAAATAAATAAAAAGGGCATAAATATTTCCATAACATACATAAATGAACTCAATGGAAAAGGGTTTCTCAATTAACAAGTCTTACTACATAGACCTGACTGAAAAAAACTTAATCATGGAATAAAAACATATGAGGATTGTGATTAAGTATAAGATAAATGATATGGAAGAGCTCTATCTGAACCTTGAATAATCAAATTAAAGGGAAAGACCATAGTTGGAATAATAAACTATGAGTTACTTGACAAAGAGTACACAATGAATACGATGCATAAAATAAACTAATAATATTAAACAAACTAAAAAAATCTCAAATCTAATTTATGTTATATATTAAACTAAAATCTCTAATTTTACACTAGTCAAAACTAGAGTATAGAGAAGAGTCGAAGCATCCTTAGGGTGTAATGTCAAATTATATTAATCACATATAGGCTTAAGATAAATTCATGAATCAAGAGAATGTAAGAACTCATCAGTCAGATATTGGAAAAAATCACTAGTAAAAATTGTCTGCGTGTAGTTTCCAAGTCATCCAACCAAGGAATAAGAATCGATTCCACTTAGTCCATCATCTTTAAAGAAACAAAACTAATGAAAAAAATTAAAAATTTATGAATAAAATATAATATTTTAATAAATGAATTCATAATCTCTACCATTAATAATGTAAACAATTTGCGTTCAAGCCAAGTCTTTGGAATCAACTTTCTCTAAATACTTTTAAGTATCCTAAAATAAGTAGTTCTATTTTAATCTAACTTGGTGTAAATGATATTATATTACACCCATTCATTCCCTAACCCAATATATCACTAATTACATTCAATATAGTCAGGTAAAAATTATAATTTCACTGGTAATTTATTATCTACAATCATAAAGGGTAATGCTTTAGTTGAACTATATTTATTTTCATTCAATGTGGAAGTACAATAACTATAATATTACAACATTTTCTATTTATGAATTGATTTAAATTATAATATCCTTTCATTCCATGATTACAAGGATGATTAATTTCATTTTTAAATTTATAAGAATACAAAGTAGAATAATATAAAACAAAAATCCCAATGCATAAACATAGAGAACTGAGAGGAGATCACACTAGACCTAAGTAACAGAACATGAGAGGGAAAGTATCATTGGACTAATTTTCCTCTAACCACAAAGCTTAACGGTTCCCACACACACCTCAAAAAATATAAATATTAGCCTTAATCTTCAAAATGATGGTAGATACATAAATATATATGTAAGAGAGAGAATCCATGTGTCTTATGAGTTATTTAACAACATGATAATTTACTATGGAAATACAATGTAAAAGACCATGAATTGAACCCAGAATGATTAAAAAATCATAATATAATAAATAGATATATACTTATATCCATAATATTATGGAATACAAAGGGTATGACCCTAATGTAACCTAAATCATGCATTAGGGAATGCTGTGAAAATATAGACATTAGGCAGACCTTGGTAAATTCCCACAAAAATCCCTAACCCTTATGCAAAAAATTATTTTTGAAACTAAACTAGTCTTATATCCTTTTAGTTTTCACATACCAATGTTCATTATGCATTACTAAAATTTAACCAATCATCTCATGGACTCATATCAATTCTATGTAACAACTAAGCTTCCAAAAAAAATCATGAATCAAAATCAAAATGATCATCAAAAAGTATATGAGAAATAACATTATGTGTAAATGTGAGAAGTTGATGGTTCAGAGCAGAGGGACTACAAGAATTTTTTTTGTAAAAAAGTGAATGGGTGATAAGCAATAGGGGATTTTTATGATGAAAGAGAAGTGGAAGATTCAGATCCAGGTAAATAAAAGAATCCAATAATGGTGGTAAGGAAGGCTATCAAATTTTTGATAAGAAAGTTTAGGAATTTGGTGAATTAGGAGGGAAGGATGGTAGATCTAGGGTAGAACTAACATTGGGTAAGTCTTCCTTTACCCCAATGTATTTGAAATTTTAAGTGTTAAACCTTCAATAGAGGATGAGGAAATATCATTATGAATTCTTGATGAGATAGTTGAGGGGGCAAATTTCAAAGTTGAAGAATTCATTGATAGGGAAATTTATGGGGAACAATCCCAACATAAATGTGGTTAGAGAATGGATAATAACGTAATGGAAACCAAAAATCCACATGAAAATTATATCTACATCCAATGGTTTCTTCTTGTTTTCATTTTTGAACAAGGAAGACTATTTCAGTGTTTTACAAGGAGAATTGTGGTTCTTGGGGAAAACCAAGTTGGTTTTGAAAAACTGGAAGTTAGGTAATCTCTAAAGGAGACATTCAAATTATTTCCCTCTGGGTAAGATGACAAGGTTTCCTACTAGAATTATGGGAAGAAGAAATACTAATAAGACTATCCAAACCTATTAACCAATTTATTCTATTGACATAATTAGTAAGTCAAGAATGAGACTCTTTTTTTTTAGGTTATGTGTTAATGTGTTTCAAAATACAATTCAATTAATACCCTATTAAGCTAAAATCTAATTATGGAGTGTGGAACCAAGAAATTATGTATGAATAGTCTAAATAAATATGCACCAAATGTGGTAAATTTGATCATAATCCCAATAAATACCTGGATAGTATAGAGTTGGGATAGATGAGTAAAGGAAAAGAGAAATATATAGATGCAAAAGAATGTATTAAGGAATCAGGAGAAATTAGAAATGAGGAAAATGAAGTAGTTAAAGAGTACCAAGAAAAGGAATATCCCAAGGAGGATCATTCAACAAAAAAATATCCCTTCACTAATACAAATTTGGGCATTGGCAGTCTAGAGGAGGGTGGCCTAAAAAAATTATAAGAAAGAACTAAAAAGGATAAAAAAGGACAAGAGTAACTTAGGGGTGTCCTAAGCAATAAGGAGCTGAAGGTAACAAAGGAAATGAAAGAGGAAGAAATAATAGAACTAATGGAAAGTGTAATAGGGATGACACAAGTCTAGGGAGTCAAATATTTGAACCTTGAATTAGGTACCTGCAGAAGAAACACCAAAAACATTATTTTTTTTAAGCAGGAGCAAATACCAAAATAGGTAGACTTAACCAAAGAGAAAATTGATTCAAGGAAATAACTAGGGAAATGGATGAAGGAAATTAAAAGATATTATAGGTAAGTTATTTTTCATCTAGATATAAATAATTATTAGAATTGTAGGATCTAAGAAGAAAGGTAGACACATAAGTCATAGTAAAACCAAGGAGTTCAAAGAAAATTTAGGAGGGCAAAGAATCAAGAAAAGGAAAAAAGTAAAACCATGTTAACCTAGTTTCATTGGGAAACTTAAGTTTAAAGGTTAAGAGAAGTTTTGTGGACCATTTTTTTAAGTTATACCTTATCACCGATTGATCCAATTATTAGTGGTTTAATTTCTAGGTGTTTTTTGTGTTATTGTAATTTTGTATCTTTATTTGTTTAGTGTATCATTGGTAGAGGTGTTTCATAAGAGATGGTATTGCTATATTTTTATTATCCTCTATTAAAGGCTATGGTTAATTTAAAAACCCTCACCTTTACCCATACCAAATTAAAACAACATTATTTTTAAGTGTCCAATACCACTTACATGAGATGGTATGGCTCACTACTAAATGATGATCGATAAATAATTTAAGTAAATACATATAATGTCCAAATTTGGATTTATTAGCATATATGATAGATCAATGGTATTATAAAGTACAAATGTTCAATCTTAAGATCAAAATACCCTATATAATCTTCAACAAAGGTTTGTTAATCTCAAGGATTAGATGATAGTTATCTATTTTGTAAATTACCTTGTGATAACAAAATAGTTTATATACTTCCAAAGATATTGAAAAGATTTATAGTCATATATTTTTGAAAGGATTATTATTCCTAGTTTCAATACACCATGGGAATAAATTATAGTCTAATTTAAATCTTAATTCAATGGTTTTAACATAATTTGACACTTAGGTCTTTATGGTTACAAAAATACCATTTAAGTGTTTTCCAAAACAATATTTCATGTAGAATTCATATAATTTTTCCCAAATAGTTTAATAAAGGATCTAGCTTTAAAGTTAAGGGAACTTGTACATATAACTCCATTTAATACTATGATATGGTTATTGATAATTTTGGGTCATGTGATTTGAATATATTTAATAATGTTAGTTTGTTAGTTTTATAGGGCATGCATCTCCTAATGAGACATCCTCATTAATAAGTTAAAATAATATTATATAAGTATATTAATGTTATTGTTAATTTACTTATGTTAGTTTTATGAGATTATAGTTAGTTTTATGATTGGGTCACATATGTAAATTGTATCCTGAAAGCTTATTTAAGCTTATTGGTGATATAATAATTTCATTTTAGTGTGAATTTACCTGAATTTTTGTAAAGCTTATTTAGAATTAATTCATGTAATTTTTATGCCATATTTTTTGGGTATTGTCCTAATATATTAAAATATTTAATGTTAGGAATATAGATTGAAAAGCAATCTTAATGAAATAAAGTGTAAAAAACACAACACAAGAGAGACACATAGTTAACGTGGTTCACCTAATATGGGTTACGTCCACATAAAAACAACTAGTTATTATCTAATTTAGTTCAATAAATGAAGGGATAAACTTAAAATACATCCATTGCAATCTCCTCTTTACTCATACACATGGTGTGCCATTGTGATTATAATGCCCTCATATCAAAGGAGGGTTACATATTAGGGAAAAAAATGCACCAACATAATTTTTAGCATTAGATATGCAACCCCCTCGACCCCTATGGTGACCATAGTGGGGGGAAATTTACCCCCCACACCCCCTCTATTAGGGACTAGGCATTATAATAAGATTAGGCTCCACCATCCAATAATCTCCCCACTTAGAGACTGATTGTTGCAACTCCACCGCTACAACTCTTCCTAGGACTTTTCTTTGAACTTTAACCCTACCATGTTTTTCATCTTCCTTGTTATCCTTGAAAACCTATTGAAGTTTAAAAACTCTCAAAAAAAAATTATGACTACCTTTGTTAGCATATCTACAGGATTCTGACTCATATGGATCTTTTCCAGCTTCAGTTGACCATCCTCCAAAACTAAATGAATAAAGTGATACCCGAGTTGTATATGTTTGGTTCTTGAGTGGAATGTTGAGTTTTTTGATAAAAAAATTGCACTATGGATATAGCTATACAACCTAAAATCTTCCTACTTCTACCTTAAATATTTCATGAACCATTGCATCTATATCATCTCCTTCTTTACTTTTGTAGATGTAACATATTTTGCCTCTGTAGTTCACAAATCAACTATCTTATACAATTTTTAAATCCAACTGTTATGTCACCAATAGTGATTGAATAACATGTGGTTATCCTCTTTCCATCTAAATCTTTAGCCATATCTGCATAAACATATCCTTATAAGGTAACATCTGACCCTTCATAGCCTACGTGTTTATCAGTGGTCCCTCTCAAGTACTTAAGAATCCACATGACTGCATCTTAGTGCTCCTTCCCTATAATATTAATAAACCTACTAAAAACTCCCACTACATGAGCAATTTCTAGTCTCATACACACCATAACATATATTAAACCTCAAACTATTGAAGCATAGATAAATTTAGACATGTAATTTATTTCTTTTTGAATTCGAGGACATTGTTCCTTTCTTAATTTGAAGTGTCCTCCCAAATGTGTACTCATTGGTTTTGTATTTTGCATATTGATCCTAACTAATGCCTTTGATCTAAAACTCAGAGGTTTTGGTTGAAAGATAATTCAATAACATAAAATAACACAATCATATAATGTTATCTCTAGGAAGAGATGTTTTATTGCTCACAAAATTATAGAAAACATATGTTTATCTCTAGGAAGAGATGTTTGATCCCCTTCTCAAGATACATATATTTTTATACATAATTTAAAGGTAGGAGGAGGATGTGTAAGGTCACCAATATCTAAGTATATGAATTAGTTCTACTTCCATGATTTACAACACAAAATTCAAGAAATTACTATTTTTAGAAACTTTATATTTTTAGATAGCACTATTAAAATTAAAATTATAGGCACTTCCATTGGGTTTTTTGGGGACAAAGCCACCAAGAATATATTCATGCCATCTCATCACATTCTCCTCATTCTTATATTTCTAACGGTTTGAACGGGTAGTCAAACGGAGCTATGGTTCAAAAGTTATGGCTCCTGAAAGTTTTGCCACCAATTGGAGTAGAACCATCACCCGAAGTATCACCTAAATTGTCACCTAAAGTGTTGCCCAAATCATTCCTCTATCCTTGATAATCAATGGTCCCCATTGCATCAAGATTCATCATCAAGTGTGCAATTTGTGTCTTAATTTTAATCTATGTGAGCCACTCTTCTTGGTGGCTAAGCTTGCCCCTTTTGCCCACCCGATAAAGTGGAATAGAGCATCCTCTTGTTTTCTTCATCCAAGTGTCCACAATTTAATCTTCCTCTACTAGATAAAAACTCTACGGTTTAATATAATCAATGTCTAGTTTTTATACTGTTGGGTGAATATTTTGTCGTCAACTAACTGAGGACAAAATGGGTATATCAACCATAGCATAGGGAGATTTACACCATGAGAAGTGTGGGTTTACCAGAGCTGAATGAGGTAAATCTCTCCTCTCATCAAGGGGAGGTTCCCTATAAATATTTATGCATTAGATATATATATATATATATATATATATATATATAATTAAGCAGAAAATAACACATGGGGTGGTATAATAGCATCTACCTCTCTTCTTTCAGAAGTAATGTATAAAGAACAAAAGAGAGAAATTATGGTCTTTAGCTAATAACATTCATCTTCTTTCAAGAATGGCATCAAACGAAAAGCAAAAAATCACCTGAATTAAATAACAAAAGTTCACAAAGAAACTCACATAAGCACAAAGTCTTGCGTAGCCTCCTTCACCGATTCAGAACAAACGTAATCATAGAATGAAATGAAGCACAAAGTCTCTGCGTAAAACTACAAAAGATAATTGAATCACAAAGATAAAAATAGCTCAAAGTTTATCCTCTACCTTTTAGAAATGCTCTCAGATAATATTGACACATTCACTTTGCTTATTAAATCAGATAAACAAGATATTACCAAGAAAAAGGATATAAGAACTATTTTCTAAATAACACAGATAATCTCAACACAAAGTTTGAAATAAACCTACTTCTAATTCATTCAACAAAATATGATTTACAAGTTTGAGCACAAAGTCTCAAAAATTGCTTCAATTTCAGCAGAGTGTTTGCTCTTAGTTTTTCCAAGATCATTTACAAAAGTGGTCTCCACTATATATAGGGAGAAACTCTCAAAATTCAGAAAATAATAAAATACATAAATATCTTGGTCAAAGATGACTCATCTTTGACTTTGAGATATTTTTCTGAATTTTTTACATGTAATTACATATTACAAAATTGCATGCACTTTTCACAAAATAAAAGTGCATAAGGAAAGAAGAAAGAAGGGAGAAGAATTTCAATTCTTGCTGCCAAATTTCTTCATATGAGCATCGTACATAGTAATGGATGCCTAAATTTCTAAACTATCTGGCGCAACTGTGTTCTTAGAGATGACTCTGGCTCTAATTAAGGCATCCCTCAATGCTGTGATGGCCTTAGCATGACCACTTAACCTATATTTTAGATTATCCAGAGTCATCTGAGTATCTAGGATATTGTCCACTGAGGTCATCGAGAAAGCCTTTTCTTCAAAATCTCTCTAAATCATTCTTTTGAAACTCTGAATCATTTTTTCTATGGAGAGAAATTGATTATCCCTCGAAGTTAGGTTGCAGGGCAGTTCTTCCAGTTTATTGAGTAGGCCCATGTTGCTCTTCTCGCTAGCATCTCTGGAAGCTTTGAGATCATTGATTAAGTCCTTGAGTACCTGGATCCTGAAGATTAGTGCCTCTTTGATCTCAACGTAAGAGTCTTTGCTAGAGATGACACTGATAGATATCAAGGTGTTTTTCTTCAAATCTTTCATCTCCCTCCATTTGCTAAGATCTTTTTCTAAACTATCAATCTCTTGAGAGAGAAGGGATACCAGGTCATCTAATTCTTCCCTCACCTTCCTCATCTTGTATGTTTTCTCTGCAACCTTTGTAAGCAAGGAAACTCCCTGAGTATGCATTTTTTCAATATAATCCTCCAAGACTTTCCCCTTCAAGTAAGTTTTCTCTACCTTTTGAATGACAAGGTCATCTACAGAGAAGGCCTCTGGAGTTGCTACTTCAGGGGGAAGAGTGAACCTCCTTATTACTATCATTAACTGCTCTATCTTGGCCTTGTAATAATCTTTTATTTTCTTTTCTCGGTCAAACTTCTGGACCATGATGTCCATAGCAGACTGAAGGTTGCTTTTCGCATCTTCGTGAGTAACTTTGCCAAGCTCAACATGAGAGATGGAATAGCAGCTCATTTCGAAACCCTCAAGGGTTGCGTCTTATGGAGGCTTAGCAATATCCAAAAATTTCTATCCCTTTTCCTCGACCAATTTTGAGAGGATCTTTGGCCTCTTAGGAGCCTTAGCTTTCACTGGCACTATTTTGCCAAAGCCGAAGTCATCTAGAGAAATGGCTAACTTATTTCTTTTGGGTGTGAATGTTGACATCCAAGGTGGGAGAGAAGTACCCACTATAGTTATAGTTCCCTCAGCTGGTGTTACTACAGCAGCTTCTACACTACTAGTGGTGATAGTGGTCGCAGTTAGAGTAACAGACTAAACCGTACCAACTATTGATTTTGGCTCTTGAGCAAAACTTTCCCTCAGATTAAAAGAGAGAGATGACAAACTTGGAATGGACCCAGAGGAGTGAGGAGTACCTGTAGAAGCACCCTGATGATCACCAAATATAACCCTAGAAGGAGAGGTGGCTGCAGAAGAGGAAACACTTATAGGAGAGAGAGGAGAAGGGGAAGCCATAGAAGACTGAAGTGGAGAAAGAGAGATGCTTTTGAGTGGTTGTGCTTCTCCCTGTGAAGGCAGAGGTTCAGTGCTTAGCTATCCTGATGGCCGATCATCTATTTCCATTGGCTGAGCTGCCTGTTTTTGAGGGCTCTATTCTTTAATTTCTTTAGCTGCCGCTTCAGGCTCTTTAGTAGTCTTTGGTTTTTTGGAAACAAAGATGATTCTAAGCTTGTGAGGCCTAGAAGGGGAAGGAACATCACCTTTATTTTTAGTCCTGTTCTCTCCCTTCCTCTTTAACTCTGCTTGGTACTCAGCCTCTGATTTCGTGATAAATTCTCTCAGTTTGATCCCTCTAGCTGCTAACCAATCATTGGTGTTAGCCAATATTGGTTCAAATCTTTTTTTCAGAGAAGTCAGTTCTTTTTAAGACCACTGAGTTGGAGGAAGAGGGGAGCCAGCAACCTTTTCAGCCAGGTATCTGTTATTCATAATGTCTCCATCATTAGCCAGACTAGAGGGGATCTCTGCAAGCCCTAAATATTCAATCTACTCTAAGATTAGCTTGCAATAGTCCATCTTTCTGATCTCTTCAGCCATCCTCAGGTAGATCCAGATATCTTTGATCATGGGCTCATGGAACTGAGTCTTCCACCTAATTTTGTCCTTGACTCTCTTGTAGTCAAATTTATCTCTTCTCTTGAACTGCTTTAGGGTGACCATCTACATTTTTGTTTCCATGACTTTGGCTTTGGCTGCTGTTGCAATGGAATACCTGTCAATTTTGATTGGAAACCTAAAACTTGGCTTTTTTAGCTTTATTTATCTAGTGTGCACAACAACCAGTTGTCAGCAAATTTCCATTAGAACCAATTTGTCAGAAGGGAACTTGGGGAGCATATAGGGGTAGCCCTGGAAAAAGCCAACCCAGAGATAGCAGAAGGTGGGAAATTGCAAAAACATACACCTGTAGTTGTTGACAACTGTCCAAGCCTTGTCTGATACTCTCTTTTGTTCACATTGAGGGTCGAAGAGGCATAAAAATATGGCAAAGAAAGTGTCATTTACCCTTTTAAAATGATGGGTTGACCCTTGAAGTGTCAACTAGGGTAATATGAGTACACTGGGGTCATTTTCTTATTCCCTTCAGTTGTTAAGCCTAAAAAATTTTGCATTACGATAGCTATGTACACAAGGTACGAAGTCATATAAATCTTGAAAGAAGTTTATACCTTGGTTAGCTTCTCATGGAGGGCATTGTTGATTTGCTCTCTCCAAAAGATGACTTGCTTGCTTTAGAGGATGATCTTGATGAATGGGTACATCTATTCATAGAACTATAAGGAAGACAGAAGGCCCCACACTCTGTTAAGGGTGATCAAGTCACCAACTTCTTCAATGAAGTCACTCTTTGAGAAGTTTTGTGGCCACCTAGACAGACTAGACCTGGGTGCCTTCATCCACATGTTGTTCATGACTTTTTTTCCCTCCTAGGGTCTTTATCGTATTCCTTCTGGGCATCTATGAAGTCAATCTTGGTTACTTCAGTAGCTAGAGGGCACATGAAGACTTTGTCAATGAATTCAGAATCTAGCTGAATTATCACATTACCGATGGCATCTGAGACTGACCTTGTCTCTTTGTTGTATAAGCGGGCACATTAGAGGATGAACTTGGTATGATGTGATGTCACTGGGAAAGTGGCAACCAAATGGATGTTGCTTTCGATGATCCTCATTATTTTGGTGCTTGGATTCACCGCTTTCGTTTGAGTTATAAACTCAGCCATATCCATATGGCCAATTTCAGTGTCCCAGATGTTATCGACATTGGAGGTGATCGAAGTGAGCGAGAAGACACCTTAGTATTTGTACTTCATCATTTTTATCTATTTTGGAGACGCTTTCGACATTAAAATTGGCTTTGATCGAACAAGCGTCAATGAGCAAGAGTTCTCTGATTGTACTGCAGTCATGATCACAAAATTAGGGGAGAGGAAATGAATTGAAAAAAATGCATTTTAAGTGATCATGGTCAATGGAGGTCACTTAAAAATGCTGGGCCAAAAAAAGGTGTGAGAAACGAGGCAGAAAGGAAAAGAAAAAGACAAGATGAAAAATCTTTCAGAGTTAAGAAAATTCAGAAGAGGAATGCATGGGTGGTAAAATTTGCTGCCCCTGCAAGTTGAAGTGATAGTGTAAGGGCAGAAAAATTCACTACCCACGCATGGTTGGCCTACATAGGCGACAAATTTTGTCGCCTTTGCAAATCGAGAAGAAAGTAGGGGTGGCAAATTTCACCGCCCCTGTAGGGATGGCCTACACGAGCGGTGAAATTTGTCACCCATACATATCAGGAGAGAAACATGTAGGGGCGGTGAATTTCAACACCCCTACATGTCAGGAGAGAAAAGGGCAGGGACGGTGAATTTCACTGCCCCTGTAGGGATGGCCAGATCTACGTGGGGGGATGCGTGGGTAACAATTTTCACCACCCTTGTGCGTAAGGATTGCATGGGCGATGAAATTTGCCACCCGTGCAAGGAAAAGGGTTTGGGGGTCGAGGCATGGGTGGTGATTTTTCACCACCCACGTAGGTCTTTGGAAGGAAACCCGCGGGTGAGAAGAGACACGACGAAAATCGCCACCCTAGGAGGTTTCTAAGAGAAAAAACTATGGATAAGGCAGAAGAAAAGGAAAAAATAAAAAATAAAAACACCTAAACGATAATAAAAATAAACTAACAAAGCTAATAGAGGAAAAAGAAGCTAAGAAAGAAAGGACAAAAAAAACAAATGCAAGACCTTCTTGGAAAGCTGCGCGTGCACAAGGTTAAATCTGCCAAAACGTACTTCAACTCATTCACCGAATCACCCAGATGCAAAAGGCAGGAGGAGAGGAGGAGGAATGAGAAGAAATGAGCTCACATTAGTTTATATGGGGTGAAAAATGCCCCCAACCACCTGTCACACGTGGCAATAAATGTTGTGCATGAAAACTGAGGCATGCATGAGTGGCAAAATTCGCTGCCCTTACATGTTTGGGTGAGTTCAGATGCAGAGGTAGTAAAATTTGCTGCCCTTGCAGGTCGGGATGCAGGGGTGGAAAAACTTGTCACCCTTGTATTTCAAGGGCAAATGCACCAGTGACAAATTTTGTTGCTCATGCACAGAAATAAGAGAAGAGAAACTCTAACTCTAAAAGAGGCAGGCTTGGTCCCCTGGACACATCGAGACCGTAATGACCTTCACTTTTTGAGGAAGATGTGATTTACGATTATCGGAAGGTACAGTCGGACCGAGATGAGAAGGAGAAGAACCCATCTCAAAAACAAACTTAGAGAGACAAAAGACGAAATGGATAAGTTTTGTAGGGAGTTGTTTCCAAAAATAAGCTAATTTGATTTTGAAAATAACAGTTGGCTCATGTTAGGGAACTTCTATTAATCAAATTGATTAGCAGGAGTAGAAACCAATCTCTAAATGCCTTTATCTAAGCCATTAGGCTATGGAATCAAGCTAAAAATGAAAGAAAAATAGACAAAAAGTAAAAACTATACATATATACAAATAAACTTACTCCAGCTTCAAGGATGGAATAGCTTTAGATGTTGTCGGCTATGAGGTAGTGCAAATGGTGTTCCATCTTGGTACTCCAGCAAGAAGCTAGCTTCACCACAGAGTTGCTAAATGGTGAACGGGCCTTTCCATAGGGAGTCAAATTTCCCGTGCATCCCTTTTAGTTCTCACCTCTTGTCTCACAACAAGACTTGATCTCCGACTTGGAATTCACAGACCTTAACTTTTTTATCAAAGAGTGCCTTCACCCGGTTCTGATGCTCTATGATCCGATCCACTACCATGGCTCGCCACTCATTTAGTTCATTCAGACACATGATTCTTTTGTCGACAGAGCTTTCGAAAGTTGAGTCTTCAATTGCTTTAGTTAACTTGAGCACTGGTAGTTTAAAGGTGATAGGGATTTCTACATTTAATCCATATAGAAGATAAAAAGGTGGCATACCTATAGCCCTTTTGGGTGTTATTCTATCTACCCATAAAGCATCATACAGTGTCTTATGCCATGTTCTCTGGTTATCATCCACCAACTTCCTGATAATAGTGATCAAGTTCTTTTTACTCGATTTTGCTTGGCCATTTTCTTGAGAGAAATAATTAGAAGTGTGAGATAAGGTAATCCCATAATAAAAACAAAATTGAGTAATTTCATATGATAAAAAATAGGCCACATTATCTGTTACAATTTTTAGTGGGACCCCAAATTTAGAGATAATATTTTCTTTGAGAAAGCTGCACACCACTTCAAATGTAGCGTGCTTAGTTGGGATGGCCTCCACCCACTTAGTAAAATAATATGTTGCCATGAGGACATAATCATGTCCTACACTTGAAGATGGGTTGACTACACCAATGAAGTCAATACCCCACTGCTGAAATGGCTCTTGGATCACTACCAGCTTGAGAGGCAAAGTAGGCAGCTTAGGCTTTCCAATGAATTGCTGAAACAATTCACACCTACGCACCCATTTGTAGGCATCTTGGAAAAATTTCGGCCAATAATACCTTGCCTATAGAATTTTATGCGTTGTCACCAGTGCATAAAAATGCCCTCCATAGGCCAAATTATGGAAAGACTCTAAGAGTTTTTCTTGTTGCGCCTTATCAATAAAATGAAAAAATGTCCCGTCCAGGTTTTTCTTGTAAAGACTATTGTCCCACAAGACATAACTAACTGCTTTTAATTTAATATTTTGTTTCTTTTTAAAAGAAAAATGAGCGAGACACTCACCATATGTCAAAAAATGAGCAATGTTAGAATACCACTCATCAGTAGTTGCAACAAAGAGGACCGTAGGCAAGCCTTCAATCTCTACTTCTTCACTTTCTACTTCACCTTGAATGTTGTTGGCGATTAACTGGCAAAGGCCCCTTCTTCACATGAGCTTGGTAGGTTTGATGTCTAGATCAAACTCCTGAGTCTTGGTAATCCAGTTACCTCTCTTCATACCGAACTCCTGCTGAGTCAAAATGGATTTTACTGTTGTGTCTGGTATGAGAACTTCAGTGTGAGAATTCAGGATATAAAACCTAAAATGCTTGACCGCTTTGACCACTGTATATGCATGCTTCTCCATAAAGAAATATTTTAGCTCATGATCCTTAAGTAGACAACTCATAAAAGAGAGGAGATTCTACACATTCTAAATTTTGTTGGACTAAAATGGTTGATAGTGTATGCTCGAAAGCATAACTATATATTTTGAAATTTTTAGTATTATTAGACAAACCAAAATTGGTGCACAGGCGATTGCTTCCTTAATTTCTTTGAACGTTGATTTGCCCTCAGTAGTCCACCTGAATGTAGCATTGCCTTTCATCATGTTGATAATGTGACAGATTTTCTCAACAAACTCGGGAATGAACTTTCGAAGAAAGTTCACCTTTCCAAAGAAAGAGTGAACTACAGTCTTGCTGGTAGGTAGAGTAAGTTCCTGGATGGACTTAACTCTCTTTGAATCAATTTCAATACTTTTATGAGACACGATGTGTCTGAGAAGTTTCCCTTCAATTACTCTGAAGACAGATTTTTTTGAGTTTAAAGAAATATCGTTTTGACGATAGCATTCCAGTATCCTTTACAAATGGTAAACATGCTCAGAATGATGTTTTGAAAATATTGTCAGATCATCTAGATATACTAAAATAAATTTTTCCATCTCATTTTGAAAGCGAGATCCATCACCCTTTGAAATGTGGCACCTGCATTTATCAGATCAAAAGGCATTCTTCAATAAGCGAAGGTGCCCCAAGGTGTGGTGAATGTTGTCTTATGCTAATCTACTTTTCTGACTTTGACCTGATTGTACCCTGAAAAATTGTCTAATATTGATAACATTTCTGAACCTGTTACCATCTACAGAACTTGATCCATGATAAGAAGAGGGTAGTTATCTTTTAAAGATAACTGGTTCAAGTTTTTAAAATCCACGTAGATTCAAATTTCACCATTCTTCTTCCTAACAGGTACTATATTGGCAATACATGTTGAGTGATGGATTGAGAAAATCATCCAAGCATCAAGCATCTTTTGTATCTCAGCTAAAATAATACCTGAGATTTTTAGATTATATTGCTTGGAATTTTACTTGTAAGGTACAGAGTTGGCCTTCAGAGAAATATCGTGGCAAATGTCATTTGGTTTGAGTGATTTCAGATCATTGTAAGAATAGGCCAATACATCTATATACTGGCAAAGTAAACTAGAAAGCTTAAATCTTTCTTCGGGAGTGCAGCATTTTTCAATGTTTACCATTTTAAGATCTTACTTGGTTTCCAAGTCTATCTGATCAAAATCTTGAGAAGAGTTTGAATATGTTTGCTGTTGTTTAATAAACCTGTCATGGTTATCAAACAATTTCTCTAAGAAAATTAGGCCTTTGGGAATCTTATTCCCCTTAATCTGTAAGAAATCTTCACCTGTATTCGTATTTGACTTAGAAGTTGCTTCACATTTTCAGAGTTCACTACCTTTAAAACGTAGTTGTTTAAAACTGTATTTTTGTTCCAAGAATGCAATGATTTGATCATCATTGTTAAATACCTACCAATGGCCAGCATTATTAGGTACACTTGGCCAAAAGACCAGTTCAATAGTGTATTTATCTCCCTTAAAGTCTGGGTGAGGGACTAAGAGAGTGGCAGATACAGCTAATGCATCCGCCCGATCATTGAATTCCCTAAGAACGATAGAGATATTGAAAGCGTCAAAATTTTCAATCTGATCCCAGACTAGATTGTGATAGTGGTGCAACCTTTCATTTTTTGTCTGATAGAGGTTTCTTACCTGGCAGACTATCAACTCAGCATCCCCTTTAGCATGGAGTAGCCTAATACCCTTTTCTCTGGCAGCTTGTAGTCTGAGCAATAGAGACCCGTACTCAATCGTATTATTGGTATTGTTGAATTGCAATTTGTAAGACAAAGAAATAATGTCTCTCTGAAGAGATACCAACACAACCCCAACTCTCGAACCAGTAGAAGAGCAGCTGCCATCAAATTCTAAGGTCCATACCTCGTTAGATGCTACTTTTTCTTTGAAAAGCTCTTCATTTGAGGAAAGAGGCTCTTTCGTGTATTCATTTTGATTTGTCAATTTTCTTGCTGTGTCAGCTGAACACAATCTCAAGTTATCATTCGTGAGAGTTTTATGAAATGCCTCATGAATCCCGTCTGTAAATAGAAAGTAGTTGCCCATGCCTGAGGACTCAAATAAAATTTGAGCTTCTGGTGCCGATGATCGAGTAACTACATACTTTGCTTCTTTTTCATGAAGCAACTTCTTCATGACACTTTAGATTGGGATCCTTACTTCTCACAAGTCCATACTTAGTTCACCTCCAACATCTTTACAAAAATTTCGTCCGAGCAAGATGTCGTAAGACGCTGGAACATCGGCCACTAAAATTGTCATTTTTATGCACTTTTATGGAAAAGCCACGAAAGCATATTGAGCTTCTTTTATCTAACCAAGGAGGGGAACTTGTTTATTTTTCATAGAAAAACAACTCCCAAATGTTTTGGTCAGAGTTAGGCCAAGGGAATCCGCCACCTTCACGGGCATGACATCATCTGAGGCTCCAGAGTCTATAATACAATTACTCAATTTATAACTATTTATAATCAAGGAAACGTAGAAAGGTTCTATTTTCTCGGGAGCAAGAAAGGTTCTATTTTCTCGGGAGCAACAGGGGGAGTCACAACAAGATTGTTTTAGATCAGTTTATCTTTAGGGGGATCATGAACGGCCTTCAAAGGATCTTGTTCTATGAGGATGGCTTTGTTCTTTACATATTCTGTTAACCTATCAAACTACTCTAGATTAGCCCTCAAATATTTAACCTCTGTCATTTGAATTTTAGTCTTTCTAACATGATCAATCATATCAAATAATTGAAAATAACTTGCAACAGAAGAAGAGAGTCCATCATCAGGGACTTTAGTAGGCACGACACTGGTCTGAGCAATAGAAGTGAAAGGTATCGGGTGGTTGAAGGTACTTACTTTTTTATGAATTACCTGATCTTTTGATTGTGACGGTAATGGAGTCCCTTGTTTAGTGATAAAAACCGTTGGCCAGGGTTATTCTTTTGCCTTTCCTTTGTCAGTCTGTGAAGCCGACTGATTTTTAGATCTGGTGAAAATGGTGTAAGATCCATCCAAACCCTCCCCGTTACTTCCAGCTTTGGCCTAGTAATCTAGGAGACTAATATTAGAGTCGCCAGCTAATTCATCTTCTCACTCATCGAAGAGATTAGCATCTTCTTGTTGGTCTAGCTGAGATTGGAAAGAATTGTCGTGTTCAGCCTCTAGGTAACCGACCACTGAATTGGCAAGTGCTACTTCAATGGTCAATCTACCTGGAGGGGGAGGTAGGCGATTTGATTGCCCTTCATTCTGAGTAGCATTACCCTAATATTATTGATTTTGGAATGTTCTCTTAGGCATATCTCGATAGGTAGGAGCAGACGTACCTTAGGCTATTTTCCTCTTTAAAGCTATCAGTTCATTCATCAACTTCTACACCATAGGATCTGTAGTGCCTGAAGAAAAACTTTCAGCAGATGAAGAGAATTTATTTTTACTAGAGTCTTTCCTGATCTTACCTGCCAGGATAAGATCATCTTCAATCTCAGTAGCCAAATCTTGAGCCAAAGCTAGATCCATAGGGCCAGCTCGCCTCAATAAGAAACTTACTTCAGGAAGCTATGAATTGATGAAAAAGCACTTGAGATTCTCTGGAGTGGGCTGAGCCACAGTTGAAATCTGGTTCCTCAACTTGTTGAATTTAGCTATGAAATCCCTCATAAGTTTTTAAGATTCTTTTTTCATCTGTGTTAGCTAAGATAATAAAGCATGTGCATCTTCCACAGGTTTAAACCTGACTTCAAATTTAGATTTGAGCGTATCCCAGTCAGTTATTGACCCAGTTTATAGGTGATAAAACCAATCCATGATAGCTCCTTGTAGGGTTTTTACAAAAATTCTTACTGCTACGTCTTCAAATTCAACACCAATCATGCCACATGCTATGAAGAAAATGGCAATATGCTCGTCGAGATGAACCTTCTCGTCACCAAAAAACTTTTAAAAAAAATTCTAAAACTATGAGGTAGTTCATGCACAAGTGCAGTTGAATTAAGAGGATCGAAGGAATTGCCCCATGGGCCTTGAGCCATTATGTTAGGGTGATTAAACGGTGGGATAACAAACTTTGGTAGGGTATTTATAGGTAGGGCTTGATTAACAGTAGAAAAAGAAACACTGCCTTGTGTTGGTGACTTGACAGAGTCAGGAGGAAAACTCCTAGATTGTTGATGGGAAGGTGGTGGAGGAAACAGATCAAAGTTGCTCTATTGTGCCAACTCAAACATGGGGTCAAAAACACCCTTGGCTCTCTGACTTCTTGTGTAGCATAGAGTTGCTAGGTTTTGAATGAAAAAGGGACTGAAACTGCTTCAAGTTGAAGCTTGAGGCTTTAAAATGCACATTCGTAATCCCCAACAGAGTCGCCAAAAATTATTGAGTGAATATTTTGTCGTCAACTAACTGAGGACAAAATGGGTATATCAACCACAGCATAGGGAGATTTATACCATGAAAAGTGTGGGTTTACCAAATCTAGATGAGGTAAATCTCTCCTCTCATCAAGGGGGAGGTTCCCTATAAATATTTATGCATTGGATATATATATATATATAATTAGCAGGAAATAACACATGGGGTGGTATAACAGCATCTACCTCTTTTTTCAAAGGTAATATATAAAGAACAAAAGAGAGAAATCTTGATCCTTAGCTAATAACATTCCTCTTCTTTCAGGAATGGCATCAAATGGGAAGCAGAAAATCACCTGAATTAAATAACAAAAGTTTACAAAGAAACTCACATAAGCACAAAGTCTTGCGTAGCCTCCTTCACTGATTCAAAACAAACGTAACCGTAGAATGAAACGAAGCACAAAGTCTCCACCTAAAACTAAAAAAGATAACTGAATCACAAAGATAAAAATAGCTCAAAGTCTATCATCTACCTTTTAGAAATGCTCTCAGATAATATTGACACATTCACTTTGCTTATTAAATCAGATAAATAAGATATTACCAAGAAAAAAAACATAAGAACTATTTTCTAAATAACATAAATAATCTCAACACAAAGTTTGAAATAAACCTGCTTCTCATTCATTCAACAAAATATGATTTACAAGTTTGAGCACAAAGTCTCAAAAATTGCTTCAATTTTGGCAGAGTGTTTGCTCTTAGTTTTTCCAAGATCATTTACAAAAGAGGTCTCCACTATATATAGGTAAAAACTCTAAAAATTCAAAAAATAATAAAATACATAAATATCTTAGTCAAAAATGACTCATCTTTGACTTTGAGATATTTTTCTGAACTTTTTACATGTAATTACATATTACAAAATTGCATGCACTTTTCACAAAATAAAAGTGCATAAGGAAAGAAGAGAGAAGGGAGAAAAGAATTTCAGTTCTTGTTACCAGATTTTTTCATATGAGCATCATACATAGTAATAGATGCCTAAATTTTTAAACTGTCTGGCACAATCGTGTTCTTGGAGATGACTATGGCTCTGATTAAGGCGTCCCTCAATGCTGTGATGGCCTTAGCATGACCAGTTAACCTAGATTTTAGATTATCCAGAGTCAGCTGAGTATCTAGGATATTATCCATCGAGGTCATCAAGAAAGTCTTTTCTTCAAAATCTCTCTGAATCATCCCTTTGAAACCCTGAATCATTTCTTCTACGAAGAGAAATTGATTATCCCTCGAAGTTAGGTTGCAAGGCAGTTCTTCTAGTTTATTGAGTAGGCCCGTGTCACTCTTTTTGCTAACATCTTTGGAAGCTTTGAGATCCTTGATTAAGTCCTTAAATACCTGGATCTTGAAGATCAGTGACTCTTTGATCTCAATGTAAGAGTCTTTACTAGAGATGACACCAATAGATATCAAGGTGCTCTTCTTCAAATCCTTCATCTCCCTCTATTTGCTAAGATCTTTTTCTGAACTATCAATCTCTTGAGAGAGAAGGGATACCAGGGCATCTAATTCTGCCCTCACTTTCCTCATCTTGTCTATTTTCTCTACAACCTCTGTAAGCAAGGAAACTCTCTGAGTATGTATTTTTTCAATATAATCCTCCAAGACTTTCCCCTTTAAATAAGTTTTCTCTGCCTTTTGAATGACAGGGTCATCTATGGAGAAGGCCTCTAGAGTTGCCGCTTCAGGGGGAAGAGTGAACCTCTTTATTACCGCCGTTAGCTACTCTATCTTGGCCTTGTAATAATCTTTCATTTCCTTTTCTCGATCAAACTTTTGGACCATGATGTCCATAGCAGACTGAAGGTCACTTTTTGCACCTTCATGAGTAACTTTGCCAAGTTCAACACGAGAGATAGAATAGCTTCTCATTTCAAAACCCTCAAGGGTTGCATCTTGTGGAGGCTTGGCAATCTCTAGAAATTTTTGTCCATTTTCCTCAACCAATTTCGAGAGGATCTTTGGCCTCTTAAGAGCCTTAGCTTTCACCGACACTATTTTGCTAAAGTCAAAATCATCTGGAGAGATGGCTAACTTATTTCTTTTGGGTGTGAATGCTGACATCCAAGATGGGAGAGAAGTACCCACTATAGCCATAGTTCCCTTAGCTGGTGTTACTGTGGCAGCTTCTACACTGCTAGTGGTGACAGTGGTCATAGTTGGAGTAACAAGCAAAACCATACCAACTACTGATTCTGGCTCTTGGACAAAACTTTCTCCCAAATTGAAAGAGAGAGCTGACAAACTTGGAATGGACCTAGAGGAGTGAGGAGTACCTGTAGAAGCACCTTGAGTATCGCCAAATATAACCCTAGAAAGAAAGGCAGCTCCAGAAGAGGGAACACTGATAGGAGAGAGAGGAGAAGGGGAAGCCACAGGAGACTGAGGTGGAGAAGGAGAGACGCTTTTGAGCAGTTGTACTTCTCCCTGTGAAGGTAGAGGTTCAGTGCTTGGCTATCTTAACGTCTGATCATCTATTTCCATTAGCTGAGCTACCTGTGTCTGAGGGCTCTATTCTTCAATTCCTTTAGCTACTGCTTCAGGTTCTTCAGTAGTCTTTGGATTTTTGGAAACAAAGATGATTCTAGGCTTGTGAGGCCTAGAAGGGGAAAGAACATCATCTTTGTTCTTGGTCCTATTCTCTGCCTTCCTTTTCAACTCTAATTGGTACTCAATCTCTGATTCTGTGATAAATTCTTTCAGTTTGATCCCTCTAGCTGCTAACCAATCATTGGTGTTAGCCAATATTGGTTTGAATCTTTTTCTCAGAGAAGTCAGTTCTTTTTGAGACCACTGAGTTGAAGGAAGAGGGGAGCTAGCAACCTTTTCAGCCAGGTATCTGCTATTCATAATGTTCCCATCATCAGCCAAACTGGAGGGGATCTTTTCAAGCCCTAGATATTCAATCTGCTATAGGGTTAGCCTGCAATAGTCCATCTTTTTTATCTCTTCAGCCGTCCTCAAGTCAATCCAGATATCTTTGATCATGGGCTCATGAAACTAAGTCTTTCACCTGATTTTGTCCTTGACTCCCCTGTAGTCAAATTTATCTCTTCTCTTGAACTACTTTAGGGTGACCATCTGCATTTCTATTTCCATGACATTGGCTTTGGCTATTGTTGCAATGAAATACCTGCCAATTTCAATTAGAAACTTGAAACCTAGCTTTTTTAGCTCCATTTATTTAGTGTGCACGACAACCAGTTGTTGGCAAAGTTTCATTAGAACCAATTTGTCAGAAGGGAACTTGGGGAGCATATAGGGGTAGCCTTGGAAAAAGCCAACCCAGAGATAGCAGAAAGTGGAAAATTATAGGAACATACACTCGTAGTCATTGATGACTATCCAAGCCTCATCTGATACTCTCTTCTGCTCAAGCTGAGGGTCAAAGAGGCATAGAAATACGGCAAAGAAGGCATCATTTATCCTTTTAAAATGATGGGTTGACCCTTGAAGTGTCAACTAGGGGTAATATGAGTACACTAGGGTCGTCTTCCTATCCCCTTCGATTGTTAAGCCCAAAAAAGTTTGCATTGCGACAGCTATGTACACAAAGTACAAAGTCATAAAACTTGGAAGAAGTTTGTACCTTGTTTAGTTGCTCATAGAGGGTGTTGCTGATCTGCTCTCCCCAAAAGATGACCTGCTTGTCTTGGAGGATGATCTTGATGAATGGGTACATCTATTCATGGAACTGTGAGGAAGACGGGAGGCCTTGCACTCTGCTAAGAAGGGTGATCAAGTCACCAACTTCTTCAATGAAGTCACTCCTTGGGAAGTTTTGCAGCCACCTGGACAGACTAGACCTAGGTGCCTTCAGCCACCTATTGTTCATGACTTTCTTTGCCCTCTCAGGGTCTTTGTCATATTCTTTCTGGGCATCTACGAAGTCAATCTTGGTTACTTCAGTAGCTGGAGGGCACATGAAGACTTTGTCAATAAATTCAAGATCCATCCAAATTATCACATTGCCATTGGCATCTGAGACTGACCTTGTCTCTTTGTTGTAGAAGTGGGCACATTGGAAGATGAACTCAGTATGATGTGCTACCACTAGGAAAGTGGCAACTAAATAGATGTTGCTTTCGATGATCCTCTTTATTTCGGTGCTTGGGTTCACCGCCTTTATTCAAGTTATGAACTCAGCCATATCCACATGGCCAATTTTGGTGTCCCAGATGTCGTCGACATTAGAGGTGACTGAAGTGAGTGGAAAGACACCCTGGTATTTGTACTTCATCATTTTTAGCTTTTTTGGAGACACTTCTGACATTAGAATTAGCTTTAGTCAAACAGGCTTCAACAAGCAAGAGTTCTCTAATCGTACTGCAGTCATGATCAAGAAATTAGGAGAGAGAGGAAAAATTGGAGAAAATGCATTTTAAGTGATCATGGGTAATGGAGGTCACTTAAAAAGGTCAGATCGGAAAAAGGTGTAGAAAATGAGGCAGAAAGGAAAAGAAAAGGACAAGACAAAAAATCCTCTAGAGTTAGGAAAGTCTAGAGGAGAAATGCATGGGCGACAAAAAATTTTGCCCCTGCAAGTTGAAGTGATAGAGTGTAAGGGCGGCAAAATTCACCGCCCATGCAAGGTTGCCCTACACAGGTGGCAAATTTCGTCACCTTTGCAAATTGGAAAGAAAGTAGGGGCAGCAAATTTCACTGCCCCTGTAGGGATGGCCTACACAAGCAGTGAAATTCACCACCCATACATATCAGGAGAGAAACATGTAGGGGCGGTGAATTTCACCGCCCCTATAGGGATGGCCAGATCTACGTGGGGGGACGCGTGGGCAGTAATTTTTTCTGCCCCTGCGTGCGAGAATTGCGTGGGCAGCGAAATTCACCGCCCATGCAAGGGAAAAGGTTTGGGGGTTGAGGCACGGGCGGTGATTTTTCACTACCCACGTGGGTCTTTGAAAGTAAACCTGCGGGTGAGAGGAGACATGGCAAAAATTGCTGCCCTAGGAGGTTCCTAAGAGGAAAAATTGCAGACAAGGCAGAGGAAAGGAGAAAAATAAAAAATAAAAACACCTAAATGATTATAAAAATGAACTAACAAAATTAATAGAGGAAAAAGAAGCTTAGAAAGGAAGGATAAAAAAAATAATTGCAAGACCTACCTCGAAAGCCGTACGCGCACAAGCTTAAATCTGTCAAAATGCACTTCAACTCATTCGCCACATCACTCAGATGCAAAAGGTAGGAGGAGAGGAGGAAGAATGAGAAGAAATGAGCTCAAATTGATTTATATGGGGTGAAAAATGCCCCAACCACCCGCCACATGCAGCAATAAATGTCGCGCATAAAAATTGAGGCATGCATGGGTGGCAAAATTCGTCGCCCTTGCATGTTTGGGTGAGTTTAGATGCAGGGGTGGCAAAATTTGCCATCCTTGCAGGTCAAGATGCAGGGGTGGAAAAATATGCCGCCCTTGCAAAAAAAAATGCAGGGGTGGCAAAATTTGCTACCCTTGCATTTCAAGGGCAAATGCACCAGTGGCAAATTTTGCCGCTCGTGCACAGAAACAAGAGAAGAAAAACTCTAACTCTGAAAGAGGTAGGCTTGGTCTCCTAGACACATCGAGACCATAACGACCTTCACTTTTTGGAAAGATGTGATTTATGATTATCGAAAGGTACAGTCAGATCGAGATGAGAACGAGAAGAACCCATCTCAAAAACAAACTTAGAGAGACAAAAGATGAAACAGACAAGTTTCGTAGGGGGTTGTTTCCAAAAATGGGCTAATCCAATTTTGGAAACAACATAAACTATGACTTAAGTTTCTAATAAAGGAGGATGATATGGTTTGAGGATCTCCATGTTGAATATTGGATGCAGACCAAGGTAAGCTGGTAAGTTACACTCAAAAGTATTTTCTCCAACTTGTCTGATGATGGTGTAGGGACCATATCATAGAGGCTAAATTTTTTTATGTCGGCTTGTGAGTCATTCCTTTTGAATCCACAACCAAACCTTTTCACCTACAGTAAAATGGTGTGTAACCCTATGTTTTTCATGGTGTTGCTTACACTTTTGATTCATATTTTCTAAGATTTCATGAACTTATTGATGGATGTGTTACATTTTTTCAATAAACTTTGTTGGTTTTTATACCTCAGATCTCCCATGAGGTGTGTATTCTATGGTGAAGAATGGAATGGCTACATCAATTAGTGTCATGGGTTGGAACCTGAAGCATACTTAGAATGGATTATACTTGTTGGAGTTGTGAAAGGCTTGATTATATCCATTTTGTATGAAAATAAGCCCCTCATCCCATGTGTGTGGATGTTTGGAGTGATACATCTGAGCATGTGGACAATCAAGTAGTTCACCACTTTTGTCTGACCATCAATCTATAGATGGAAGGTCGTAGACTTCATCAACTTGGTATCCATCATTTTCCACAGAGTGGACTAGAAGATACTTAGGAACTTACTATCTCTGTCTAAAAAATGGATTTGGGGAGACCAAAATGGAGCCATACATGACTAAAATACAGTTGAGTAGTTTTCATAGTAGACATAGTTTTCTTTCAAGCAATCATGATAGCCATTTTTAAAAAATGATCAAATACAACAAGAATATATTCCTTGCCATGTTTTAAAGTGGGAAAACCTAAAAGAAAATACATTGAGATAGATTCCCAAGGCCTAGTTGGTTCTGGCAATGGTGTGTACAATCCTTGTTTCTTATTTGCTAGCTTGGCTATCACACATGGGGTGTAATATTTGAGGCACTTTTCCACATCCTTCCACATATGGAGCCAATAGAAGTGCTTTTGAAGAACTAAAATATCCTCTCTACACCAAAGTGCCTATCTATCCTACTGAAATGTGCTTCCCATATCATCTTATATTGCTCTACAACTAGAACATAGATGTGCCCCATGTGACAAAAGACATTATCTTGTAAATATAAATCAAAGACATGTTTACCTTATTGAAGTGTCTGATATGTATCAGTAAAGGCAGGATCTATTTCATACAGATCACAACAAGTGGTAATCTCATGTCTGCACAGATCAAGAACTATTATGAGTGCAATAATTGGTGGATAGCTCAAACAATATATAGTCGTATTTGTGCTCCCCTTTTTGTTTTTGATTATTAAATAGAATTATTTTAGATATGTGGCCCACTTCTGGTACCTCTCATTTCACAATTTGTTCTACATCTAGATGAATTTCAATGGTATGTGGTCAGTGTGGATGACCATCTCTTTCCCCAAGATGTAGTGTTTCCATTGTTTGTAGGCTTACACAATGGCATAGAGCTTTTTATAATATGTTAGGTATTTCCTGACTATAGCATTGAAAGTTTCACTATGATATGTAATAGGATGGCCATGTTACATGATGACAGATCCCATGGCATATTTAGATGCATCTGTCATCAACTTGAAAGGTTGATGTAAGTCTGGCAAGGCAAAAAAAAGAGCTAAACAGAGTTTATTTTTCAAATTTTGAAATTCTCTTTATTGTATTTTACCCCACTAAAATGCAGCTTTAGCTCCTCCTTTAGTCACTTGGTTTAGTGGCCAAGCAACATGTGAGAATCTAAGAATAAACCTATGATAAAAATTTGCAAGACCTAAGAAACTATGAATTTCTGTGAGGGTCCTTAGTGTAGGCCATACTTGAATAACCTAAATCTTCTCTAGGTCAACATGGACCCCTTCCTTATCCACAACGTACCCCAAATACTGAATTATTTTCATCCTAAATGTGCACTTGTCAAGATTTATATACAACTTGTGTTTTTGAAGAGTTTGAAGCACCTTACAAACATGTTGCAAATGTTCCTCCCATGTTCTATTTTAGATGAGTATGTCATCTAGGTACACAACCATGAATGAGTTGGTGAACGGTCACAAGATGTCATCCATCATCCTCATGAAGGTTACAAGTGCGTTAGTCAAGCCAAAAGGCATAACCAACCATTCAAAGAGCCCCTCCTTGGATTTGAATGCAGTTTTCCAGATGTTGGTGGGGTTGATAAGAATTTAGTGATAGCTAGATTTGAGATAAATTTTGGTGAATAACTTTGCACAATGGAGTTGGTCCAATAGGTCATCAATCTTGGGGAGGGGGTAATGATTCTTCACATTGATTTTGTTCAGGGCTCAATAGTCAATGAAAGCCTCCATGTTCAATCCTTCTTTGGCACCAGGATAATTGGGCTTCCATAGGGCAAAGAGTTTGGCCTGATGTGACCCTTTTAGATCAATTCTTAAATCTATCTTCTTATCTCATCATTCTCTAGAATTGATATGCGATACAGGGGGATATTAGGTAAAGGTGATCCTAAAACCATATCAATATAATATTTTATCTCATAGTGAAGAACTCTGGTGGGTGAATTGAATAATTCATCATATTCTCCCATGATTTGACACATCTACTTCTATTATTATGTTGATTGTGTAATCAAGGCTCTAACATCGGCCTTCTTGGATCTCTGTGGCTTGACCACCACAAGAATGAATTGCTTTGTCTTCTCCACTAATATCTTACATTGCTTGGCACTAATTAAAGAGAAAAATATGGGAGGTGGTAGCTCTAGTACCCTATAGTGCCACATTCCAAGAGTGAGGGTGATCTTTTAGGTTCTTGATTCATAGATGACATGTCATTCATACATGAATGGTTGACCAAGGAGTACATTGTATACATCTAGATTGACCACATCACATAAGACCTCATCTTGGAAAGGTTTTATTGCATATAGAAGAAGACACTAGTGGATGACACAAAGGTCTCTCCCTGGGCTCAACCATCTAATACTGTATGGCTTTAGGTGAGTATTCATGGATAGATTCAGACCTTTCACAACATCAGTAGAGATTAAATTCTTTTGACTTCCACTATAAAAAATAAAATGCAAAGGCTTACCTTTCACCCACAACTTAGTGTGAAATAACCTTTCCTTGTCATTTAGACTTTCCCCATAGGTCTGTGATGAAGCAATGATGGTATCAGGCTTAGCATCTCCAATATCTTCTTCATCCTCTTCAACTGTAGGGTGTGTATGAGGCAAAGCAATAGATGTCAAGGATTGTGACTCAGAATATAGGGACTTGATGACTTGACATTATTCTTTGGACTGAGTTCTAATTTTATGGTAATCACACCATTTCCAAGTCTTCCCCTTCTGGGGATTCTTATCTTGGAACTCCTTTTGATTTTAATTTTGGCCTCATGTTTGACCTTCTTTGTCACTTTTCCATTTCAAAGGTTGATTCTTTGTATTCTTTCTTTCATGCTTCTGCTCAATCTTCATCATGAACTTGTACACCTCACTCAAGGTTTCCAAATTGAAGAGTTCCATTTCCATCGTATATACCATTATAATCCACCATGATATTTGAGAACCTTCTGTTTCTCACTTTCTTGAATGCCCAATCTCATAGACAGAGAATAAAAACTGTTAGTGTAATCTTGAATAGACTATTCCTTACCTTGGTGAAGTTATTGCCACTGTATATACAGATCATCATATGCTCCAATGGGGTAGTGTTCTTCCTTTATAGATTCCATCAAATCATTATAGTTAGGTTCTACCTCAAGGCCAATGTCATCCATACTGAACCTCTTCTTATACAATTCCCACCAATTTTTTATGGGCAATGATGCTTTAAAAAGAGCAAAAGTGATATTCTCTCCATTGGTGAATTTATTTATAGAAAAATAAGAAGATAATTGATCTAACCAATTTTATACTATATCAACATTGATTATACCTTCAAATGTAGGGATATAAAAATTCACCTGAACCTTGAAGGGTGTTGGAGCCCTGAAAAGATGTTCTATGGATAGGGAGCCAGAGGGTACAGATAAAGAGCTAGAAATTCCCATCATGATTTTTTAAAGAATTTAGGTGAATTATTGAAACATTTACATTTGTTGTCACTGGAGGGCTTCATTCACCATTTCCTTGAAGGGATCGGATGTCTTGGTATTTTCTACCATTTGAGGTCATTTGGAGTGAATAGGTGGATAGTTTATTGGATCTTTTATTTTCCACCCAAGCTTCTTGTAGTCTAACCTCATTTTTAGGATCAACCACTCTTAAGACAAACCACTCTAATACCACTGATCTAAAATTTAGAGGTTTTGGTTTAAATATAATTCAAGAACATAAAATAACAAAATCATATAATGTTACCTCTAGGAAGAGATGTTTTATTACTCACAAAATTACAAAAAACATATATTATCTCTAGGAAGAGATATTTAATCCCCTTGGGATAAATCTATTTTTATACATACTTTTAAGGTAAGAGGAGGATCTGGAAGGTCACCAATATTGAACGAGATTAAGTGGTTCAACTTCTATGATTTACAACACAGAATTCAAGAAATTATTATTTGAAAAAACTTTTTATTTTTAGACAACACTATTAAAATTAAAATTGTGGGCATTTCTATTAGGTTTCGGGGCATCAAAACCCATCGATCATATCTCATTTCATCTCATCATGTTCTCCTCATTCTTAGCTTTCCAATGGTTTGAGCTGGGAGTCAAATGAAGCTATGGTTCAAAAGTTATGGCTCTTAGAAGTTTTGCCACCAATTAGAGTATAACCGTCACTTGAATTGTCACCTGAAGTGTCACCCAAATTGTTATCTAAAGTGTTTCCTAGATTAACCTTATTGATGTACTCTTATTGAGACAATGTCAGTTTTCTATTTTTTTTTGTCTCTTGTTTTTCTCATACAAAGGATTTACTTTGCAGCACCCAAATCCTTCATTACAAATGAATTTGCTAGTTTTATTTTGAGTTAATTTATATCATGCATGTTATACCCTAAAATAAGCATGTCATCTACATAAAATAACAAAATAATATATCTACTATTATCTAATCTCTTAAAATAAACACAGTGGTTAGAATGACATCTACTATAACCTTGTTCTATCATAAACATGTTAAATTTCAAATACCACTCCTTTAGAGCTTGCTTTAGGACATAAAAACTCTTCTTCAATATGCACACCATTTTCTCCTTACCTTTGACTTCATATCCCTATGGCTGCTCCATATATATTTCCTTCTCCAAGTCACCATGAAGGAAAGTAATCTTTACATCTAACTATTCAAGGTGCAAATCTTTTGCTTCTACCAAATTTAAAATAGTTCTTATGGAAGTTATTTTTAAAAATGGAGAAAATATTTTGTCAAAATATATACCTTTCTTTTGTGTAAACCCCTTTATAACAAGTCTATCTTTGTACCTCTTTTTGCCTCTATATTCTTCCTTCAACCTATAAACCCATTTATTCTGTAATGCTCTTTTACGTGCAAAAAATTGAACTAAATCCTAAGGTTGGTTATGTACCAAGGATTCCATCTCCTCTTTCATGCCTTGCTCCCACTTTTTTCTAGTTTCTACATGCATTTCTTCTTCATATCTTTTTGGCTCACCATCATTAGTCAATAATAAATAATAAAGTGAAGGAGAGTATCATTCAGGGAGTCTACTTACTCTGATAGATCTTCTAACTACACTTTTAGGAGTTTGAGGTACTTTTTATTGTTGTTTTTATAGTTTTTTCACATTCTAATTTTTTGGTACATTTGGAATTTCATTTCTAGTGATTTTATTAAGTACTACATATTTTGTATTTGAATTTTCTTATTTCTTTCTCTACAACTGATCTCTATACATGACCTTCTCATTAAAGATCACATCCCTAATCCTCATGATTTTTTTATTTTCAAAATACCATAAATGGTAACCAAAATTATTAACTCCATATCTAATAAAAGTACATTTGTTGGATTTTTATTCAAGTTTGGTTCCATTTTCTTTATCAATATGGACAATTATTTCACAACCAAAAGTCTTTAAAAAGGAATAGTCTAGCTTTTTACATGTCTGTGCTTCTTATGGAATGCCACCATCTCAAGAACTTAAAGGCCCTCTATTTATTACATAAAAAATAGTATCCACAACATCAACCCAAAATTGTAAGGACAACCCTACATGCAATCTCATTCTCCTTGCACACTCCATGATTACCCTATTCATCCTTTCTAGCACACCATTTTGTTATAGTGTTCTCAAAATTGTCTTCTCTCTATGAATCCCATGGAATGAATAGTAATTATCAAACTCTTTTTTGCAATATTCACCTCCATTGTCTGATCTGACACACTTCAACTTATTTCCTATCTCATTCTCAACCAAAGCTTTCTATTTCTTAAAAGTATCAAAAACATCAATTTTTTTCATATGCAATAAATCCAAGTTTTTAGAGTTTCATAATCAATAAAAGTAACATAATAAGAAGATTCACTAAGTGATGATACCTGAGCTAGTCCTCATACATCTGTATGCACAAGCTCTAACTTTTCATCCTTCTTTGTCTTCCCAACTTTGATAAATTTAACTCTCTTCTATTTTGCATACACACAATGTTCACAGAACTCCAAATCCACCTTTTTTAAATCTGGAAACAAATTCTTTGAGTGGAGAACTTGAATCCCCTTCTCACTCATGTACCCAAATATGTGGTGCCATGAATTTTTATCTAATTTTTTATAACCTAAATCAATAGAAGAGGCAACATTACCAATAATTAAATATAATGTACCTACCTTCTCTCTTTTTGCTATTACCAATGATTTTTTAGTGACCTTCCACAAATTTTCTAAAAATGTAACTATGCAACCCTCACTTCCCAACCAATTTTTTAAAATTAGATTTATTCTCAACTCAGAAACATGCCTCACCTCTTCTATAATATTATATGTATCTTACCCTTTCCAACAATTTCACCAGGTTCACCATCACCCAAATAAATCTATCCAAAATCACTTTAAACATAGTCTTGAAAATATTTCCTATGGGGTGTAACATGAAATGAAGCCCCTAAATCTAACACCCAAGAATCATTAATATTATCTAATGAAAGTATTATAGCTTTTTGCAACACATCACCTGCTACATTTACTTCCTAATTTTTATCTCCTTTTCCATCTCCATGTTTTCCTTTTTGAAACTAACAAAAAAATTAGGTGTCCTTTCTTCTCACAAATATAGCACACTAATTTGCCTCTAGATTTAGATCTACCCTTCATATACTTCCCATGATTCCCTAGGCCCTTTCCTCTATCCTTTTTTCTTCCCCTATTTTCCATAGTCAAATCATTACCTAATGTCTCACCTGTGCTTTTTTATAGCTTTTCCTTGCTAAGGATAACATCAATAATATCATCTAACTTTAAAGTTTTTGAACTAGAGACAAAAATTACTCACATCCATAACCAAACCATTCCATCTTTCTGGCAATGAGCATAGAATTAAAAGAGACCTAACCTCATCATCAAATTTTAATCCTATAGAGCTTAACTAATTTGTGACCATGTTAAATTCATTTAAATGATCAACAATAGACCCAATTTCTAACATCTCTATATTAAATAAACACTTCATAAGAAATACCTTGTTGGAGGCTAAGAGTTTTTCATACACTCTATCCAATTCCTTTATCACATCATTTGTTGTCTTTTATTTTGAAATATTAAAGGCCACTGATGTTACCAGGCACAATCGTATTGTTCTTAATGTCTTTTTATCAATAACATCCCATTATTCATCCTTCATAGTCACCAGTTTCTTTGATATTCCACCTAATTATAAGAAAAGATCCTTCTAATATAAATAGTCCTCAATTTGAATCTTCTTTAGCTGGTAGTTTTGGCCATTGAACTTCTCAATCTTAAACTTGTCTTCTTCTGCCATTACTCCCACTCAAACTAGGAACCCTCTTTTCCTAAGAGTTTATCTACCATAAAAAAAATTTGGCTCTGATACCATTTGTTAATATTATATAACACAAATTAATATTAATGAAATAAATAAATAAAATTAAGAAAACACAACACAAAAGAGACAGATTTAACATGGATCACCCAATATGGACTACATCCACATAGAAATAGTGAGTTCTTCTCTTAATCAATCCAACAAAGGAAGGGATAAACCTACAATACATCCTCTGTAATCTCCTCTTTACTCATACATATGGTGTGTCGTTGTGATTACAATTACCTCATATCAAAGTAGGGTTACATATTAGGGAAAAAATACACCAACATAATTTCTACCATTAGATTTGTGACCCTCCTAGACCCCCACGGTGACCATAGTGGGGGGGGCTTTACTCCCCACAACCCATGTTAGAAATTGGAAATTTTAATAAGATCAGACTTCAAAGTATAAATTATATAACTTTTAATAAATACATATCCCTCGCAATCCAAGAATTATAGTTGCCTTGTTTTTATATGCATTCAACATTGTAACACTTCATCTTAGTACATAAAATCTATGTTATACAAAAATATTATCTCTATATCTAAGGCACACATCCCTCTAAACCTTCATAGGTGTTATTTTTAATCACATTATAACTTAACTCAAAAATCTTACTATATCCAACTCATAGTTTTAAATATTATTTTATGTTGTAATATTTACTATCTAAAATTGATCATTTGCTTAATTTTTTTGATACGTCACTATCTCATAAAACCCATAGATTTTAATACTTAAGAACATGCTTATTTGTCACTGTAATACTAATTCCAAGTATTTAAACATACATTGGTTAACATTACAAGATATATCTAAAGCATAAATATTATATAGATATAGTCTCAAATCTAGAAGAAACTTTTAGTTTTAGTATAAACTACCATAATCTATCATAATCTACCATATAAATGAAATAGAGTGTTATAATTATGAATTCAACACATAATTATATTTCAATTATAAATAAAGAAAATGAAATTGATATATATTTATATCTATTCTAAAAGGTGAATCAAATTAGTTAGTTATGAATATAACCACACATAATTTTCATAATGAATTCAAAGTATGAAAAACATAAACACAACCTTACTTTTTTCAAAGGTATTTCATTAAATTATTATGCACACAAGTATATCAAAAGACTATATTTATCTGATACTAAAACCACGTCCCTATCCATGTAGTCATCCTTAAAATTCATTGCAAAAACTCCTCACATAAGTGCAAACCAATGATATGCATTTACCCAAATCCCATTGTCATTTTTATCACTCTCATCCAAAAGAATGAAATTCCCAAGAGCAAGAATCTCAAAATCATAAGCCTCTCATATATATATTCCCTTCCAATATGAGAGGGTGGGAAAACATCCATGTATGTAAAGAAAAATGCAACTGATCCATAAATCAATCCTAACTCAGAGAAGATAAATGCTACTTACACTTCTGATTATTGATACATTAGATAATTAGGGTCATGACCAAGATAGATCCACTAGACCTAACCAAGGGGTGTCTTACTAAAATTAAATCACTAGGGAGGGTTCTCAAGTCTCTAGTTAAAAAAACTCTACAATAACCCTAAATAGGTCATATGTTTTCATATTCACAAAAGTAAAGTAAAATCTAATTTAATGCTCACCAAAGCTTGTGGCACAAATGGGGGTTAGTAAAAATATAAGTAAACATGCATAAGATAATCCAATTTATGCTATGTATAGGTAAGACCCTAATGCAAGGAGAGAGAAATATACTCAAAAACTATTACTTATGTTACTTCTATCTACTAAAAGAGAGGAATAAAGTTAGAGATACTTACCGTAAACATGAACCTGTTGAGACTCAATCTCTCCCTTGGCTAAAGGTCTTTCACAAGAGTTTATTGTGGTTTTTAAGGATCACTAAGAAAGGCCAAAGCATCCAAAACTTTTTCATAAGATAAGAATCTTATCTAAGTAGAAACCCTAAGCTAAGAATCCTCAAGTAGAATGGCAGAAGAGCAGATTGTAAAGAAGCATAAATGAATAATTAACTTTTTCCATCTCTAATAAATGACAAAATGAATGTGTTTATATAGCTAAATATAACCTTAAACCTTTCCAAAAGTTTAGAAGATAAGGTCAGCCCAATCGAGTATATATTATTATTAATAAAGACAAATTAGGTCTTAATCTAGGTTGGCTAAGGGAAAACCTATACCTTAAATTAGTTTTGTCAATTAGAGTATGGAGTTGATGGGGATGACATTGTATTGTAAACCGTCAAACAAGAATTTATGCTAGGGAAGGGCTAATGAAGGTGTAAAATGATCAGAAGAGGGTGAAAAAGAGGAGGTAAAGATTAGGGGAATGTTTTAAGGAGATGCTTGTGTAGATATCAAGTAGTAGTAAAGGGAAAATAATATTGTGAAGCACCAATGGTCTGTCTACCCCTTTCCTAGTGCACCCCTTAAAGTGTGCACTCAGAGAGATTGAGACTCAATGAGTTCCTATAAGAGAGAAAGTATCAATAATGATAAAATTTGGAAATATTATGTATACATATGCCCCACTCAAATCTTATCATGTGTCACTTAGGTGTAATATGGGATGGTGCTTCAAGAAAATAACAAAGCAACACACAATGCTAAAGCTAAAAAATTACAGTGTTTTAAATTAAAAAATAATTGAAATTAAATGATTGAAAAAGAAATAACTAAAAAAATAAATGTATGTGTACCTTAACTTACCTTTATCTCTAGATGGTTATTTTTTGTGCTTGTAGTTTTGATTGTGGAAGGCGTAGAGACTACTTTCAAAAAAACCAAGGATACAAAACATTATAACTAATGCTATGTAGATGAGATGTACTTAGAAATTTGGAAAGCTAGGCTAAAAAATGTTAAGTTAGGACCAAATGATCAAGTCAAAACTTTAGAGTAAAATCCAAGGCGAATAAAGATCAAAAAAATCAAAATAATTAAACCTTAAATAAGAAAGGAAAACTCATCAAGTCAATCCAAGGATACATGTTAAAAATGGTAATCAAACATCAATGTAAAATTAATAACAATCCTTACTTAAACAAAGATGGAAAATCAAAATGGTAAAACAACATTGATGAGTGAGAAGTAATAATTCTTGCTCAATTATCAATGGAAAAAGTACATAAAAGGAGAAAAAACATTGGTGAGTGACAAGTAAAAATCCAACCTCACTCAACAATGGAAAAATAACATGAAAATATAAACAGACTCAGGTGTCCATAAAAAGAAGGGAAGTACAATAATTAAAAATGGTAAAAAAAAGAAAAATATATATAGAAATATAGAGCCATGGTGTAAATAAGATAATCCAAAATCACTCAAGCATATTGTTTTATTTTAAAGATAGATAAAAATGAAACAAAGTAGTGCTAGCATGTTTTTAAGATGTGAAGAAGAGGGAATACAGAAGTGGGAAAATAGATTTAGAATCACACTTGCCTATTAAGGGGGGTATGAAATGGGTAGAGGGAATAATGAAGGAAAAACTAAGGTAGAGAAACTCTTTATCAAAGTTAGGACACTTAAATTAGGTTTGTCTAAATAAGAGGACTTTTGACATTAAGGACTATGAAGAACTTATCATAGCTATAAAAGTCTTAGGTTAACAAATGAATCATGTAGATCATCCCATGAAGGTTATATGCATGAAAATTAAAATGGACCTACCTTCCCACAATGTGTTCCATGTTCTTGAAGACCACTTATAGATCTACCAGTCTATTATGAAGAGGTACTTGTCTGATAAATTAGGCATCACCATAGAGTTAATTGAATTTTCTTATTTCAATATATTGGAATACCACACTCTAAAGAACCTCATATTTATAATTAAGCCAACTGTGGAGTTTGAGTTTCGATTAGAGATATGAGATGTGTTATTATTCATTTCTTTTGGTGTGATTTTTGACTTTTGATTTTGTATGTTTCCTTTTTTATCATTGCCTTTTGTTTCAAATGATTTGGATTTTAAAATTTTGATATCTTCTTCTATCCCTCCTCCATACAAATTTAAAAAACTAAACATGGGTGTTAAGGATGACTATCATTTTAAGACTTTGGACATGGTTGCTAAGAAAGACGACTTAGAGAGCATGGTGTCTAAGATTTTTGGTAATTCAGGTGAAATAAAAGTGCTATCATGACTTCAACCTTGGTTTATCCAATATGGAAGGAAAGGAAAGGAAGTCAAGAGGAATGAGAACATGAAACAATTTGAATGGCTTCAAATCTCAAAAAAATGTGATAAAGGGTGAAAAAGGGATACAAGGCAGTGAAATGTGATTCCTTATCATAAGAATTAGGGAAGTGTAGAAAAACATGTTAACACGTTAATTTTGTGTAAATTTTATCTACAAAATAATCAAAATTTAAAGATGAGAACAAAGGATCAAACACTTGTAACCATTATGAACACATTATATAAAAGGAACACTGCTTTTAAAAAATGGTAATTTTATGAGGAAAGCTTGATCCTATCCATGGTATTACAATGCAAATCATAAAAGATAAACCTAAGAGGGTACACAAATCATGTAAAAAATAAATTAGAAAGATGTTATTTATGAGGAAGGCTTTGTCCTATTCATGGTTTTACACAACTCACAAAAGATAAACCCAAAAGGTGCATAAAGTATGAAAAATAGAGGGATAAATATGGTATTTGTGAGGAAGGCTAGGTCCTATCCATAGTCTTATACTGCAACTCACAAAATAAAAACCAAAGAAATGTAAAAAATGTATTAGAAAGAAACAAGTGAAAAAAAAATAAAGTCATGAGGAATATTGGGTCATATCTATGGTTTTACAATGTAACTCATGAGAAAAAGGGAAAACCAAAGGACCAAAAAGAAGGAACTAGGTTTTGTGGAAAGAAAGACTACTGTAAAAGGTGAGACCCATGTAAGTATCCTAAAAAAAATGTTATAAGGATAACATATATATAGCATGATAAGAAGTGAAATATCTAAGCAAAATACTTTTTTAAGAATTATGCATTAGTGGGCTCTTTGAAAATATGGCCTTCATTAGCTTGAAGATGATAGGTGCTAAGACTAAGGGTGTCTTTTACTAAGTAAGGGCCCCAACATTTTTGGGAGTAGTTACCTTCTTTATCATGAATGTAATATAATTTAAGGACAATATTACCAACATTAAAATTATATATTTTAACCCTTTTGTTATGTTATTTGGCAATGCAAGCCTTGTATTGGCAATTGTGTTGTAGAGCAAAAAGATGATGTTCATAAAGAAGATCAAGAGAATGAAGGAAAGATTCACATAATTTTTTATCAGGTATCATAACCTTAAAATATATACAAAGAGATGGAATCTTAAGTTATAATGGGAGGATTGATCCAGAACCATAGACTAGTGAAAATGATGTTGCCCTGGTGGTAGTTATGCTAGTATGATAGGCCCAAACAGCATGATATAGATGAAGATGCCAATCTATATGAGTGTCATGAATTATATTTTGGAAGATTTTATTAAGGATTTTGCTAGTGGACTTAGCTTGGTCATTGTATTGGGGATGATAGAGTGTGAAAAATTTGTGATTGATTTTGAATTTAGCATAGAGCTATTTGATGTATTTAGTTTTGAAATTACCACCATTATCAAAAATGATAATATGAGGAACACCAAAGAATTAAATGATTTAGTTGGGATGAATTTAGAAATGGTGGTTCTAGTGACATTCATGAGGGGCATAGATTCAACCTGTTTGGTAAAATACTTAGTAGTCATGATGATAAAGACATGCCCATCTTGTGATCTAAGTAGTTTACCTATGAGATCTAATCCCCACATTAAGAATGGATACAGATATTCCATAGTTTAAAGCTTAGCTAGAGGTAAATGGATTAGATCATCATGAATTTGATAGTGACTACACTTTTTATCAACTTCAATGGCATCTTTTTCAAGAGTGGGCCAAAAATAACCCATATGTAAGCATTTGCAGGCTATAGCATGTCTGCTACATTAACCACCATAAATGCCTCCATGTTTTTATTCAAGGAGAGAAAGGACATATTATTTCATAACACATTAGAATACATACCTTTAGTTTTTTTATAGTAAAGTATGTTATATCAAAAGACATATTTAAAATCCTATTTGTGAATGCAAGTATTTTTGTAAGAATCAGGGTTTGAAGGATAAATTTGGTGTTCAATGAATTGAATGATGTCTTTGTACCATGATCTTTGTTGAATGGTAACAATCTCAATGTGGCAAATAAGTGAATCTTAATTTCTTATTTAGATAAGAAAGGTAAAATCTCTTAGAACTTGGTACAAATGAAATAAATATGCAAAAGAAGCAAGTGAATCAGTGATAGAATTTTGATCTCGAGGGATGGACTCAATGGTTAAATAAGCAAATTATTTATCAAGGGTAGTGATTATTTAAGGATGAGAAATGAGATTTTCACTTTTGTATTGATAATCACCATTAACCTATTAGCATATGAGTTGAGAGTCACCCAAATCATGTAGAAATGTAATTTTTAAATCAAGTGTCTCTCTCATGCCTAGGATTAAGGCTTCATATTATGTCATGTTTTTAGTGACATCAAATGTAAAACAACATGCCAAAGGGATAATTTTACCAAGAAGAATACTGATGATACAACCTACCCCATCTTCTTGAATGCATTTGACACCATCAAAATGAAGGGTTCAAGTATTTTCATGTAAATTGACATTAATTTTAGTAAGTTATTCGACAACTACTTTAGATTTAGTAGTATCAAAAAGGATATAGGAATCTTCTAGATTACTTGCTTCAAGATCAATAAATAAATTATGAAAGTAATATTTAAGAGATATAGACTGATTAAAACCTTCAATGTAAAGGATATTATAATTGGGAAGACTATCTTGAAGGTGGTTAGTGTTAGGTATGGGAGCTACTAAGAGCAGATCAGCAATGATTTATCCTTTGATAGATTTTTACGTAATGATGTGGAGATAAAATTCCATGAGAAGGACCATCTATTTACCAATTCTATCTCTAAGAAGAAAGGATTTAGTAAAGAAGTGATGGAGTGGATCAAAATGAATGATAACATAATTTGTTTGATAAAGCATATAATTTTAGATATTTTTAGCTACAAAATATATGGTGATGCAATCGCCTTCTACTTTTGTATAATATTTTTCATAGTCAATGAGGCCTTGACTGATATAATAGATGGTGTATTCTCTTCTGGCATCATCTTGTTGGGCAAGCATTTCCCTAACTGATACAGGTGTGGAAGAAGTATATTAGATTAAAGGATGATCATTTATGGTGGATGAAGGATGGGTGGGTGAAGTAAAGAATATTTCATATTGTCAAATGTTTTTTGACAAGGATCCATCCATTCGATGGAATTGCCTTTCTTTAAAATAAAATTAACAAAATAGATGCAGTAAGCCATTTTAGGAATGAATCATCTTATTGCCCCATGTTTTCCAAGGTAAGTGTGAATATTTGGAATGAAATGAGTGATAGGCATGTTGATAGTAGTGTTAATCTTGGTGGGATCAACATTAATGTTGTGAAGAGAGACTAAAAATCTTAGCAATTTCCTAGATATGACTCCAAAGACACATTTATAGGGATTTAGTCTAACTTTGTATTTGATGAGGTGATCCAAGATAATAGTAAGATTAGAAATATTAGTTTTGAATTTCTTATACTTTGAAATGAGGTTGTCCACATAGGTTTCCACAATCTTATGGATAAGGTCATGGAAGATATGTGTCATTGTAAACTCATAAGTAGCTCTAACTTTTTTGAGGCCGAAGGGCATTTTAACGTAATAATAGGTTCCCTATTCTATGGTAAAAGTTATCTTATGTTGATCTTCAAGGGAAATATGAATTTGATTATAGCCCAAGAAACCATCCATAAGGGATGACATTTCATAGCCAGCAGTGTAATTGATGGTGGCATATATGGAAGGTAAAGGAAGTTTTGCTTGAAATAATTAAGATTGAGGTTGCAAAAATTGATGCAAATGCAAATGACCATGGTGACTTTATTTCAAACAAGGATAATGTTTGAGACCCATTTTGAATATTACACATGCTTGATAAATTTAGCATTGATAAGTTTAATGATTTATTTATGGCATAAAGCTGAAACTTCTAGTGGAAATTTTCACTAGTTTTGTTGCATAGGTTTGACATCATGATAGGTGATGATATTGTGCACCATGATTCTAGGATTAATGTCAGGCATGTCCTCATAGGAGCAAGGGGAAGTTTCATGATATTATCAAAGAATAATCTAGAGTTATCATGCTTGGTTAGTGTGAGTTCTCAAGAAATGATGATTGGTCGAGGGCATGATGGGGTACCATATTTGATTTTGGTAGTTTCCTTGATAAGCATAACATTATCATCTTGAAAATGCTATGACATGTTAGTAGAGAGGAAATGGGGTTTGTTTTAGTATCAATTTTAGTGATGAAGTTGTTGAAATGAGGTGATTTTTGTTTGAAATTCCCAAGTTTATGATGTTACCAAGGGAGTTGAGGTTTTTGGGAATGAAGCAATTCAAGAATGGCTTCATCACTAGGAAAAGTGGGAAGATTACCATAATACTCAACATATACTTTGAGATCAATGATTTTGTTACCATGGTGATCATATTTAGAATGTATTTGATGTACATATGTGGCCTTGACATCTAATGTAATATCGGGAGGGGGTGGAGTAGGGGAAGAACGTTGATCTAGTGTGATTGGTTTATTGGTAGTATTATTTATAGGAGTAGGATTAGAAATAATGATTCATTTAGTAGGATTAATAAAAGATACAATAATTTTTGAAGGCTCAGAAGGTAATATTTTTCTATCACCCAAGGAGTATCAACAAGTGGAGAATTAGTAGGAGGAACATGACCTTCAAGTGCTAATTCAAAATTAATGAAAATGGTATAAACATCATGATTGAAATCATGTATTCAAGATATCATTTTTTGATAATGTTTAACGTCCAAGTCTCTTGATTGATCTTTGGATATGATGTAATTATCATCATAGGTTGTAGAAATTTTACATTCTTGAGATTCAGGAGGAACTTCGAAAGGGGAGATGCCTAAATCATTGAATTTATGTGGAGACATGATTAAAAGATCTTAAAATAATTTAGACACTCCATAATCATTACATGTGAAGTCATATTCTATGTAAGAGGCTTCTTGATCATTGTATGGAGGAGGTAAATCAGTGATCTCATCGATGAGAGGGATGGTACAATCACAAAGCAACAAAGAAAGAGGAAGCCACTCTATGATGTAAGGAGGTAGTTTGGTAGTTTTATGGGTATTTTTCAAATCAGTAGGCTCATTGTCATATGAATCATCAAGAGTGACATGTAAATTCAGATTCATGTTGATAAATTTGGGTAAAGGAGTACTATTGATCATTGGAAAGGTGGCAATTCAATATTGAGATCTGAAATTTAGTAGTTGAATACGCCAAAGGTTAGGATCTGCCTCATGTTTATACATTTTGTTTTTGTTGGTGCATTTATTTTCTTTATTACATTAACTTGTATTTATTATTTAGATTGGTGCACTAATTACTTATTGTAATTAGTTTATTACATTGATTAATAATTTACACTAGATAGGATAAGCTTACTTAGCTAGTAGTTAACTTAGACACCTATCTTGTTACAATAGAGTTCCACTCCATTATTTAGGGTAAGATAAGATAAGATTGCTTAACTAGTAGTCAACTTATGTTGATCATTTACACAAATTAGACACATATCTTGTTAGTGTGGAGTTGCACTCCACTATTCTTGTAATCAGTTATCAATTGAATTACACGTGTTGTGTGAATTACCTGATCTTTATCATGCACGCCTTGCTCTATATAATCAATGGATATTTGTGTATTCATATAAGATTAATATTGAATTGTCAAAGTAATTCATCATATTTAAGTTATTTATTCATTTCAGTTATTATCTCAGATATACAGTTATTATTTATTGTTATTACTATTTTATCTCTTGTTCATGCTTTCTATTATATTCATTAGATCTTGTATGCTAATTTTAACATGGTCCTAGAGCTATTTTGAATATGTAAATTGCTAAATGTTCAAGAGAAAAATATCTATATATAGGATTATTTTTTTGATTTTGTATAAAAGCATAAATTAGAGCTTTGTGGAGAATTTTTGAGCTCACCATTGAGTTCAGAGTGCCCGTGATAGTCAAAATTATCTACAAATTTATCTAAATTAGAAAAAATAAGTGAAATTGAAAAGGGTTTGATCTAAAAGCACCACACCCAAATCAGGTAGGTACTTAAAAATTGAAGTGTTTATGAGAAAAATGGACCTTACAGTTGCATTCAAAAGGCATCAAAACCTACAGATCCATATGAAATTTGTTCAATTTGGACACAATCGCCTAGAAGGCAAAGTACAGCCATGCAGACTGTGCAGGGAAAAAAAATTTGAGTAGGCCTCATGGATTAGCAGGTAGAATTAATAGGGCAGATTCAAGAGCCCACCATTTGAACACCAGGAGGTATTTTTGAGAATTTTTTTTTAAAATAGCTTAAAATTTCATGTTCATCACTGCTATACTTTCATTTCTTTTTTATATTTGTCCATATTTTTCTAGAATTCATATTTTTCTATAGTAGCTCTTGCACGTCCTCATTTCTACAACTTCATAGGCTCATAACTTTCACATACGACCTTGTATTGAGGTGTCATTTTTTTTAAAGTTAATATTTTTCTGAGTACAACATATTAGTGTATAAATTTTTGTAATAAAGTGCATATTTTTTGTACTTTTTATATTAGAGGGCCTAATTGAGCTTTTTTGTAAATTGGAAAAATTATAATCTAGCCTTGTAACTGCACTTAATTATAAAGTTTCAACAAATACTTATTGGATGGGATAAAACTAATTAATTTAAGGGGGTTTTGTGGTGTGTTTTGTACTTTGATTTCTACTTTGTGATGGTTTATTTCCAATTGCATCATGGGGAATCCTAAGTTCCCACTATTAACAGCATACAACTATAACATATAGAAAGAGAATGATTGGAATGTATTAATGATACTAAGATATATGCCTTATATAACAACTCTTCTTACTTCACCTACTGATGCAAAAGAGTTACAACATTTTCTCTTTAAAACTACTAAGGTAGTTCGATGCATTCGGTCTTACATGCCTTTAGATTTTAATTTTCATCTTGAAAAATGTACAAATCCAAAATATGTTTGGGATAAATTAGCATCATTACTTGGAAAAATAGATGAGGTTCATGGTTACCAAATTGACAATGAACTCATTAGTTTGGATCCTGAAAATTATGCTACAATATATGACTACATCACTAAATTCATAGATCTTAGAGCACAACTTTTTGAATGTAAAATTGATAAAAAAAATATTTAATTGATTTTTAATGCCTTACAAAAATTAGGTCCTGAATATTCATCCTTTATCTCTAGCTTCCAGACTCATATGCTCACATTGAGCATAGCATATCAAATGCCCACCTTTAAGGTATTCTTTGAGATTCTAATAGTTAAAAAAGAAAAGTTAATAGCTATGGGTCTAATCAAGTCATCCAAATCTCAAGCTCTTGTTTCAAGTCAACCTCAACATAAGCAAATTTTCACATCAGCATCAAATACAAGTTCAAGTAAAGAGAAGCAAAATAATCATAATAAGTCACAGAAAGATAAGAATAAAGGGCAACAATCTTCCTCACAAGTAGATTATAAAAGAATCAGCACTCTTTGCCCTTATTGCAAAAAGGGGTTTCATAGTGAAAAATATTTCTAGAAGAAAGAGATTAATGAACTTAAGGGTCTTCTCAAAAATAATAACCTCAATCAATCCTCTTCAAAGGAATTTTCCACTCCTTCGAATTCAGGGAAAGGAAAAGCTATAGCACTAGTTGCACTAGCGAATTCTCCCAATTCATGGGTAATTGACTCAGGTGATTCGCATTATATGGGTTTTGATCAAGAATAATATTTTGGATTAGAACCAAGTTCCTTACCTTATATTCTCATAGGTGATGATTCTAAGGCAGATGTCATAGGATAAGATATAGTTGATGTTGATAGTGGTGTATTTGAGGATGTCCTTTATGTGCCAGAGTTATCAACCAACCTTCTCTCTATATACCAAATCATTCACTTTGATACTAGTAGGAAAGTTGAGTTCACACTTGATTTTATATCAATAAAAAAATTAGAGGATAATGCCTTAGTTGCAGTGACAAAAGTCAACAATAAAACTTGGCTTTATTCATTCTCCTATTTTATGCCTCAGTCTTTCTCTATAGCTTTGCTCTCACATATTGATTCAGTGAACATGTTATGGCATGAGCAGTTTGGTCATCTGAACTACCACTATTTACAATAGCTTAGTCAGCAGGAGATGGTTACAGGACTTACACATATTCAATTTGCAGGGGGTGTATGTTATGGTTGTGCCTTAGGCAAACATATAGAGGATAAGTTTGATAAAATGAAGGATTGAAGGGATACATAAGTCCTCAAACTTATTCATAGTGATTTAACAAGTCCATTTCCTATTTTTTCTTTTAATAAAACCTATTATGTTCTCACATTTATTGATGACTATTCCAAGTATACTTGGGCTTATTTTCTAAAACTCAAAAGTGAAGTATTTGATAGATTTCTAGAGTTCAAAGCTCTAATAGAGAAATAATCTGGGAAGTCAATCAAGATCCTTCACATAGATAATGGGAGGAAATATATAAACAACAAGTTTGAATAATTTTGTGCTCTTGAAGTAATTGATCTTCAGCATTCAATTGCATACACACCTCAACAGAATGGTGTAGCAGAGAGGAAGAACAATTTCTTTAAAGAGATGGCAAGTTATATGATTCATGATAAATCATTAGTACCTAAGTACTGGGTAGAAGCAATTAATTATGTTGCATATATATATAATATAGTTCTTCATAAAGCTTTAAAGGGGATAACACCTCTTGAATCTTAGTGCAATAGGAAGCCAGATGTGCATAATTTTAGAGTCTTCAATAGTCTAGCATGGACTCACATACCTTCAGACAAGCATCATGTTTTAGAATAAATTTGGACTTGCATATTTTCAGGATAGCTTGATGATATTAAGAGATATTGGCTCATTGATCTAGATTCACATGAGCTTATTATAGCAAGAAGTATTTACTTTTAAGAAAGTCCTTCAAACTTATCTTCTAAAAATTTTCATTCTTCTTCCTAAGAAAAATAAAATAGCAGTGACAATGATACTCATGCTTCATCTACTCATAGGGATGATGAGGTAATACCTCTCTAACAAGGTTTAGTATGTCATATTCCTCCTCCTCCAAATCCTCACCCATTGATGCCTTTGTGGGCTAGATAGACTTTAGCAGATGCAAACCCTCTTGTTAAAGATCCATTAGATAGAAGGAGAACATGGTCATAGCATGATCTTCCACATTCCTACATTTCCATAGCTTCTGATCCACATTCTTTTTAGGAATACATAGGGATAGTTGAGTGAGATTTAATAATGGAAGAAGAGTATGACTCATTGATTAAAAACAATACTTGAAATCTTGTTCCTCTTCCTACGAGAAGAAAATTAGTATGATATAGGTGGATATATCAGATTAAGTTTGTAGCAGATAGAAATATTGATAATTATAAAGCATGTTTAGTGGCCAAAGGTTTCTCCCAAGTGGAAGGCATTGACTATACAAAAACCTTTACATTTGTTGCTAAGATGAATTCTATTTTCTTAATACTAGCTATTGATGCAATTCATAGTTGGGTTGTACATCATATGGATGTGAAGAGCGCATTTCTTCATGGAGATCTTCATGAGAAAATATATATGGAGTAGCTTTAGGGGTTCATTCAATATTTTTTTTGGTATACTACTTGCAAAGTCTCTCTATGGTCTAAAACAAGGCCCTACAGATTGTTATTCCAAGATCGACACATTTCTTCTCTTAGTTGGGTTCTCGAGATGTCACTTAAATCTAAATGTCTACATTCTATAGCAAGAGGATTCACTATTGTACTTAGTTATCTATGTTGATCTCATTATTATAGGGAGTAGAGCATCCATCATCAGTAGTGTTAAGATTGCACTTTATGATAGGTTTTCTATGGCAAACATGGGCCTATTGCACTATTTTCTTGAGATTCAAATAACACAATCTTCTTCTAGGATTACACTTTCACAACCCAAGTATGCCATGGACTTGTTAGCTTAGTTTCAAATGGTTGATTGTAGGCCTACGCTGACTCTTTTTTTATCTAGAGTTAGACTTGAGGTTTATAGTTTCACTCCCTTAGTTAATGCCATATTATATCACCAGCTTGTAGGTAGCCTCATCTATCTAACTCATACATGGCCTAATATTTCATATGTAGTTGGCATGATTTAATGCTTTATGTAGACACCACAGGAGCTTCATTGTGTTGGAAATATTCTCATTGATGTCAAAGGTCTAGCATTATTGGTGATAAAGGCCCCATTACATTTAATGGTGTTTTTAATATTCATATCTTAGATAATGTGTGTTAATATTTATTTAATATTGATGAATATATTTTTGGTTGCATATAAGTCAAAAGAGAGCCCATGGAGAAGTCAAAGAGTCACAGGGTAAAAGACCAAAGAGGAATGAAACATATTTTCTCATGAAGATTCATCTTGAAAAATTTTAAGAGTCACCATGTGAAGACAAAAGAGGGTATGGCACATTTTTCTATGAAGAGACACTTTGAGGAATATGAAAAGTCACCAAGATAAAAATAAAAGAGAAAAATATGCTTTTGCCTATGAAGGTCACCATATAACTTTTTAAATGCAAGGATACGAAGGGTCATACAAATTTGATGCCATTTTTCATAATGATTGAAGGGTCACAAAAGGTGAATTCCAAAGGTCATTTGAAAAGCTATAAATAAAGGCTTGAGAATCCATTTGTAATATGCAATAGAGTGCATGGTTTTTATTTATTTTTGAAGAGAGAAAAGTAAGAGATATTGTAAAGTTATATCATTTGTTAAGTAAGCAACATTGAGAGATAGTTATGTTTTATAAACAAGAGGGGTTGGTGCTCTTGTGGGTTGATGCTCATAAATATTTGTAAGGGGTTGGTGCTTCTATGAGTTGGTGCTTAACAATAGTTGTTGTATTGGTGCTCAGTAAAGGGGTTGGTGCTCTTACAAGTTGGTGTTTGTGAACTTTGTAATTGGAGTTGGTGCTCATTCATATACTTGAAATTATTCTTCATGGTTTTTCTTACTTTGAGTTTTCACGTAAAAATTTAGTGTCTCTCTCTCTTGTGTGGTGCATATTATTGTTTAAGTTTTATTGCATATCTTGAATGTGTGGTTTAAGTGGTTAAAAAAAAGGAATTTAATTAAGAAATAAGATATATAATATACTGATTCACACCCCTCTCTTAGTATATTTTATACTTAATAATTGGTATCAAAGCAAGTTTCTTTTGAAAAAGTTTTATAGCTTGAAGGTAGATCGAAAAAGCATGATGGTTGGATCACATGAAAGATTTTCTACAAATAAGGCACCTTTATTTGATGTGATGAATTATAATTTTTAAAGCATAAGAATGAAGACTTATTTGATGACCCTTGGATTTAATATTTGGTAAGCAGTGGTGGAGGAATATGAAGAGCCACAAACACTTGTAACTACTCTGATAGAAAATAAGGCAAGTAAAATAATGCTAAAACTTTAAATATTATTTTATGTGGTTTATGTGAATTAAAAATTGTTAAAGTTATGCAATGTAAATTTTTTTATGAAACTTGGATAAAACATTAGAATATTTACAAAAGTGATGGAAAGGTTCAGCAAGCTAAACTTCAAACTTTTAGAAGATAGTTTGAGAGTTTAAGATGGAAAAGAAAGAAAATATAGCAAGTTATCTTTTGTGGGTTTATCAAATAGTTAATCAGATTTAAGGTCTTGAAAAAAATTTATAAGAATAAATTGTGGTTCAAAAAGTTTTGAGATCTCTACCATTGAGATATGATGTAAAATTTTTGATAATTGAAGAAATGAAAAATTTAGCCAAGATAAATATGGATGACCTACATGGTATTCTTATGACATATGAGATGTAGACCAAACAAGAGAAACCCTCAAAGAGATAAGCTACCTTCAAGACATCAAAGAAAGAAAAGGCTAAGATTCAAGAATCAAGTGACAATTCTAGTGATGATAAAGATGACAACAGAGCTCTATTCATTTATAAGCCAAAAAAGGGCACATGTAAATATCAAAGAAAATTACCTTTTAAATATTTGAATTGTGAAAAGATTATACATTTTTTAGCTAAGTGCCTAGATAAGGGTGATGGTGACAATGAAGAAGGAAAGTCTACATACAAGAACTTCAAAAGAAAATTCAAAAAGAAATTCAAGAAGAAGAGTTGTATTCTAAATATCCTAGCTTATCTGAAGATAGTGGAGTCAATGATTTAGAAGAAAAAGAGATTCTATTCATGCCCATACATAAATATGTCTTCGAAAGTAAAATTATAGATGATCAAGAAGAAGAATAAGATGAAGCCGAAGTGAATCTATAAAGAGAAATCATTTGTGTCTTTGAAGATTTAAAACCTTTTGAAAAGAATCGAAGATTAAAGCTCCAAATCGAGAAAAATAAAAAAGAGTCAAAAAAAATAATTAAAAATCTATAAGCACATTTTGAAGAAGCCAAGAAGAATGAAGAATATCTAATGACACAATTGCAACAAGTAAAGAATGTGAAAGGTATGTTATTGAAATTACTTCTTTAAAAGTAGATCTTGAGAAAACAAATAAAGTAATCAATGATAGAGCAACCAATGATTCAAAATTTAAGAATAGCACTAATATGTTGAATAAGATATTATAAATTCAAAGATCAATGTCCAGATAAGATAGGTATCAAATTTGAAAAAGAGAAAGGGGAGGCCACTACTTTCATAGATAAGAAAAAAAAAACTATGTTGAAGCTCTCACAAAAGAAGAAATAAAAAGAGAAGAAGTTAAGAATACAGAGGACATCTCAAATAAAGAAGGTTGGAAAAAATAGAGCTATAAAATACAATCAGGTCAAAGATACATAAATAGGTCATATTTTTATGGTTACTATTATTATTGTAATAGATATGATCATAATAAAATAGAATGTCAAAAAGGGGCTAATAATTTCAGAAATAAGGAGAAGAAAAGTCATGCAGAGTCAAACAGAAGCCACAAATCTTTTGTTCCTTTATTAGGTTTTAATGAAGAGGCCATAATATGATAAAAATGCAACAACTTTGGATACATAGCTCGATACTATAGAATCATGTTTGAGTCAGTCAAGAACTAGAGTTTTAAGGCTCCATTCATCAAGAAGAAAGTTCAAACACATTCATGGTAGAAAAAACAACCTAAAAAATCTATGTTGGTGTAGACAGCTTTGCATGCAAGAAATGAAAAAAAGCCATGATTCATTGATAGTGAATGTTCGAGAAAAATGATAGGAGATAAGATTAAGTTCATAACCTTGATGAATATCAATGGTGGCATAGTGAAATTTAGAGACAATATTACTACCAAATTTGTCAAAAAATATACACTAAGTTTGGATAATGGTATAACTAAAACTTAAAATGTTTTGTATGTAGAAGGTCTTAAGCATAATATTTTAAGTGTAAGTCAAATGTGTGATTAGGAGCACACACTAAAATTTTATGTAAAAGTTTATGAAATTAGAATAAAATATTCAGATATGTTGGTTGCAGATGCTCAAAGAATAGGTAATAATTTATATATGTTATCAAACATCAAAGGTCAAAGATGTTTGAGTCAAATTAAAGAAAGTTGGATATGAAACAAGAGAATGGGGCACATAAATTTTGATAATATTATTAACATCAACAAGTAACAAGTAGTTATAAATTTTTCAAAGATTACAAAGCTATTTGACACGCTTTGTGAACCTTATCAGCATGGGAAGCAAGCTAGAAGGCGGTTCAAAACAAAAGAGTATTTGACCACTCAGATGTTAGAGCTTGTTCATATTAATCTATGTGGACCTATGAGAAATAAAAGTATTCAAAGTGAGAAATATTTCATGTTAGTTGATAATTTTTTACATATGACTTGAGTAATATTTTTAAAGAAAAAATCAAAAGCTTTCAGATAGTTCAAATCATTCAAACCATTAATTAAAAATTAAACTAGTTTGAAGATTAAGTGTCTAAGATCGGATCAAGGAGGAGAATTCATATCAAATCAATTTATTGAGTTTTGTGAAGACCATGGAATAAAGAGACATTATTTAACAACTAAAACTCTACAGCAAAATAAAGTAGTTGAACAGAAAAATAGAACAGTTCAAGAGATGGTAAGGACAATGCTAAATGAATTCAAGATAACAGATAAATATTGGAGAGAGTTAGTTACTAAAGTAATGCATATTTAAAATAGATCATTACTGAGAGTCAATAGTAACAATACTCCTTATGAGCTATAGAAAGACAAACCAACAACAATTGATTATTTTAGTATTTTTTGTAGTAGATGCTTCATAAAGAAAACTGATGAAAAACTTGGTAAGTTTGAATCCAAAGTAGATGAAAGTATATTTTTTGGTTATTTTTATAAAATTAAAGCTTATAAATGTTATAACAAAAGAACCAAGAAAATTATTAAAAGTACAAGTGTAAGGATAGAAGAAGATGAAACATAAAGAATCAGTGATCTAGTAGACATTCCTGAAATTATTGAAAAAAAATTTGAAGAATCAGATGACGATGAGAAGAAGGAGAAAAAGGACACCAAAACTCCATCCAAACATGTTTACATAAATCATAATGAAAGTGACATCATCAAAGACATAAATGAAAGAATTCACACCAAAAAAATGATGGTAAGTGAATCTAAAAAAGTTAAATTTTTTTTGTTATCTAAAATTCAACCTAGAACTTTTTCAAAAGATAAACATGATAAGCATTGGGTTAAGAAAATAGATAAAGAATTAAATCAGATAGAAAAGAATGATACTTAGGAGTTATTACCTAGACCAAAAGATCATAATGTGATAGAAAAAAAATAGGTTTACAAAAATAAGTTGAATAAAAATGGAAAAGAGACCAGAAATAAAGTAAGATTAGTATGTAAAAGATATGCTCAGATTGAGGAAATAGATTTTGAAGAAAATTTTACACCAGTATCAAGGCTAGAGGCTATTATAATGTTGCTTACATATGTAGTGTTTAAAAATTTCAAGGTGATTTAGATGGATGTCAAATCTACCTTCCTAAAAAAAAATCTAGAAGAAGAGGTCTACATTGAGTAGCTTGAAGGATTTCTTCTCTCAAATATTAGTAGCCATGTATGCAAATTGAAGAAAGCACTGTATGGATTGAAACAAGCTCCCAGAGCTTGGTATGCAAGACTTGATATGTACCTATAAGATCAAAGTTTTAAGAGAAGATTTACTGATAGTAATCTCTACATCAAAACAGAAGGTGAGTATCAATTGATTATTATGGTATATGTTGATGACATCATTTTTAGAGAAAATATTGAAAATATGACAAGAATTTTCTGATAAATGCAAAAAAAATTGAGATGTCTATGCTTGGATAATTACTATTTTTCTTAGGATAACAAATATTTCAATTAGATAAAGGAATTTTCATATCTTAAAATAAATATGCCAAAAAAATGTTAATGAAATTTAGTTTTAAAGATTGTGCACCAGTTGGCACACCAATGTGTATAGGAAATAAGGTGAGCAAGGATAAAGATTCACATGTTATAGATCAATCTTTGTATATATATATATATATATATATGATTGGTAGTCTTTTATATTTGACAACATCGAGACTAAACATCATGCATGTAGTAGATGGTTGTAAGATATCAATCATTTCTAAAAGATAGTCATGTTCAGTTGGTGAATAAAATATTTAGATATATCAAGGGGATATTAGATTATATATTATGATATCTTACAAGCAAATATTTCACTTTGGTTGCTTATATAGATTCAGATTGGGTAGGGTGCTTGGATGATAAAAATATTACAAGTGGAGGAGCTTTCTTCCTTGGTGATAGTTTAGTACCATGGCTAAGAAAGAAGCAAAATTCAGAATCACTTTCTACAGTTGAAATAGAATATATTGCAACGGTATTGTGTTGTACTCAAGTGCTTTGGATGAAAAAAATTTTGAAAGATATCAAGGTAAAGTATGATGAACTTATTTTTATTTTTTATGATAACACAAGTGTTATTAATATTTTGAAGAATCCATTGATGTATTCAAGAACAAAACATATTCCTATTAGATATCACTTCTTGAGAGAGAAGGTTGCAGATCAATAGGTTTAGATAGATTATATCAGTACTATAGAGTAGATTGTAGATATTTTCATAAAGGCACTACCAAAAGACACATTTGAGTATTTATGAGAAAAGTTGGGAGTAATTTCTTTTACTTCTTGCCATTGAGGTTCAGCATCAGTTGAGGAGGAGCTAAGTGTTAGCTCTAGGTAGGCCCTTTGCCATTGATGTCAAAGAGAGAGAATAATAGGTATAAGTATAGGTGTAGAAATAGGTACAGAGAACAGGGGTAGGGAATAGGTACAGGTTGTTATAGTAAGAGAGAGTTATTGTATATTTTTCAAATGATAATAAGTGTAGGTTTTAGGATGTGGTAGTTTCAGTTTGAGGTTGCCATCAATGACAAAAAGAGAAATTATTAGAAATATTATCATTGATGTTAAAGGTCTAGCATTATTAGTGATAAAGTCCCCATTGCATTTAATGGTGTTTTTAATATTCATATCTTAGATAATGTGTGTTAATATTTATTTAATATTAATGAATATATTTTTAGTTGCATATAAGTCAAAAGAGGGCCCATGGAGAAGTCAAAGAGTCATGAGGTAAAAGACAAAAGAGGAATGGAATGCATTTTATCATGAAGAGTTATCTTAAAGAGTTCCAAGAGTCACCATGTGAAGACAAAAGAAAGTATGGTGTATTTTTTCATGAAAGAACACTTTGAGGAATATTAAAAGTCACCAAGATAAAGACAAAAGAGGAAAGAATGCTTTTGCCTATGAAGGGTCACCATATGAATTTTTAAATGCAAGGATATGAAGGGTCATGCAAGTTTGGCACTATTTTCTATGAAGATTGAAGGGTCACAAAGTGTGAATGTCAAAGGTCATTTGGAAAGATATAAATAAAGGCTTGAGAATCTATTTGTAATATACAAGAGAGTGCATGGTTTGTATTTATTTTTTAAGAGAAAAAAATAGAAGATATTGTAGAGTTATATCATTTTTTTAGCAAGCAAAATTGAGAGATAGTTGTATTTTCTACACAAGAGGGGTTGGTGCTCCTATGGATTGGTACTCACAAATCTTTGCAAGGGATTGGTGCTCATGTGGGTTGGTGCTCACAAAAAGTTGTGTTAGTGCTCGGTAAGGGGTTAGTGTTTTTGCAAGTTGGTGATTGTGAAATTTGTAAATATAGTTGGTGCTCATTCATATATTTGAGATTATTTTTTGTGGTTTTTCTCACTTTAATTTTTTATGTAAAAATCTGGTGTCTCTCTCTGTCTCTTATGTGGTGCATATTATTGTTTCATTTTTATTGTAGATCTTGAATGTGTGGTTAAATGGTTAAAGAAAAAGAATTTGATTAAAAAATAAGATATATAATATACTGATTCACCCCCCCTCTTAGTATATTTCATGCTTAACACATTAGAGAGCTACCAAGTGCATTTTGAGCTACATTCAAGGCACTATCGGATATAAGATTAACTATACAATAGGTATAGGTTTAGACTTTTTGGAATACACAAATTTTGATTGGGCTGGCAATTATGATGATCTTAAGTCCACTTTTTGTTATATCTTTCACTTTAGCTCTAGCCCCATTTATTGGCAGAGCAAGAAGTAGCATGTTATTACTCTTTCATCTATAGAGGCATAGTATTGTGGTGTTGTTAATGCTACTTCAGAGGCTATTTGGCTTCAAAATATTATCACTGAGCTTGATGTTCCATTTTGAAAGCCATCAGTCATCTTCTATGACAATCAAAGCACTATCCATATCTTAAAGAATCTAGTTCATCATCAAAGAACCAAACATATAGAGATCCATATGTACTTTATCAAGGAATTGATTTAGGCAATTATCATTGATTTTCAATATTATCCTACGGAGGAACAGATTATAGATATTTTCACCAAACCTTTCACTGAGAGAAAGTATCTTCACTTGTGATCTCTTTTGGAGGTGTGGGACATCAGTTCTTTAAGAGAGATCAATTTTTTAGGGGAGGTCTCCTAGACCTTAATTTTGAAGAGTTTTTTTCTTTTGAATTTTATCTTTTTCTCATCTATTTGTATAGAGTACATAGTATGGCTACACATTGTGGAGACTCTTATCTACATATCCCTACCTAAGCTTCTGCTTATGGGGGGTGTTGGTGTATTTATTTGCTTTATTGTATTTACTTATATTTATTATTTAGATTGGTTCACTAATTATTTATTATAATTAGTTTATTACATTAATTAATAATTTTCACCAAATAAGATAAACTTGCTTAGCTAGTAGTTAACATAGACACTTATCTTGTTACAGTTGAGTTCCACTCCACTATTTAGGTTAAGATAAGATAAGATTGTTTAACTAGTAGTCAACTTGTGTTGATCATTTACACAATTTGGACACCTATCTTGCTAGTGTGGAGTTGCATTCCACTATTCTTGTAGTCAGATATCAGTTGAATTACATATGTTGTGTGAGTTCTCTGATCTTTATTATACACGCCTTACTCTATATAAGCAATGGTTATTTATATATTCATATAAGATTAATATTGAATTATCAAAGTAATTCATCATGTTTGAGTTATTTATTCATTTTAGTTATTATCTTAGATATATAGATATTGTTTATTACTATTATTATTTTATCTCTTGGTTATGTTTTTTATTAGATTCATTAAATCTTGTATGCTAATTCTTTTATTTTTTATGAAGCAAATTGATGCATTGGCTACCATAAGAGGTAATAGCCCTCATTATATGAGTCCATGGGAATCTTAGTAGTGTGTTGTAATATAAGGTTAAATCAAGGACCATTAGTTTAGTTCAAATGGTCTTAAGTCCAATTATAAGAGGAAGCCAAATACAACCAAATAACTTTTGATTAGTTTTATCAAATACATAACATGTTAAGTGAGTTTGTTTGAGATGATCTTTATTATATCTAAGTCGTTGGATGAGCCACAAATATGTAACATTAATACTAGACTCTTCATCTACTAGTACTTTACGAATAAGGGTGGTATTAATGGTTGTTTTTATGAATAAGGGTAGATCATCAACTCAAAATCAGATCTCATCTTTGATCATGTCTTCTTCTAGGAATTTTATGGAGGGTTTCAAATAAGGACAAATGGATTCATTGGTATATACTTTGGTTGGTTGAGTCTCATGAGAAGATGGTTCCTCTTATAGAGAATATGACTCTTCAATTTATTGAAGTTATTTTATGGGCAACTTGTGATGATAAGGAGAGGTGCAAACTAGCTCCATATGAGGAATTTTGTAAGGTATGGAGTTGATTTTTCTAAGAAGTTTCAATGTGTTTTGGAAGAACTAGCATGAGGCTTAGAAGGTAAATTAGATTTAGGAGGAAGAGAAGTGAATGGGGGTTGGGAAGGAGGAGATGATTCCTCATCAGTTTCTGAATCTAAGTGAGTGGTTGTAGTATCTTTTAATAATTGCTCTTCCAAATAATGTTTCTTAGGTTTAGTGACAAGATCTTTGTGAGTTGGTTTATGTCAATAATTGACCTTAGCCATGTTAACATATTGAAAATTATTATAATATTGGTCATAGTCGATGTCATTGGCATAAACATCCTTTTTGGCTTATTGAGAATTAGATGTGGAAAATGATTTTTTGGTTTTTACAAGAGGAAGCTTTAGGATCTTATCATTTTCTATAAGCATTGTTATAATCTTGATGATGGAGTTAAATCATGGCTTCGTGATTGAATGAATCACCAAGCATATATGAGACATAAAATTTGGTAAACCCTCTACATGTTTTATGGGAATGACCAATGTTAGTGTGGAACCCAAAAAAACGATTAGGGTCATACCATTTAAGAGGATTATTGGGATAATTAAATGGTTTAGAGGGAACTAAAAATTGTTTCATTTAGTATAAAATTAATGGTGTTTGAGAAGATGGGGGATTGTCAACTTTGGTAAATCCTAGCTTGGTTTGAGAAGGATTGCCTAACATTAGTGGAATGTTGAAAATATCCTTTAATGATTTTAGTATTAGGTTCAAACTATTTCATTAAGAAATCTTGATGCTTGGCTTGGTCAAGAGATTCATGGAGCATTTGAGGAGCAAAAGTTCAAAATTTATACTAAAGTGAAGGAGTTAATATAATTATAAATAATTTAAACAAAGTATCATCAATCATGTTATGATCAGTGTTATGAGCCAAAGATTTCCATCTTTTAATAAAATCATGATCTAATTTGGCAAGAGATTGTTTAGAATTGATGAAATAGCTAAAGAAATTTTTGGTAAGATCATTGTGTTAAAATTCTTCGACTAGAGGATTAACTAAATCCTCGAGTTATCATATGGAATGTTGGGGAAGTTGATTGTACCATTTCAATACATCACTGGTGAAATTTTTAATTAAAAGTATAGTTGTGGAAAAATTATTAGTGTAGATCCACTCCTTATAAAGATTACTAAATGCCTTAAGAAAAGATGCAAGGTCTTTAGTCCCATCATAATTAATAGTTGGAGATATGTTACCAATATCAATAGAAATAATGAAAACGGATAAAGTTTCATTTTAAATGGGTTAGAGCATCTTATTGTTCATGATAGGTTGGGGTATGGCATTCCCTATGACATATCTAAGAAGTGGAGGAATAAAATGTTGATTATTTTGAGGGAGAAGAATGGGAGGTTAATTAGCCATATTGATCAAATGATGTTGTAGTTGCATCATTTGGGAGGTGTTAGATAGTTGTATTATGTTCATTTGTTACATTATCTGTGCAAGAATATGGGTTGTATCAATTAGTGGGTTGGTGTTTGTAGGACTCCCCAAATTAGTATTAAGGGGATTATTGTTAGATGGTGGATTATCTATGAGGTTATTGGATATACTTTTATCAATTGCCCCCACATTGTGATGAGATACTTGAATATGGGAATTGTCTTGATAGGTATGGAAAGGATATAATCCACCAATCTTATCTTGTTTCATCATTTGAACCATGTTGTAATCCAAAGATGATGGAGGAGAAGAAGTACCCCAAGAGTGAGGATTATCTTGGGAGGTAAAGAAAGGAATAAAAGAGCACCCCATATAGTGTCTAAATGGATTTAGGTTGTCCAAGAAGATTCTAGTAGAATATTTCATGATGCTTGATGAAAGAATTAGATATTTGGAAAGAAGAAGAAAAATCTGGGATAGATTCAGCCAGAAATGGAACAAAGTTGACCAAATAAGGAATGGATTTGACTAGACAAGGAATAGAGTCAACCAATAGATACATAATCAACTTGGTCAATAGAGTAATACTGAGACACAGGATGAAAAGAATACATAGCCATATGAGCTGATAGTGTACTATTAAATAAGGGATAAAATAGAGAGATTATAATTCATAATCATCAAGGTCGACTGTGTATTATAGGTAAGAAGGTGAAAAAAATCTATAAGAAATGGTATCGATTAGAATGACAGTGTTATGAAATAGGGAAAAAAATTTCAAGATAGTTTGAATCAATAATGAAATCAAGCACACAAACAAGTGGATCGATATGACTGATCCAATTAGAAAACTTAGCACAAACCTTGCACCAATGTTATCCAATTCAAGTTTTACAATACAACACACAATGAGCAAACAATAGCTAAAAAGTAAATGCTAACTAGTTAGTCATACTAAGTGTTATTAAGTTACAATAAAGTGTAATTTTATTTTGATAGGAAAGTTGGTTGAAATAAGAAACTAGAAAGTAATCTAAGGTTAGTTTCAAGATGTTTGGGATGAAAGGGATCTGTATTGGTAATGGTACTGACTTGATATTTGGGCATACCCCCTCACTTTACAATTCCATAGTGATAAGGGTGTCAGGTGATTTACCAATATGTACCATCAACCACGTATTTATACTTCTCTAGAAAACCAATTCTAATTCTTCTTAATGATGAAATCTAAGTAGGTAGGCCTTGGGAAGACAAATGTTTAATACTTTTTGAATGTAAAGTGATTTGGTAGTTTGTGCAAAATAGTAAAATAGTGTAACTAAAATGGTAATTTGAAAAAAAAAACCTATTTAAGCTATATGAATTATTGTAAGCATGTAAAAAACTAACAAGGAAAGGTGAATTAATTACTAGCAAATAGATGTTAATTCCTTGATTGAGAAAAGTACAGAGTCAGTTCAAGCAATAATGTATGCAAATAATATAGAAAAGAGTTGATTGTGTCACTATTATTCTTTATAATTAAAGTATTTAATAATAAAGTTAAATAAGTTAACTATGTCTCTTAGATAGAATATAGACTACAGAACTAAGTCGACCAGGTCGACCTAGTTAGTTGTAGGTTGTAATTTTATAGACTACAAACTTGTGAAAAATAGTACTGAAAGAAGAATTGAAATAATAGAGAGTGAAAAAAAGTAACCTTATTTGGATTGAATATGTTTTATCTTTAAAATATTTATATTTTGATTCTCAAATTATGCTTTCAAAACTATGCCAACTAGGTTGACTAGTTCGACCAAGTTTTTAAAACCTTGTGTGCTGAAGAAGAGATAACGAACAAAGTTGACCTGTTTGATAGTTTTTGTTGACCTTTATGTTGGAATAATAAAATAATAGATAGAGTCAACTAGTTTGACTAAGTATGATAATCTGGACCTAATTAATAATACCATGTCAAACTATTTAATCCCTTAACCTATAATTGATAAATGCATGCATAGATAGAACATAGTCATTTTAAAATGACTGTGTTAAACTTGTGCATAAAAATTTAGATCTATACTAACTGGTTCGATATAGTAATGAAAATATATAAAAATATGAATGATGAAAAAAATGATGGCATGAAATAAAACCTGTAAGGGTTAGATTCATGTTAGGTTCATTAGAATGTATACAAAGGGAAATGCAATTGATTCATAAATCAATCCTAGCTTGAAGAAGATAATTCCTACTTACACTTTTGATTGTTAATATATTAGATATTCATGTTCATGACCAACATAGATCCACTAGACCTAACTAAAGGATATCTTACCATAATAAAATAACTAGGTAGGATTCTAAAGCCTCCAATCAAGCAAAACTATGCAATAACCCTAACTAGGTCCTACGTTTTCATATTCACGAAAGTAAAATGACAAAAGTAAAGTAAAATCTAATCTAGTGATCACAAAAGCTTATGGTAAAAATGAAGGTTAGTAAACATAAAATTAAACATACATAAAATAATCCTATTTAAGTTATGTATATGTAAGACCCTAATGCATGGAGAGAGCAATATATTCAAAATCCATTACTTATGTTACTTCTATCTACTAAAAGAGAGGAGCAAAGTTAGAGATATTACCTTGAAGATAAACCCATCAAGACCCAATCTCTCCCTTGACTAAAGGTGTTTCAAAATAGGTTATTGTGGTTCTTAAGGATCACTAAGAAAGGTCAAAGCATCTAATACTTTTCCACAAGACAAGATTTTTCTCCAAGTAGAAATCTTGAATTAAGACTCCTCAAGTAGAATGGTAAAAGAGCAGATTATAAATAAGTGCAAATGAGTAATTAACTCTTGTTGTCTTTAAAAAATAGAAAAATGAATGTGTTTGTATAGATGAATCTAACCCTAAACCTTTATAAAAGTTTAATCAATAGGGTCAGTTCAATAGACTCAGTATCGTTATAAATTAGGTCTTGGTCTAGGTCGGTCAGGGACTGACCTAGACCCTAAATGATTTTTTTCAATTAGAGTACAGGGTAGATGGGGCTAATATTGTACTGTAAACTATCAAAAAGGATTTTAGGCTAAGGAAGGGCTAATGAAGGCAAAAATGACTAGAGGAGGCTACAAAAGAGGATTCAAAGCTTAAGGGAATGTTTTTAGGAGATAATTGTGTAGATAACAAGTGGTATTAAAGGGACAACAATCCTATGAAGCACCAATGGTCTGCCGACCCCTTTTCTAATGCATCCCTTAAGGCATGAACATAGAGATATTGAGACTCGATGGGTTCTTGTAAGAGAAAAAGCATTAGTAATTGATAAAGTTTGAAAATATTATGTGTATACAACCCCTACCCTAGAATGAGTCTCATTAATTCCCCCTCTTATAATATCAATGAGTTTCTTTTAAAATCCATATTATTTGTTTCCCTCCAAGTATTCATTACTCCTTAGCAATTATTTGAACACCTCTATGAATTCATGATAGAGTCAATATAGGTAGTTGGGTTTAAAGGATTTTTAGTTTTTCTTTTTAACTTTTAAATTGTGGTCAATTGGCCAAAAGTAAGTTGAGGTGTTTTAAATATTTATATTTTTTAAATCTTCACAATTTCTCTTATCCATTAAGGTATTCAATCAATAGATCCCACACCTCATGATATTTTTTTATTGAAACATGAAATATATTAATATAAAATAAACATAATACATGCTCACTAAAAGAGTGGGTGGTATGAGAGCACAACCTAAAATAAAAATTCTACAAACATTGGGTGACAAGACAACCCAAGAAACAAAACAATAGTTAAACTAACAACTAGTGGTAAGATAACACACCTCAAAATAAAAAACATACAGCCATTGGGTGAAAATACAACCCATGAATCAAAACCATAGTTTAAATAACATTTTAGTGACATCAACCAAATAAAATAAAAGGACAACCAACCAGTATCATGCAACAGGCACCACCAACCCCACAAAAGTAGGAGGAGGTGGTGGGCTATTGAGATTATCTCCCCAACCTCCCCCACAAAGGGGGAAAATATTAGGTATGTTTCATTCCTCATCCTTATATGTTTCTTCTTCACCTTCCACCATTTTCCATTAGGATGGCATAAATCATAAGAGCTAGTCTAGGAAACTTCCCTTGAGCATCTCTCTTAGGTGGCCAAAAACCAATTCGACCAATATCATCCTGAGGTATAAGATACCATTCAAAACCTATAAGGAGAAAATATTGGATGAGGATAAGGTGGAGGGGTGGAAAATGTTAAGTAAGTGTGATATATTCACCACCTACAGCCACACACTCACCATTCATGTGTTTCGTTCTAGTGGTCATGAGGCTCTTTAGGGGAAACTTTGTTGAAAATGCATGGATCATTAACAAATTATCCCATGAGAGTGTAGAGATACTTAAACTCAAGGGTGACATTATTTTCTTGAAATTTAATATGTAGCATAACATTAGATAGAATAAAGATTATGTTAATAATAGAAAACATTCTATCTAGGCAGTTTAGACACCTATTTCTGCTACCCCAGTGTCATAATTATTTTTATTATCACTATTTAATGTCTCACATAATAGCCCTAATTTTTTTAAACATATCCTTAATCAACCTATCACTATTCATGTGATCTGAACAACACTTCAGGTGATAATTTGGGTGACGGATCTACCCCAATTGGTGGTAGAACTTTCAAGAGCCATAACTTTTGAACCATAGATTCGTTTGACTCCCCATTTGAATCATTGGAAAGCTAAGAATGAGGAGAATGTGATGAAATGGCACAAAGATATTTTATATGGTTTTTGACCTCTAAAAACCCAATGAAAGTGCTTAAAATTTCAATTTTAATAATGTTGTCTAAAAATAATAAGTTTTTAAAAATAGTAATTTCTCAAATTTTGTGTTGTTGTAAATCATGGAAGTCAAACCACTTCATCTCCCTCAATATTTGTGACCTTCCACATCCTCCTCCTACCTTCAACATATGTATAAATAAAGATGTAGCTCGAGAAGGAGATCAGATGTCTCTTCCTAGAGATAAACATATATTTGTATTTAAAATCATGTGAGTAATAAAACATCTCTTCTCAAAGAAAGCATTATTATTATGTTATTTTTGTGTTCTTAAAATATCTTTCAACCAAAACCCCTAAGTTGTGGATCATCATGTCACCCCAAGTCAATTGATTAATTAATCTAATTGCACAATTGGGCCTTGCCAATCCCCCTAAATCTAAAATTTAGATTAATCAACTAATCAACAATATTAATTAATTAATTCATCCTAATTAAAAAATCCATGTAAAGCTAAAATCAAAATTATATAAAATTAATAAATATAAAAATCATCAAATCATCTCAAATCCATAAATCAGTCACCAAAAATTCAAGGCAATTTACAAATTCTAAAGCAAGGGACAAGAAGCTCAATATAACCACATTTTATAAATCTAAATTATTACACACTCAACTCACCAGATTTAACTCCCAACTTCCCTAATTCAATGAGGAATTTAACTCATTCTCAACCTTTGATCTTGGATCAAGATCAAAAATCTGTATTCGTCCCAAAAACTATAAATTGACTCACGTCACTCACTTTCAACAATCTCACTTAGCTTAGCAAAGCTCTGCCTCATTTAGAATCAAGCCATCATCTTATTCATTGATCTAAATCATCTAATTGACAAGATGATATACTACTTAAATGTTCACACATAAATTGACATTGAGCAACCACATCTCCAATTCATTTTGAGCATAATCCAATGTTAATAGGATCACTTTCATGATTGGTAAGTGAAGGTATCACATAATTAATCCCTCTTTATTTACCCTATGTACCATTAAAATTGCTTAGCATAGAGATTTTACTTTATTTTTATTTGATTTCTAACACTCTTGCTTGTTAATGGTTTTCTTGTGTATACATTTAGCATGCCTAATGGGACTCACAATCCCACAATACTTTGTTCTATACTTGCTTGTTAGGTGGTTTTTGCATGGAAACTAATCCCTTAGAGTATAATGAGGTCAAAATTTGAGTCAATTTTCATTTATTAGCTCAAAAATCCATTCCCATACTTGTGATGTCTCCTTTTAGAGAAGCGACATCTCCATCATTGAAAATGACATCTATATGTCTTGAACTAGCTTTTACATCTTTCTGCTCTTAGTTTTTTATGCACTATCTATGCAGTCATTACATCATATACATTCATTTTGATGTCTTCGTCTATATAAATGATGTGTGTGTGTCTTTATTCAACATATGCATCTTTGAGTATTGTCTATCTCATGTCTATTATATTTGCAGATGTTGCATCATCTACATTTCCTAAAATGTTTATGTCCTACTAAATGACATCTGTGGGTCTTTGTCTAGTATTTAAATTTATGTTCATAGTCAATTTTATGTGTTCTATCTTTGTAAATGTTAAGTCATTTTAATTTTTTGTGATGTTTGACTTGATAAATGGGGTCTATGTGTTTCTTATTAGTGTCTACATGTTTTAAAATATAATAATTTTTATTATAGGAATATGCCTACCATAGATCCCTAAACAAAAAATAATATCATTTATTTTAGTTGATGCTATCAAAATACATATTATCAACCAAACACACACATTTAAACTTTTGAGCTCAATCAATTAATCTTGTTTTTGCATATTTTTATTAGCTTTATTTGCATGTGTGTGAGATGTCTTTGCATTATGTATACTCTTCCCTTGCACCACAAGACAAACTTGGGAATAAAAAATAAACTACATCAATCATGTTATCCATAGGACACACTATGTATGTTCTTCCCTCATGATGAAAGGTGACTTTGAGAATTAAAAATCATATGCACCTACTTTATTTTATTTTTTAGGGTCGTATGACTAGGATTTCATCACCCAACACAAAGACAAACCCTGTGTTATTATGGGGTATATAAATTCTTAGGGAGATATTACTATTGAATAAGAGGTTATTTGTTTTACTGACACTATGAAATGAGGTGGTTTTATTCCACCAATACCCAGGCCCCAGACAACACCTTTGCCACATGGATTTTGGTCTCAACATACTATGATGTATATAGAGGATACCCCTAGATAGTTTTGTTTAGCTTAGATTATAAGCCTCTTTACCATAGATGGATAGTGGTGTAGGGAACACAATAGTCCCCAAGATCACCCACCATATACCATGAGAGGCACTATTAGTAGGCCAATAAATGACTGTAATCCAACATGACTAGCTAGGTTATACTTACATGTGTGTTTAATTACATCCTTTGTGCTAATCTAGTGATACACATAAACCAAAATCAAATCTGAATTCAAAAAATTCAAACTAAATCAAAACCAAGTTAATCTAATTCTAACCAAAATCAATTGAAATCCAAAAAGTAATCTAAATCCTACAAATTAGTTTAATCCAATCAAACCAATTCAGATGTTCAAGTCAACTTAAATTTGGTTATTAAACCTATCCAATTTGCATCTAAATTAAATCCAACATCTAACATTCAAAATCAAATTAACACATCTAACCAATCAAATTGACTTAGTTAAGTCACATTAGTTATTGGTCCAAATCCAAATCAAATCTAAACAAGTAATATGGCACCCATAATGAGGTACTAGCTGAAACAAAATCAAAATCCATAAATTAATGATCCTTTTAGTCATAATCCACTTTACCTCCATAAATAACATGTTCTTAATGATGACAATGATACTTTAGTCAATCAAAGCAAATTACATGAGGAATTTAATGATTTTTTCAAGATTGATCAAGGACATGGTACATGGTTTCCCACTAATTAAAATCCATAGTACTTGTCTCACATCCTAAAAAATAATAAACAAGGCATTTCTAAAAAAGAATAGGCTACTTATAGCCACTAGGTAGAATAGAACCAAGGTAATGTTGAGTCTACCTCACAAAACCCAAAGCCTAATAAAGTTTGTATCATTATTAGCAAAGGAAACTTGGCTCTAATATATCAAGCTAACCAAGATCAAAATCATGATATATTTGATGAAATACAACAACTATAAGTTGGTTGGTGCATAACTACCCACATACACCAACAATAATCCAACCAAAATCAATAATCCCATCAACAACAATCAAATAATCAACCATAGATCAGTCAACAACAATCTATTACAACCAAGATTTTACACCACCCCAATCCAACATAAATCAACATCCATTTTTACCACCTCAAATTACACCATCTACTCAGGAATGGAGAGCTATGAAAGACACTCTTCAAGGAATGCAAGCAGGAAACCAAACTAAGAGGTATAAATTAAAAGAGCTTTATCCCTATCCATTTCATAAAAACATGCTAAAGGCCCATTTTCCTACTCATTTAGAGCCATCTATATTTGATAAATACAAAGGAAAAGGTGACCCATGTGAACATGTCAAATAATTATTTATGACATGTCAAGAGGCCATTTACAACAACATTTATCTATTAGGAAAAGTTAGCCTCAAATGGAATTTAGGTGAAAATTGTAATGTGAATATTATATGAGGTAACTATTCACAATAAGATATTTAGTTGATAAGTAGTTAAACTTATTTGGTGAGTTGAATATATACTCACATACATAAGCTTGTTATGATTAGTAGTATTATTGAGAATTACAACAATACTAAGTATATAGGTTTGTGAGTATTCATAAAGATATAAAGAGATATTTGAGGAGATGTGATTTTCCATAAATATAGGATGGCATTCATATATATTTGTAATACATAAATGAATTAATTAATATAATATAATATTTTGTTTATTATTTTCTTCTGTGATTGTCTCTATCAACTTATTATGTGTTAAATCTTTGCATAATCTTCTCCAATTGTTTGTACTGGTATCAAAGCAAGGATGGGATTTTGAATTTTTATAAGGGGTTGAGCCATAATTATTTTTTGCCCTATTGATGAGAGAAAGTGTTATCATCTTAGTTTGTTTTATCATTTTTAAGAATATGTTTTTAGCAGAGCATTTGATGTTTTCAGTACCACCTTCACACCTTGATAAATCCTTATTTCGGAATTCTTGTGCATCTGATTTGGTTCCTGGTGGTAGTAGACCAAACAAATTTATAGAGTTACGAGCATTATCAAATTAAAGACATGTGATCTAAGATGGATTATATTGTGAATTTTTTAGTTCTAAAATATTGGATTTGAATACATGCCACTTCTTTACAGTGAAAACTATTTACCGTCAATGTGGATTAATGTCCCTCAATGAAGAACAATGCTAAATTGACTGGCGAAATGACTCTTAACTCAATCATGCAGGGTTTCACACCATCCATGAAAGCCTTCATTTAGTCTACCATTTCCATTGCCCATACAACATTTAAGTCTTCATTTAGGCTCAACTCAGGATCTCCACCCAATCTATTAAACTAAACCTTAGATCTACCTTTGCATAAAATATGGTGAGTTATTATCCAACTTAAAATTCAACAAGCCACATTACTCTTGGAGAACTGAACAAACCCTACTTGTGCTAATATTCATGAGTCCCCTTCAAGCTAGCTATTCTATGCATACTTCCTAAGCTTGAAATATTGCATGTTTATCTAAAATATGAAGCTTTACACTCGATAGATCTCACCTTAATACGAATGCAAGCACACCCTCCTTTCATAACTGACACATCACTTCACATCTATAGATGTTAGAGAGATGCTGACAACTATCATAAATTTTGCCAAATGTTTACAAAGTAAGTCAAAACTCACTCAGCTCACTCAGAGTTAGAGCTCGCAAGTTTCTTTAATAGTTTGGCTAAAGTTTCCAAGTTTATATCAAATTGTTATTAGTAATTTAAGTCTTGGTTTAATGGACCTAGGTTTTTAAGAGTTATTAGTGTATAAAAAGTTTAATTTTTAGTTTAGTCGGTATTTGTATCATTTAAAGTTTGTTATTTGATCCATGTTTTGTATTTGATTGTTTATCATTATGATTTTAATAGTTATTAAGGGTTAATTAGATCTTAAATGTAATAAAGTGTCATTGAGTCCTATTTTGTATGTTTTAGTCAAATTGTTACTTTTCAAAATTTAAATAAATTATTTGTGAATAGATTTATTTTCAATAGCAAGTAACATATTAAGTCAAAATGTTTCACATTTTGGGTAGAATTATACAATAAGAATAATGTGATAACTATTGAGCTTCAATTCCCAATCAGCTAAGTAAGTAGCGATATGGAGGCTTTCTATGCCTCTCATTAACCACTAATGATGGGATGCTTATACTTTAGTGGCACATATATTTTTTTATTTTCAGTATTTTGTATGTATGAGTGAAAATAAGAGTTGTATTTTCTATTTTCTCACATAGTGTATTGCATAAAAAATTTGTTTAGGAGATGCAAGAGTGAAAGTTAAACAGATGGTTCCTACTTGTAGTTCCCATACTGATTAGATTGATGTGTTCCTTCTCAGTGAATGGTTTATGGAAGATGGTTCTTGTTTAGAGTTTCCACATTGTCTTGGTAGGTGTGTCCCTGACAATGAATGGTCAATGAGAATTTTATGTGTTCTTTCTCTACTTTCATTAAGTCCCATGAAACACAAATGACAATGATATGTTTAGTTGATAGGTAGTTAAGCTTATTCGGTAAGATGAATATATACTCAATTTGGTTTGTTATGGTTAGTGGTATTGTTGAGAGTTATAAAAATACTGCGTAAATAGGTTTGTGAGTATCATAGGGATATGAAAATATATTTGAAGAGATATGATTCTCCATAAATATAGGAATGACATTCTTATATATTTGTAATACCTGAATGAATTAAGTAATACAATATAATAGTGTGTTCATTATTTTATTATGTGATCATTTCTATCATTTTATTATACATGTTAAATATTTTCATAATCTCTCAATTATTTAAATTATCTAATCTAATTTCCCCTTAGAATTTTGGGTAGCCAAGCCCTAGAGAAGTTCTTACACCTACCAAAAGGGTCTATAACCACTTTTTATGATTTATTCAAGTAGTTTATGAGACATTTCTCATACAATGTTGAATATAAATTGACCATGATGGACCTTTGTAACTCTAAGTAGAAAAACAGGGAGAGTTTTTATTCTTTCTTACAAAGATGGTAGGGTCTAACCAGTAGGTTCCCTTACACTATTCCTGAGACACAACTAGTCAACATATTTATGACAAACCTAAACAATGAAATCACCTTTCACTTACAGGTTCATTATGCCAATTTTTTTGATAAAATCATCTAAACATGTGTCCAAATAGAGAAGACCCTTTTTGAAAAAGGTTTCGTGAAATTGTTTTCCAAAGACACCAAAAATTAGAATCAGAGATAAATTGAAAATCCCAAGTTTTTTAGTAAAAATAAAAATTTAGTGGCAGATGGAGTCATCAAGTCTAAACATGTTCAAAATACCCCACCCATTACCCTTTAATGGGCTCCACCCTAGTAGGAATACCAAAGAAGGACCTTTGCTCCTCTTAGAAAATCTTTGGAAGTTATTTTCCACAAGCTTGTTGTAACAAACATGATTATATATCCATAAACAAATCCCTTTGATGAAAATTAACCTAAGCCAAAATGGTATAAAGAGGATGAATATTATCATTTTCATAAGATCAAGGGTCATTCTATGAATAGGTGCATGAAGCTTAAACACTATGTTCAGGTCTTGCTAGATCATGGTGAGATTGAACTAGATAATAATGCTTCATCATCTAATAATCAACAAATATAGATATTAAAAGATCCATTCCCTAAGCATGATTAGAATAAAATTCAACGTAATGAGCAATAAAATAAAGGTTAGGACTAAGTTCAAGACACTTATGCCAATAATATCAATTATTGTATAACCCCATACAACTACGACATTATTGTAGGCAAGATAATTGATCATAACATTGCCACAATCAAATTCAAAGCCTGAGATTGTGTTGTCACTAATTTGAACTCCAAGGTCACCATCCAAGATCCTCCTATTCAAAAACCTTATACATCATCCCCTAAAGGATAATACGACCTTATTGAATAATTTAAAAAGACTCCTACTCAAATATCCATATTAGATCTTTTTAAGACATTTACTATAGACACCTAATTCTGGCCACCAATAACCTCCAACCAGGGTTTTGACCAATTTTCACCAAAATGTACAATTTGGCCTAAAAACACTAAAACATGATAAATGATGTGAAACTAAAATAATCAAGTGCCAATTTTGGCTAGGGTATCCCTAAATGGGGTAATGCAATTTATGGGCCAGCTAACTTTGATCAGATCATTTCGAGTCAAAATGTCAATTTTGCACCTGGGTGCTTTGGATTGCTCTTTCTTATCAAATCTCTTGCACAAGATGCATGCCTTAATTATTTATTGTTAGTAACATCCTAAATTGGATAATGGATCCAATGCATCTGACACTGACTTCTAATTCCAATCCCGTCAAATTTAGGACCAGTAACAAGTCATTATGATCAATTTGGATAATTTGTGCACAAAGTGCTTAAACATGCTTAAAAGCTAATTAAACCAAATGGGAGCCTAATTAATAATTCCATGGAAACTTGATGAATACTTGTTTTTATAAATGAATGTTGAATATCTACATCATTAGGTGACCTCATTCTTTGGGAAGACATTTGTAGACCATAAGTGCCATAACTATCAGGATTCATGCCCTTCATGCCTCTTAATTGCTCCTTCTTCCAATGTCATGATGAGGATAATTATAAACTTAATTCCAAAAATTAAATTAATCCTTAACCACACATCTCAATCTTAGGATGGATGGTTCAAGTTGATTCTAGACATTTACAAAAATCTATAAATAGAGAGGCCATGAACATCATTTTTAAGCTATTTTGGTGCAAAATTATTATCCTCTAATATCTTCAAAGACAGGATTATGCAAAGTTATAATGCAAAATTGATTACAAAGCTTCATAAAACTAGTGTTACCATGCCAAATTAATTCCAAGCCAAGCCAAGCCATAAGCTAACGGTGCCAAGGAGAGATGGAGGTAGCCAAGATTCTATTGACAAGGACTTCATGAACAAAAAGTTGAGTAAGCCACTACAACAAGAATTTTAGAGCATCCAAGGAAGGTAAAAGACGGTTTCTTTTGCATTTTAGTGTGTGCTTTATTAATGTTTGTTAACTAAGCTCTCCCTAGTGTCTAGGCCTAGAGATGTTATGCTAGTTAGTATGTTTCTTTTATTTTATTTTTATTTTGAAACTAACACCATAGAAACCATCCTCTCTTGAGTCAAATTCTTAGATTCACATATGGCATGTCTAGTGGGACTAGACTCATCCCACACATAAAGAAGATCATTCTGCAACTTTAAAATATTCATTTAGACCATTAAAACTCTTGCAAATTGATTTTCTAACTTTATTTTGTCATTTTTGTTTGCCATGGGTTTACATAGTAATTGAGGTCAGCCAGTAAGATCGATATCAGTTGGATAGCTTAACCAACATCAATTAGTAAAAATAACATTAGATGGATACATATCATCAGTCACATTGGTATAATTAATATCGATTAGATAATTGTCATTAGTTAGAAAATATAACCATCATCAGTTATATAACTGACGTCGATCACTGTGTTTTTCTTAAACACAGACCTGAGAGATCTTTTTTAAAGTTCATTATTCCAAACCTAAAAGAGCTTCAAGGCTAAAGGACATGCTAACATTTTTTTTGTAGGACCAAGCTTGACATTTGCTAAAAACATGTTTAGATCACCTTTTGCATGCTTAAAATGAATTAGGAATATTATTTTGGGTGTTTAAAGTAATATTTAGGTGCTTAGGTAAGTTTTTAGCATTAGTTTTCAAAGTTACAACTAAGACCAAGGGGTCAAATGAACACCACCTCATTTGCCATTTGGGCTTAAAAATGAACTCACCTTTTCAAAAAAAATTATGTTTACTTAGATTTTTAGATTAAATTTTTGTTTGGCAAAAAGAGGGATGTTGCGTGTATGCTCTTCCATTTGTCCCCTTTAGAGAACCCTTGGAATCAAAAGAACCATTCTTATTTCAAGTAGCCTAGTCCAAGGCTTACAAAGAAAGCCGTCTAAAACACTCCCCAAAACCTCGTCAAAGTTTGGGTGACCTTGAAAATAACCCTAAAGTCTTTCTACTTTCATATTTTTTTCATTTTTATGCAAACTTGGCTTGCAAGGGGGACTTCATCACCTCCCGTGAGTTCTTTAGAGAAGCTTTGACTAGGGTTTCACCTCCCAGCATTGACTTTATTTGGCTCTTAATTAGAGTTGCACATGGGATGTAGTGGCAATTTAGACATCACACTACACTGAGTGAATAGTAGGATGTAGTGGTTGTAAAAAGGACTAGACCTTTTTACAACAAGCCAAGTGATACAAACCCAAAATCCATGATTTCCTTTTGCATTATTTAGTGTGAAATTGATTCCCCTAGAACGTTCATAAACTTGTTAGCTCTTAGATAGATCCCCACTTGCCATAGAAGTATTGTTGGTACAAGGTGTGCCTCAAGGTCCATGTCATAGTACTATCATTTGAGAAAAGGGGAGGTATAAAAACCCTAATACATAATGCATATTTTCTTTTGCATAAACACTTAACATCCTCTCAAATGACATATATTGATGGATTCCAATAACACCAAGCAACCTTGTTAGTTTAGGATCTAAGAGCGATTAATTGGTTGGTCTTGTCCTTGATTAAAGTCTTGTTTAAAGTCAAAACTTGGTGTAAATAAAAAATTCAAACCAAACACATAGTCCTACTTTTCCTTTGAATAAAGAGGTGTTATGTTACCCACGTGAGATCATCAATTTTCCTTGTTTAAAGTTCATCAAAAGCTTGGGAGACATATCATCCACTTTGGCATAGTTATGCTTCCTAATTGAATCTAGACCTTTACCAAAAAAATTTTAAGTCCTTCACTTATAATCTAAATTTGAAATTTCACCTTTATAAGTTCATAGGGTTGATGTATTAAGTCAGTTCACCATTTGCACTAAACTTGAGGGAACTTAAGTTTAATTTCCAATTTGGGTTGAAGGTTGTCCAAGACTCATAATCATTGTCATTACTTAATAGACTTAATCCATTTCATGCTAAAAACTTGCACTTTAAGGCTATGCACCACAACATTTTGAGTCAAGAAAAGTACTGTTATACTATCAAAATTGTGGGAAAATAACTTTGCCTTAGAGAGTTTTTGAAACAAACTTTTTTGTTACACCTTTTGGGTAGTATAGCGTCATTACACTACCCAAAAACTTTCAAATATTATTTCATAGATCCTCTTGCATAGAGTTCAAATTTGTTCATACATTTTCAGACCAATCCAAGTGTACTTTTGTGATCTTTTGTCTAACATAGTTATACTTTTCACTTTTGTCTAGCTTGTTTATCAAAAGAACCAAGTTGTATATCATTATTTATGAGAAAATAAACTATCTCTAAAAGTGCCTTGTGTTTCATACCTTATACCTAATTGATCAAGTTCATGTCCAACAATCAAATGCCTAGTTTTTGTTAGAAGTTTTTCAAATCTGTTAATTTAAAATTTTCATCTATTTCAAAGTCTAGCTTTTGATGTCGTTTGGCCAAGAGTCCTAACACATGCCTTGTTTGAGACTAGCTTTTGACGCCGCATTTGACCAAAAGACCTGAAAACTTTTAAATTCCTAGATTCGACTAATTTGAAACACTTTGACCTTAGAGTTTTTCATTTTATTTTTGGTCCATTTACTTGATTATCTTTATGTGAACAGTGAACTATTAGATACTTCACGCTAGCTTATTTCCTCACAAATCTTTGTATAAACCTTTTGATCCTTTTGAAAATCCATTCCAAGTTGGAACATCATCTATTTTAGATTCTATCCTTTTTAGATTTTATGGAATTCTTTGACCTTTTTATCATAAATCATTGATTATGGATCCCAACATGTATTCCTACACTCGTAGTAGACTCATGTACAATCCAAGGATTAGTAATGTAGTTGTATAGTAAGAAAAGGTGAAAGACCCCTATGCAAATAATATTGTTTATGAGATGGATTATTATCCCTCTTATAATACTCAATCAGAGTCACAAAGCTAAGATCCATTGGCTAACTATCTAGTTAACACACCACCTTATTCAAAACAAGACCAAGAACAAATTTCACAATACCTAGCTATAATACCCACAGTGGACAAGCCAATTCTTCAATAGTCATATTCTACTAATATAGCCTCCACATATGATCCATTTTTATTTGAGTGACATTTGTTAGAAAACAAAGATGAGATTTTGGTTAGAGCCATAGAGGTAGGGGCCAAGTTTTTAGCAAACTTTCCACATGAAAATTTACCAAGTCTAGTAAGATTGCCCCACAATATCATTTATAATCAACAGGCTTCTTCTAGCAATCCTATAGCTCAAGTCCAAACAACGTATCAAGACCCTAATATATCTAATCGAGGAAAAAACATCATAGAAGATCACTTTAACCAAATTCAGATAGCATATCAAACCTACCTGAATCTAGCTCATAATTTCAATCAGATGAACATGGTGAGTAAGCCTCTTATTGACCTACTTCCTTCAACAAGAGTGTTGATAGAGTTAACTGGACAAGAGAATCTAAGTTCTAACCCATTCATACAAACTTCTTCAATAAATAACATGATGCATAGGCTCGTTATTGAAGAAGTGTCTTCAACTTCTACATAGAATAGTGAGCCAAACATAGTGGACAATGTGCAAACAATGTCCAATCCCGATCAAATTGCTATTAGTGCACAAATAATTAACCAACATGTGCATGTAGTTAATCCCATGGATAGATCATCATACTAAGGAATAGAAGTTTCTACACCCCAACCTCAACTAGTTACTTCCTCAAGTGTACAACCTATGAGATTAGGTAATCAAACAATGGCTAATGTCACACCTCAATGACAAAATGTAACGAACCCTACTCCTTAACAAGTAACAAGTAGTATTCCACAACAGCAGATACAATTGAGTATATCAAGGTAATAGATGACAAATACATTACCACCTCAATTAGGGGCAATAAATGTTCCACCTCACCATGTAACGATGAACATACCTCTTCAGTCGTAGACTAATATGCCAATTCAAAACCAAGAAATGACTAGTCAACAATGTGCAAACATTGGTCAGTGACAGATGTTGAATCTACAATATGTTTTTACTTTTCCACAGGGATTTGTGCAACAAGGAGGTCCCCATGTTTCTCAAGTACCTACTAGATAACTGTTGGTTCAAAATGTGCCGCAAATTTAGAGACAAGGTCTTAGCCCATAAATTCTCACTCCACATCAAGGTTTGATTAGTCTGAAACATGTCCCTTTTCAACCATAGTAGACATAGTATATTTATATCCCTCCATCCTAACCATAAAATCTTCCAAGTTAAAACTTTATCTCCAACCCAAACTAGAATATTGTGCAATCAATTATATAATTTTAAGTACATCTTAATCGACATATGCATATTCTTGATCCATTACCCAACCAAACCAATATACTTCAATAGGTATCCCCATCATGCCCTGGTCAAAGTGTCCCACTTGTGACATCCTAACAATCTACCCAAACCAATATCCTCCCTCAAACCAATGTTCCTTCTAGTTTCCTATCCTAAGAATTACAACAAATGAAGGATGAAATTATTGCCATTCAAGTTGGAAAATAGATTAAAAATCTTAAATTAGATGACATGTGTTCCTACCCAATCAACATGGAGTATTTGAAAATATTATTTCCTCCAGGATACGAACCACCAAAATTCAACAAATACAAAGGGAAAGGTGACCCTAAGGCTTATTTGACCAAATTCTTTGTCACATGTCAACCAATGGCATGTAATGACATATACCTTTTGTATTTTTCCTAAAGAGCTTAGTTGGACAAGCCTTGGAGTGGTTTTTAAAGTTTCCCAAAAATTCAGTAATAGATTTTGATGATCTTTCTAATAAGTTTGTGCAACACTTTTCCTATAATCTTGAGCATGATATTTCATTAGTGGACTTAACGCAAGCAAAGAAAAAAGTTGATGAGAGTTTGTAAGTTATTTACAGCAATGGTGAGCCCTTCCAAGCTGTTTCACCCATAGTTTATCAGATAAATAATTAGCCGATGTGTTTACTAAAAATTTGCACAATAAGATAGCCTACCATCTAGAACTACAATGTGCACATACTTTCAAAGAGATCATTAATAAAGGTTTATTGATCGAGCGGGTGCTCAACAATAAAGGAGTTATCAAGCTTAATTAAACTAATCAAAATCAATGTACTAATCATGGAAATGACCAACATTCCATTCAAGCACCAGCATCATAATCGACACAGGTCAATAACTAAGAAAGACCAAAATAATTCAACCACAATAGGAATGTTGTGGGAAATGGAGTAACCAAATATCATCATGTCCAAAAGGTGAAACATCATCTGCACCACCTTTTCAGCTTACTCCTACCTAGAAACCTCTCCAACCAATACCACAAGCACAACAACCAAGACCTGCACAATAAATATAGCAGTCGTTACCATTACAAACCCCTCCTTTTAGGAGAACCGTGCCTACACATCGTGTCTTTAGTGACCTAGGAGAACCTATTGAGTCTTTATTTTGTAAGCTTGTTGTTGCTAATCAAATTAGTTGGCCTATACCAAATCATTATTTGTAAGGCATTCCTTATCCTAATTGGTACCATGAAAACCAATTATGTGATTATCATCAGGGCAATGGGCATAATCTATGAAAATGTGTCCAAATCAAGCATTTAATTGAGAATATGTTAGAGAATGGGGAGATAACATTGGATAATGGTGCTTCCACTTCCAATCAAACTCTTGGGATTTATCAAAACCCCTTTCTCTGATGTAACAATCAACAGCAGCAAAATAATTAACAACAATAATGACCAATGTAGCAGTAAAATCAACAGTATCAAAATCAAAGGTCAAACTAGTAGAATCAAAAAAATTAGTAGTAAAATCCACAATGACAAAATAATAGATAAAACCAAAGTCAGAATGGTAACAACCAACAAACCTACGATGCAATTGCACATGACTACAATAGGTTTGTAGGTCATATTGCAAGGGGTAGCGTTAATACCATCTCTATTAATCCTAGACCAAGCACAAATCAGCTTAGACCATTGCTAAACAATAACATTCATCCAAATTACATAGATAATCTTTCTTTGACCTAGGAATGCATATAATCAAACTAAAAAACTATTACTTCCCCTTTTAAACCTTATATCAACAACTCATCCTTGCCATGTGACCACATGCGAGTACACCGACAACTAAGACTTGTCATATCTGGTCCCACACCATTCTCAACATTGGTTAGTAATAATGGTCTAGTATTTAATCTTGATTATGAAATCACAACTCAAAGGTCAAAGATTACTATTCCAAGCCCACAACCATCCACCACTTTGTCTATCATCCAACTAACTGTTCAACCTCAAAATAAATTGTTCACTACTGACCAAGACAAAAAGTTTGATATTGTGAAACAATTGTAGAAGACACTAGCACAATTTTCGATTTTAGATTTTTTGTGAACATCAATAATCTACAAAAACATCTTGAATGATTTTTTAACCCATCCATTATGGCTAGTGACATATCCCCTAATAAATTTCAAGCTTTGGTTGGATACCTAGCTCTAGCCCAACAAGTCACATTCAACCAAAGCAATTTGTCTTCCCTTGGCCCACTCTATAATAATCCATTATACATAGAAGTTTATATAAGATGGCATAAAGTGAAATGTGTCCTTATAGACAATGGATCAGGCCTCAACATAGTGTCTCTAAATCTCATCAAGATTTTTGGGTACACAATGGTAGATCTTCAGCCAAAAATAATAACCATCAAAGCCTATGATAATTAAGAAAGAAAATCACAAGGCACCATTAGTTTGTTATTTATCATTGAGCCTTTAACCCATGATAAACTTTGTCATGTGCTTGATCTTGAGTTATCATACAATATGCTTCTAGGAAGGCCATGGTTACATGAGATTCATGTAGTCCCATCAACGTTGTGTTGTTTCCAAAATTCGTCACTTGTTTTTGTGGACAACAGGCCAATTATTTTGGTCCTACAAGCCAAAATGGTCTCTTTCTTTCTTTCAAAATGTTCTGAGCAATTAAGTTTTTCAAATATTCAAGCCTTTTCAACTAAGGAAGTGGTAGGTTCAACAGGTGGGCTTTCTTCAAAGGAAGTTTAAAACACTCAAGGCATTTCTTTAGTGTTTTGAGGATGGTTCAACGCAAAGGTTTGATCAAAAGACTTAACGGCAAGATTCAAGCAAATAAAATGAACCACTTTGAACCATTGAACCATTGAACCCCGCCTCCGTAAGGTTCAATGGGTTCAAAGGTTCAAAGACTTCAGTGGACTTAAAGAAAAGAAGGCTTCGAAGAGTGAAGGTTGAACTGTTCAACCATTGAACCTTGAACCAAAATGGTTCAACGAGTTCAAAGGTTTAACAAGTTTAATAAGTTTAAAAGACTTCGAGAATAAAAAGATTCAAAGAAAGAGAATGAACTGATGAACAGTTGAACTTTGAACTGAAATGGTTCAAAGGTTTAAAGGGTTCAAAGAAGTTCAAAGTGCAGAAAGGAAGCTTTGAGCAGATGGAAGAAGCAGAATAAGTTCAACAAGGAGTTCAACCAAAGGGTTTAAAGAATGATTGAACCAAAGAGCTGAGTGAACAGACAAGCCGATTGAACCACCCAAACCATTGAACCATTGAACCGAAGCAATTCAAAGATTCAAAGGTTCAAGGTTCAAGCTATTTTAAGCGACTGAGTGACCAATGACATCCCTGTGAACATCAAATTTAGGGTAATAAAATATCCATTTATTTTCAAATATGGCGCAGAATCTGAAGACAAACTCAGTGAACAGCTGAAGAAGATAGCCTGAGAGCTCAGATTGCAAGGAAAAAGACAAAACGTGGCAAGGAAAGAGAGAACAACTACAAGAAATCCAAAAATATCTGTAGGAGAGTTATTTCCATTAGGTGGAATAGTCCACCAGGTGGGCATCAAAGAGTGTGAATATTCAATGGCACAATCTATTTTTCTTCATTAAGTGAAGGTGAATGGATAGTCGTGTAAGCATCACAAAGAAAATCAGGAAACCCATGCTTAGGAAAGGACATTTGATATGATTTAGAATGCCAAAGTTAAGGCTGATGACCTATTCCAGCATGGCTCTTTCATGAAAATACATTAAAGGCATTGAATGCAGCATGGGCCATTTTCATGAAACAAAGCACCCAAGTCTTTCTTGGAGCGCTATATATTGTAATCTCTCTTATTGTTTTAAAGAGATCTCTATGTTGTAGAAGCAAAACTCTACCTAAATTGAAAGCCATTACTGAGACGTTGAGCTCAGATCATTAATAATATTTTGTTATATGAATGAGAAAGCAGGTTACTTTCAGACTTTGTGATGTAATAACTTGTGTTATTTAAGGAATTGTTCTTATGTTTGTTTCCTAGATGCAGTCTTGTTCATTTAATTAAATAAGAAAAACTAGTGGAAGTAATCAGGAAGGTATTCTGAAGCCGACTGTGGAGAGACTTTGTACTACCACAATTGTCTTTAGTGTGTTTATTTTTCTATTTCTGTGTAAAGGATTTTGGGACAACTTTGTGCCCCCATTGTCCTTCGTATATTTTACTTTTCGGCAGTTGAGGTGGAGACTTTGTGCTACACTTCATCTTGTTGGCTACTGCGCCCTATTACATTTACTATCCAGAAAGGAATCTAGTTGTTGACTAAATATTACTTCTAAAAGAAGAGAAGTACCTTCACCAATCACCCCAAATATCTCCTTTGATCTATGAACATCATCTCTGAAAAAAGAGAGATGTATGGTGTTGTCCTATCCCTGAGTGTTATTTTCAACTTACATTTATAGTATATAGTATTCTATAGTTTTAGGGAACCTCCCTTCATGAGAGGAGAGATTTGTCTCATCTTGATGTGGTAGACCCGCACGTTTTGGCTGATAAATATCCTTATGTTGTGGTTGAAACACCTATTTTTTCCATTAGTTAGCTGGTGACAAAATATTCACCCAACACGCTGCACCAATGTATCAAGTTTTCTCACTCAGGGATGGAAGTGAATATTGCAAGAGATTTACACCCATATGAACACTATAAGCATCTTAAGGCCAAATTTCAAAGCTATAATTATCAATATGGCATGAATCTAAGTTCCAAGTAGGATAAAAGAAAGGCTATACTTATTAATCCTTCACCTGATAAATGCATAGATCCTAATACATTGGATTCCCTTTCCCACATGTTGCCTCCTGAAGCTTCTAATCAATTCACTATTTCAAATAATGGATTGAGAGAGTATGTAACCCATGATACATTTCATATTTCCAATCTTCTTTAGAATTCAAAAACTTTTGGGTGACCTAAAGTCACCCCACATATGCATTGGCAACAAAAGAACAAAGATAAGGGAACTGTCACATTTGTACCAGCATCTAGCCTAGAACGTGACACTCTTGAAGGGGATGAATCATGGTTATACAATGATAACTAAGATGATTATTATAATAATGCAAAGTATCATATTCCCGATAAAATCATGGAGCATCACAATTATGAAAGTAGAGGCCTTGGACCAAATCAGCAAGGAACCATTCAGCCAATTTTCATGACTAAGTATGAAAGACCTTATGGACTTGGATTTAAACTACTTGGGGGTGACCCCACATATATTATTCAAACTCCATGACCAGTGATTAGTGATGATGATGCCAACAATGAAGCAAAGTCCGATCATTACCTCACCTTTGATGACCTAGCTAAAACCAACCTATTTGATAACAATACCATTTGTACCCTTACTTTGGTCATTCATCCCAACCCTTTGCCATTATATTATCCCCAACTAATAGACTCAGACCAACAAGAATATAATCTTCCAATTGATGAGTTCCAAAATGATGAGGCATTATGTGACTTCTTATGCCTTAGAAACAATGTTCCGTTGGGAGATAACAAATCAAGATTTTTAACCACATTAGATCCTATAGCCTATTTTGGAAAGTGAGTGAACACCCTTAGCCAAAAACAAATAAGTAAAACATTGAGGTCCCAAAGTGAAAACCTCCTTGAGATGCTTTTTGACCAAGAAAAAAGTAAAGATAAAGGCCAGTCTAGTAGTGAAAACCTATTCCAAGTGCCATTAGATGGGGGTGTTCATTTTTCTTCAAATTTAGACCAAGAGACCACCAATGATGAACTTGCCTACGAATCTGAGTTCAGCTTTGAGTAACAAGTATTTGATATAATTGTTAGGTTGTGGAGCTAAAAGCTTCAACTGTTGCAAACATGGAGGAGGTTGTTGAGTTTCAGGGAGACCGGCGTCCGCAAATTGCAGTACAAAATGAAACCGACATTGGCAGGTGTGAGCTGAAGACAACCGACATCAGCAAGAGGTCGGCCGACGTCAGTCACCTCCAGGTAGACAGGGACCGACGTCGGTCGCCTGTGGCAGTTATAGAACTGTTCGTTACATGGACAGTTAGTTCGTTGAACCGAGAGTTTGCACGTAAAGGCTAATTATAGTCTTGAGTTGCGTGTCTAATTATTGTAATTAAGAAAGTCTAATTATTGTATGCATGAGATCTATATAATAGACTCATGGGCTGTATTGTAAAAGTGTGCTAGAAAGCCATTGAGCTTGAAGAGAGAGCTATAGTAGCTCCTCCTAGTTCCAAAGGGGTGCTGAGTGTGAATGATCAGGGAGAGTTGCAGGTTGTGCAAGTTCTACTAAGAGATCCACTGAGGTACTGGTTGAAGAATCATAAGGACTTGGTGAGGCAAGGACAAGGGTTCTTCAGGGTGTAGAGACATCTACATGGTGAGTAAGGTCTGTTGATTTGCAAGTGGCAGCAAGAAAAGGGAGATCTACTTGGAGTACAATTGTGTACTTGGTGTATTGGCAGCGTTGTTACTGACTGGTGAAAGTGAACACCAACTTTGTATTGGAGTTGATTTTTGGGACTATAAGAGAGAGAGGGAAGAAGTCCTTGAGGTGTGGCAAGCCTTTGAGGTGGAAGAAGTCGCATCTTCTTTACTATATTTTCTTTTGAGTGATTATTAATACAATTATGTATTATCTCTCATATCCTGTGTTGTTTCATATTTCTAGTTACTTATTATTTTGGTTAAATTTCGTGTTTAGTTGCTTATACAAGAGGTAATCATATGTGTTCTAATTGAGGAGCAAGATCCTGACAGTTGGTATCAGAGCCAGGTTGTAGGTTCTAGAGCTTGATACCACTTGACAGTTGGTATCAGAGCTTTTGATTGGGTTGACTAACAGGTGGTTCAAATATGGTTAGTGTTTTTTGATTACAGGTCACTCTCAGGGGTTTCAGATTGAGTGGGAGTATAGCAATGGCAGAAGAAAGTAAGCTACGAATGGAGAAACTGAATAGCACAAATAGTCTGATTGATGGAAAGAAAGAGCAGGTAAAGGAAGATTATTGGTTGCTAGAAGATCAGCATGTAGAAGTAGATGTTGTAGGTGTTGTTGCACAGGTTGCTCTGGATAAAGTAGAATCTTTGTTTACAGATTTGTTTGCCTCTTTCCATGCAGCCCGAAATAGAGCATCTTTTCATGGGTATGTCTTTGGAGACTTTGGAGAGATTTATTTAGGGGTTGGTGAGCCTTGTCAGATTATTGACGAAGGGAAAGTGAAGCTAAAATTGCAGACAGATAACACACGGGTGTTGAAGGAGGTCATGCAGGTACCAGTCTTGGAGATGAGTCTAATTTCTTCAGGAAAGTTTGGTGATGAGAGATGCACAGTAACTCTCACAGTAGATGCAATTGAATTAGACGGTGGTAAGAAAGTAGGTATCCTTTATCTATCTACTTATATTACTGATTCACCTTTTGTTACAGAGATGTGGCTTTGTAGGCTTGGTCACATATGTAGGAGGAAAATACATGTTCTTAAGCGAAAGACAGATATCTTTGACAAACTTAAAAATTGGAAAGCCTTAGTGTTAATGGAGGAGATGACGGACAGAGATCAGCTGAGGGGACTGAATTATTCTAAGAAAGGTTGTGTTGATTTGAACAAAGTTTTGATCTAAAAAGAGCTTACGGGTAAAAAGTCATCACTCACAGGCAAACACAGGTACCGACGTCGATCAAAAAAAACTGACGTGGAACAGACAGGCACTGACGTCGGTCATGTGCAGATCAGCAGAGTCAGTGGTGTTGGGTAGAAGGAATCGACGTCGGTCATACAGTAACCGACGTCGACAAGAGGTACACCGGTGTCGGTCAGGAAATCGACATCGGCAGACAGGGTCAATTGCAGGGAACTGATGTCGGTCGGGTGCATATTGGGAGATGACTGAAATCGGTCACTGGAAAGGATATTGGGCAGACAGCAAGCTGTCAAGGAGTCTCAAACGCCCATATGGAGGACTGAAAGGGTAAGTGGACCTCATATTCGTTGTTCACCTTCTTACTAATTGCTTACTAATGGTTGAAAACCAGGAAGACGTGAAGAGGCAATGCAGGTAGAATCTAAAAATAGTGGGAGCTTGGCATGGATGAGGAGTGTGAGTCTTTGGAGAAGAACCAAACAGGAGTTTATTGGTGGAGTTGTCAGCTGGAAGAAAGCACTGAAAGACGGATGGATTCTCAAGTTAAAGAAGAGAGTGGATGGATACGTGAGACAAAAGGCCAAGGTATATGGTCTTGAGGAAGCTGCAGGACAGTGGTACAGGTTTTGACAGGTGGATGACAAAGTAGGGCTTTAGTCAATGTCAGTGTAACTATTGTGTTTGTTTTACCAGGTGGATGATGAGTCACGACATTATCCAGTTACTGTATGTGGATGGTATGCTTGTAGCAGGTTTGTACATGCAGGGATTTGCTGAGCTAAAGGTAAGGTTAGTTCAGAGGTATGTCAAAAAAAATTTGGGAGCAGCGAAATTCTTTGGCATAAGAGACATGGAGATTTTTTGGTCTCTAGTGGGAGCTGATATGTAGGTTCAGATGTGGCAGGTTACTTGGATGACAGGAAAGGCATCATAGAGTGTGTGGTGGGTGGTCTTCAAGATGGAGCTTAAAGAGGGATACAAGCTAGGAAATAAATTAGATGGTGTACAGGTACAGGTACACTTGTAGCTATTTATCTCCAAGTGAGAGATTGTTAGGTTATGGAGCTAAAAGCTTCAACTGTTGCAAACATGGAGGAGGTTGCTGAGTTCCAGGGAGACCAACGTTGGCAAATTATAGTGCAGAATGAAACTGACATCGACAGGTGTGAGCTAAAGACAACTGGCATCGGCAAGAGGTCGGCCGACGTCGATCACCTCCAGGTAGACAGGGACCGACGTCGGTCGCATGTGGCAGTTCCAGAACTGTTCATTACACAGACAGTTAGTTCGTTGAATCGAGAGTTTGCATGTAAAGGCTAATTATAGTCTTGAGTTGTGTGTCTAATTATTGTAATTAAGAAAGTCTAATTATTGTATGCATGAGATATATATAATAGACTCATGGGTTGTATTGTAAAAGTGTGCTAGAAAGCCATTGAGCTTGAAGAGAGAGCTAGAGTAGCTCCTAGTTCCAAAGGGGTGCTGAGTGTGTATGACCAGGGAGAGTTACAGGTTGTGCAAGTTCTACTAGGAGATCCACTGGGGTACTGGTTGAAGAATCATAAGGACTTGGTGAGGCAAGGACAAGGGTTCTTCAAGGTGTAGAGACATCTACAGGGTGAGTAAGGTCTGTTGATTTGCAGGTGGCAGCAAGAAAAGGGAGATCTACTTGGAGTACGGTTGTGTACTTGGTGTACTGGCAGCATTGTTACTGACTGGTGGAGGTGAACACCAACTCTGTATTAGAGTTGATTGTTGGGACCGTAAGAGAGAGGGAAGAAGTCCTTAAGGTGGGCAAGCCTTTAAGGTGGAAGAAGAAGTGGCATCTTCTTTACTGTATTTTCTTCTGAGTGATTATTAATACAATTGTGTATTGTCTCTCATATCTTGTGTTGTTTCATATTTCTAGTTACTTATTATTTTGGTTAAATTCTGTGTTTAGTTGCTAATACAAGAGGTAATCATATGTGCTCTAATTGAGGAGCAAGATCCTGACAATATTTCTTCAAGAATTTTTTACTATTTTTATCAGATGGCCAGATCTCCCATTAGGGGACTCAAATTCATCAAGCCTAGAAAAATTTGAAGAACAAGTCCTAACTGAGGACCTTGACATAATCCAATAGTTCAAGTCGTTACCTACTATTCTAAAAAATAGTTCAACCCTTTTAGTCAAAGATATAACAGAGATAACTATCAAAACTCCATCAAACCTAAAATAGATAAAATTAGGTACATCCCTCACTGAGGAGGAACATGACATCTTTATAACTATGTTGAGAGAATTTGTAGATATCTTTGTATGGGCCTATTCTAACATGCCCGGTTTAGATCCCATCTTGGCAATGCACCACCTTATGGTTAATCCTGATGCCAAACTGATAAAACAAAATTTAAGTAAGATACATCTTCTTATTGTTGTATTGGTAAAGAAAGAGTTAAAAATACTCTTAGAAGCAGGATGTATCTGATCCATTGACTACTCAGAATGGATCTCTAATATGGTACCTATTAGTAAAAAGCCTAAAGAGATCAAAATTTATATTGATTTTTGAGACATCAACAAAGCTTGTCTTAAAGATGATTTTCCCTTGCCTAATATCGACATAATCATCAACTCCATGATAGGTTATGAAATTCTTTCATTCATGGATGGCTTTTCAGGATACAACCAGATCAGAATAGCACTAGAAGACCAACATAAAATAACATTCACCATTCCATGGAGAACATTTTGCCATCAAGTAATGCCATTTGGCCTTAAAAATTCTAGAGCTACATATAAAAGGGTCATGACAGTCATATTCCATGATATGATACATGATATTATTAAAGACTATGTCGATGATATATTAGGAAAATCCAAAACTAGGGCTGATCATCCAGTAATGTTGGATAAGATATTTGAAAGGTAACAGGAGTACAAAGTTAGACTCAATCTAAAAAAATGTGTGTTCTATGTAACTTTAAGAAAGTTACTTGGCTTCATCATGTCTCGTAGAGGTATTGAAGTCACGCCAACTAAAGTCCACGCTATAATCGAGATGCCACTAGCAACTAATTTAAAACAACTTCATAGTTTGCAGGGTAAGATCCAATCAATCTGATGCTTCATCTCTCAGTTAGCACACAAGTTTCATCTATTTACATACCTTATGAATAAATAAATTACATTTCAATGGGATGATCACTACCAAACATCTTTTCAACAACTCAAAAATTATCTTATTAATCTGCCTGTTTTATTATCTCCTATGCTAGAAAAACCATTCTTGTTATACCTATCAACTGTTGACCATGCTTTGGGGGAACTCTTGGCTCAACATGATGACAATATAAAAGAGCATGTTGTATACTACCTAAGTTGTACCTTGGTTACATATGAACATAACTATGCACCTATTGAAAAAGCTTGTCTATCCATGGTCTTCATAGCTCAAAAATTGTGCCAGTACATGTTGAATAATAAGACCATAGTCATTTTAAAAGTAGATCCACTCAAGTATTTACTATCTAAAATAGCTTTGCAAGGTAGAATGGCTAAATAGATCATGTTTCTCAGTGAGTTTGACATAGAGTATGTCAATCAGAAGGCAATCAAGGGACAAGTTCTTACAAATCAACTTGTTGAAGCACCTCTCATAAACACACAACCACTCACATTTTAATTTCTTGATGAATCCATAATGAACATCATTGACACACCCCTTGAGGATCAGACCTAAAAGCTATATTTTGATGATTTATTTATTGTACATAGATCAGGGGCAGGCCTATTGTTTATTACACCACAAGGGGATCTAATCCCTAAATCATTTCGAATAAGCTTTCTTTGTACAAACAACATGGTTGAGTATGAAGCACTTATTGTAGGACTTTGACAAGCAGTGTATTGGAATATATCTCATCTCTAAGTTTATGGTGATTCTCAGTTAATCATCAATCAGGTCACAAATCATTTTCAGACCAAAGATAACAAGTTGGTTCCATATGAAGCCATGATCGACACTCTTAAAAAATAAATTATCAACATTCAGTTTGAGCACATACCAAGGGCTAGTAACAAAACTGCATATGGCATGACTACTATTAGCTCTCTGATTTGACAAATAGATAAAGCTAGAGAGTATCAATTTTTTGTCGAGTATTTGTCAGCACCAGCTCATGAGCCTTCAACCATTGTAATGATTTGTGATATTGTTGGTCCTAATTTTATCTGGTATTCAGACCTTTACAACTACCTTCATGACCAATTTTTGCCACCTAACCTATCTCAAAACTAAACTAAAGCCTTTATTCATCATTCCACTTGTTATATTATACTTAGATCCACCCTTTACCACCATAGTTTTGATAGAAATATACTTTGTTGTTTAACTTCGGTAGAGTCTACACTAGCGTTAAGAGAAGTTCATGGAGTATGTGGTGCTCATTCTAGCGAGGTTGTTTTATCCAAAAATCTCCTGCATAATAGTTATTATTGGCCCATAATAGATTTAGATGTTGTTGCATATGTAAAAAAGTGTGACAAATGTCAATGGCATGCTAATCTGATTCATGCCCTAGTAGAAACTCTGAAACTAATGTTGACACTATAGCTATTTTCTACATGGGGACTTGACCTCATTGAGAAGATCAACCTCACTTCATCTAATAGCCATAAACATATCCTTACCACCACCGAGTATTTCACTAAGTGGGTTGAAGCTATATCCCTCACGTGACTAGAAAGCAAATTTCCAAATTCATCTTCAACCATCTAATTTACCACTACGATATCCCCTCTAATATTATATCTGATAATAGAGGATCATTCAAAAACAAGGATGTAGACCAACTATATATTGAATATAACATCACACAACATTTTTATACAGAATATTACCCTTAAGGTAATGGCCAAGCTGAGGCATCCAACAAAACCATTGTCAATACTCTCAAAAATATTATCAACGATGTCAGTCATGATTATCACTTGCAGATATTCCCTATTTTTTGGGCATACCGTACCAATCATTGTACTCCCATAAGAGATACTCCATACTCACTTATTTATGGTACTGAATTTATCCTTCCCATTAAGGACAAATTGCCTTCATTGCACATCTCTTTCAAGCATGTCCTAGATGATCATGACTATCGAGTAGCTCCCTATAAGAGTTAGACCTACTTGATGAGAAATGCACAGTTGCACTCAATAATATTCAAGCATATCAAAATCGACTCAAAGGCCACTATATTCGACATGTTAAGTATAGAATATTTGAACTTGGTGATCTTGTTCTTAAAGAAAACCAAAAGAATACCATGATTGAGAAGAAGCATAAAGGGAAATTCAAAACAAACTAGATAGGGCCTTTCATCATTACTACAGATTATGGATGGGAGCATATAGGCTTACCACACTAGATGGAGATGAACTTCTTGAGCTGATGAATATTATTCATCTCAAGTGGTACTATGTTTGAGTGCTAAAGTTTATTTTTTGTAAGGACCATTTTAGTTATGCCATTGTATTACTATTATTCTTTGTACAAATATCATCCTTATCCATCCTCTTCATCATATCTGCTTTTCACTTTTGACCTATCAGCACAGTGTGTTCTAAATCCTAGCCCATTTGACCTTGGTTTTTGCCATTCATTACGTAGTTTCAGCATTGAGGTATCTAATCAGTTTCATCATTTGGTTCAAGTACTTCAAACAAAGATTATATTTTAGAACAGTGTGACAGAAGTTTTGGCAGTTGCATCCTTCATTTTTTATTCCTTTCTTACCACCAGTCTTGCTAATAATTATAACCACCTTTGGGTAAATTAGTACCATTGATTTATGCCATTATGTCTTGGTTATAACCACCTATGGGCAAACTAAGGGCAACATTAAGCCTTGACATACCAACTTACCACTTCCTATGTCTTACTATGTCTTTTTACCAACTATGTCTATTTTGTTTGAATTGACTGCTACACTAGTCAAATTCCTCTACTGTAAAGGCAGAACTATAGTGACTTGAGGTCCTACTCTGGGACTATGTAAGCAACGCTCAATACTTATTGAGGTCAAGTCAATCATCTTTTTTACCACACTCTTGCCATTTTCAAAGTATCCTAAGTCACACTCTCACCATTTTGTGAGTAACTTAAGTCCCACTCTCACCGTTTTATGAGCTTGAACCATTTAGTGTCTCTTCATTCCTGATCAAGTTGATATACTTCAAAAAAAATCCAAAAATATTTGAAAAATCATTAGAAAAGAACAAAAATATTAACCACTTCTTTGCCTTAAGGATTTTGGAAACCCTTACTAAGTTACAAGCAAATTACTTGTCATTTAGTTTTCCCATCCTTTTTGACTTTTTTCTCCTACGCACTTGCCATTTTGCAAGACCATTCATATTCTTCTATCACATTCATTATATTTGTTTTCCTCAATTATCACATTCTTCCCATTCATTGGAATAACTACATTTAGCCTGAAGTTTTTTATTAGATATTACATCCATGGAACTATGTAGGTAGTGTCCACTTGCCTAGTGCATATGGAGACAGCTCGGCCACCCCCTTCTTTTTCCTCTATACCCCCATTTTGTTCATTTATTTATTTTTCACATATTTTCTAAGGGTAATGTTCATATGGTTTTTATTGTATTGTTTGTTTGCTTTTTTTTTGCTTATTTTGTTTGTCTATTTATTTGTTTGTTTGTTTTCAGCACTGTTGCCTTGATTTAGTTTATGTGTTTATTAGGTGATTTCTTACCCACACTTACACTTGAATTCATCCATATTCTTATATTTACATTGTCAACATGGTTTCTATCATTGGTGCATTATGTTCTATTGAGTATTAGATTTCGAGAGTCAGTCTTTATGTATATTTTGACCAAGTCCTCATGATGTTATACCATGATGCCTACCGACACATGTTATAACAAACCTAAGCTTCAAGAAGTCTATTCAGTAATTGTGACATCTCTTCAGCATCGACATCCCGATTCCATCCTAAGCATATCCCAAATAGCGTAATTAAACATGAAAGAATTTTAATTTTTACTAGTTCAAACAAGCATCTCCCTACTAGTAGGTTATTCCAATTCATCATTACCCTCTATGTTAAGTTATCATCCTCTTCAACCAAGTTTATCATGTTTGTCATAATTGGGGTCCAATGATTATAACCACCTATGGGTAAATCATTGCACATTATCCCACCTATATTTCTCAATGATTATAACCGCCTTTAGGCAAATCATTGTGTTGTCACCACTTTACTTTTTCTACCTATATAGGGGCATGTTATTATCTTATTTATCTATCCTAATTGGGGCAGTTCCATCTTCTCAATGATTATAACCACCTTTAGATAAATCATTGTGTTATCATATCATGTTGCCACTATTAGAGTACAATGTTTATAACCACCTTTGGGTAAATCTTTATACACCGTCCCACTTATATTTTCAATGACTTTGAATCCTATTCAAATATCATTATGTTTGCAACCTATCATCTTTCCTTTCTTTGGTCCTCTCATTTTTCTTCTTCCTTTTCAAGGGACCATTTTTTCACTTACTTGTGCCAACTGTTCCCTCAAGGGGACATCATACAATTAGTTTATCATCATTGTAGTTGTAGGCATACAAGACCTTTTCATTTTTTGAGAAGATGTTAATGTGTTTATAGCTTGCAACACCTTCCTAAATAGGGGTAAATTATAGACACCTAATTCTGGCCATCGATAACCTCCAACCAGGATTTTGAACAATTTTCATCAAAATGTACAATTTGGCTTAAAACATGCTAAATGATGTGATATATTCAAATGTTGATTTTGGATAAGGTATCCCTAAATGGGGCAATATAATTTATGGGCCAGTTAACTTTGATCAGATTATTTCAAATTAAAATATCAATTTTGTACTTGGGTGCTTTGGATTGCCCTTTCCTATCAAATCTCTTGCACAAGGCATGTTTCTTCATTATTTGTTGTTGGTAACATCCTAAATGGGATAATAGATCCAATGCATCTAATAATGACTTTCAATTCTATACCAATCAAATTTAAGACAAATAATAAGGCAATCTAATCAATTTGGGTAATTTATGCACAAAGTGCTTAAACATGCTTAAGAGCTAATTAAACCAAATTGGAGCCTAATTAAGATTTCCATGGAAACTTGTTGAATACTTGTTTTTAGAAATAAATGTTGAATATCTGCATCATCAGGTGACCTCATTTCTTGAAAAGACATCTCTAGGCCATAAATGCCACAAATATCAGGATTCATGCCCTCCATGCCTCTTAATTACCCCTTCTTCCAATGTCATGATGAGGATAATTATAAACTTAATTCTAAAAATGAATTAATTCTCAACCACACCTCTCAATCTTAGGATGGATGATTCAGGTTGATTCTAGACATTTTCAAAAATCTATAAATAGAGAGGCCATGAACATCATTTATAAGCTATTTTGGTGCAAAGTTATGCTCAAATATCTTCAAAGACAGGATTATGCAAATTTATAATGTAAAATTGATTACAAAGCTTCATAAAACTAGTGTTACCATGCCAAATTGATTCTAAACCATGCCAAGCCACAAGCCAAATGTGCCAAAGAGAGATGGAGGTAGCCAAGCTTCCATTGCCAAGGACTTCATGAGCACAAAGTTGAGCAAGCCACTACAATAAGCATTTTGGAGCATCCAAGGAAGGTAAAAGAGGATTTCTTTTGCATTTTAGTTGTGTGTTTTATTCATATTTGTTAACTAAGCTCTCTCTAGTGTCTAGGCCTAGAGGTGTTATGCTAGTTAGTGTATGTTATGCTAATTAGTGTATTTTTTTTTTTTCATTTTAAAACTAACACCATACTAACCATCGTCTCTTGAGTCAAATTCTTAGATTCACATTTATTGTTCATAAAAATGTTTTATATAAAGTGATTTATTAGTTAAAGGTTCATACTAACATTGATACTTCAAAATTTGAAGCACTTGTAGGACATTTATCCTTGGTCAAATAACTCACATTTGACCATGTTGAACTTCCATTAGTAGGACCATCCCACAATCTACCTCTATACATCAAGGTTATCATTTCCAAACACAAGGTCAAATAGTTACTCATAAATAATGGGTCAAGATTGAACATCTAACACTAATTTTTTTTAAGCGCCTTGGGTATTTTGAATAAACATTGAAAACCAATATCATCACCATCAAATCGTATGATAATGCAGAGTGAGAATCAATTGGTACTATTCACTTGTCCATGTTTGTCCTATCACATACCAAACCCTCTTCCACGTCATTGACATTGATTTACCATATAATATCCTATTAGGATGCCCATGAATTCATGCCATGCATGTTGTTCCCTCCACTTATCATCAATGTATCAAGTTCATACACTCTAGTATGGAGTGACTATCCTTGGTGACTCACAACCGTACCTATATTGTAAAATTTTATATGGAAGGTACTATAAAATTAAACATTATCCTATCAATAAGTGTACCCATAATAAGGATAATCATGTGGCACTAGTGGATTCTAAATTATCCTCCTATATCTATTTGGATGACCTACCATCCAAATCCAACAACTCACCTCCCCAATCCACATCACACTTCAAAATCATATATAAGGAGGGTTGTGAATATGAGATTCATAATGCTTTCCATGTTGAAAAACTTCCCACTTACCCAATGAGCCATGTCAAGCCCACCATGTATCAATTGAAGAAAATAAACTCCTATAAAGTTGGTTCTCTCTCCTTTGTAAGAAATGGCTTCCTTGACAATGAGTAGGTTAAGAGTTTTGGAGACTCTTGGGTATATGGTGATGGTTTTGCCTCATGTTATCAAAGAAAGGAATACCCCATCAACAAAATGATATGTGAAATCATGGACTACAAAGTTAAAGTCTTGGGTATTAATAAACAAGGGATCCTTGGGCCTATTCCCCTTTTTGAGCATTGATAAAATCATAGTATTGAATACAAACACCCTAGGATGACCCCTATAATCTTGATAGTGATAGTACTATGATGTCTGATGAGAAATATTCTGATAGTGACACAAAGTCATTTTATATCCTATAGAATGAGCTCAATAGCACTATTATTTTCAATCACATAGTCATCCTCACTATCCACCTAGACCTCTAATACCTCAAATTTATAGACTAAGACCAACATGATCATATAACCCTGGATATATTTCAAATTGATAAAGCTATAATTTTTTGGGGGGTTGTGGGATGGATTCCCACCTAGTGATTATAAGGAAGGATTTGAAATCAGTCTCGATGCAACTACCTACTTTGGGGAGTAATAAGAGTTCCTCAATCATAAAAAAAAAATAATGTCCCTTAACAAAAACCTCTCTGAGGCACTATTAGACAATCACAAAAATCAAAATAAAGACATGTTCATTAGTGAAAACCTTTTTAAGGCACAAATTGACATGAAACTTTAATCTTCCCATAAGTTGAAACATCATAATGATCATAAGATCATTGAAATCAAAGTCGATATTAGTTGATATGAAAAAGAAATATATGGTAAATTGGTAAGGGAATTTTTAAACACATTCACATAGTCATTACCTGACATATTTGATATAGACTCATCTTTTATGGGAGGTAAAGATGAGTCTAAATAGTACCAAACAAATTAATAATATCACCTTCTTCCTATGCCAACATAACTACAAAATGGTTCCACACTGCTCTTTGAGGATACCATTGATGTTAATATTAGAATGGAGGATAATCCTAAGATAATAAAGCATGAAGCTTTAGTCACTCTAAAAGAACATGAAATTAAGGGAATTCATCGACACTTCATTTGGTCACACATTGATATGCCTAGGTTGGATCCATATTTAGTGGTCCATCATCTCTTTGTGTACCCAGATGCCAAGCCCATCAAACAAAATATATGAAAAATGTACCATAGAATAACACTTGTCAAAAATGAACTATATAAACTCTTGTATGTAGGATTTATTAGGCTGATTGATTACTTTGAATGGATATCAAACATCTTACCTATTAGCAATAACCCATTGAGGATTCATCTTTACACAAATTTCTATGACATCAACAATTTTTTCCCAAAAGATGACTTTCCCTTGCCTAATGTTGACATGATAGTTGAATCTATAGTAGGACATTAAATGTTATCACTTATGGATGGATTTTTTGGCTATAATCAAATTCATCACTTGAAGGCTAACAAAAGACATCATTAACCACCCCATGGAGGAAATTTTATTGTCGTGTCATGATCTTCAACTTGGAAAATGCAGGTGCTACATATCAAATAGCCATGACCATCATTTTCCATGATATGATGCACAACATTATCAAAGACTATATGGATGACATATTAGGCAAGTCAAAAATTTGAGCATAACACCCATCAGTGCTACGTAAAATCTTTAAGTAGCTCAAATAACATAAAGTGTAGCTTAATCCAAATAAATGTGTATTTAGGGTTACATTAGGTAAGCTAATGGGATTCATTATATCTCGTAGAGGCATCAAAGTAGACATGACCAAGGTTTAGGCCATAAAAAAAATCCCCCACCTTCTAATCTCAAATAATTGCATAGTTTATAGTGGAAAATCCAAGCCATCTTAAGGTTTATTTCACAGTTGGCAGATAAGTGTCACCCTTTCACGCATCTACTCAATAAAAAACTAAATTTCATTAGAACAGGGAATGTGAGGAAACATTTGAATGGATAAAATAATATCTATCGAATCCACTAGTGTTAGTTTCAGCAATCCTTAGAAAATATTTGTTGCTTTATATTTCAGTAACTTAGCATGTCATGGGAGAACTCTTGGCTCAGTATGACAATAATGAAATAAAATGATTCATATACTATTTAAGCAAGACTATGGTCACCTAAAAACTCAATTATTGACCTATTGAAAAGGCATGTTTGGTAGTAATCTTTGATTCACAAAAATTATGACATTATATGCCCAACAACAAGACCATTCTCATTGCCAAGGTTGACCCACTTAAATACCTCCTATCCAAAGAAACGCTTAGAGGTCAAATGGATAAATGGGTCATGTTTATCAATGAATTTAATATTAAATATGATAATTAGAAGGTAATCAAAGGTCAAGTACTTATGAATCAAGCTGAAATAGATCCATTATTAGACAAGCAACCATTGGCCATCAGGTTTCCTGATGAATCTATTCTATTCATCGATGAGTCTCGACTATGGAAGTTATGTTTTTATGGGTCTTTCACCACACATGGCTAAGGGATAGGCATTATGTTATTGATAGTATACGGAGACCTCATTCCTAAATCATTCCAAATTTCCTTTCTCTACAGCAATAATATTATAGATTGTGAGGCCCTCCTTATAGGTTTTTGATTGGCCATCTAATGAAATATCAAACACTTGTTTATATTTGGTGACTCCTAGTTAATCATGAAGATTTTTTCTTTATCACATGAAGAATTTCAACCAACATAGCATGTTTGACATGAACTTTGTCATGTCAAAGGGAATTATTTCCTATTTAACCTGGTTTAATACAAAAAGTGTCTCTAATTATTCCAACCAATCTTCAAGTGTTAGGGTCTGGAGCTAAAAGCTTCACCAAGGAGCACACCTAGCAGATTCGGGTCTACACAGACACTGGCGTCGGTCAGGAGCGACTGACGTCGGTCAGAGGCAGTTGCAGAGGCGCTGACGTCGGCAGAAGGTTGGCCGACGACGGTTACAGACAAGCAGCAGGAACCGACGTCCGTTACCTGTGTGTCCAGAAAGTTATTTCCGTGGACAGAAGCGAGTGTTTGCATGATGAGTTTGAGTTGTAGTCTCAAGCTCGCGTCTCTATTGTTGGAAATATTATTTTTAGAGCCCTTGTTCAAGTGGTTTAACTGCTTATTGGGTGTACATGCTCAAGTCTCCTAATTCTATATGTAGAATTAGATCTTCCTAGCTTATTGTATTGTAGAAGAATTAGTGTGTGAAGAACAGCACAGAATTGAATCAATGCAGGCTTGTTGGAGTTGATTGTTCTTGAGAGAGAGAGAGCTCTTGAGGAATAGAGATCTATTGAGAGATCTATACACCTAGGAGAGGTGTGGAAGAAAGAAGCTTTCTTCAATTGTATTCCTTTTGTAAAGAGTTTGTTAATACAAGTTTTCAGGGTGTTTTCTTGTATCTCTTGTTCTTGCAATTATCATTCTAATTACTTGTCAATCTGATTTAATTTCACATTTATTGCTTTCACAATTGTAATCTATTGTTGGATTGATCCCCCAACAAGTGGTATCAGAGCCTTGGTTGCAGGTTCAGAGCTTGATATCCAATAATTGGCATCAAAGTTCAGGTGCACTAACAGGTGGTTCAGATCTGTGTGGTGTGTATTGATTACAGGTTCTCACAGGGGTTTCTGCAGAGATTTCTGTTTGAGTGGGAGAAGCAATGGCAGATGAAAGTAAATTGAGAATGGAAAAGTTCAATGGCAAAAATTACCAACACTGGAGAATGCAGATAGAGGATTATCTGTATCAGAAAGATCTCTATTTACCATTAGGTGGGGTTGCAAAGAAGCCCAAAGACATGGAGGATGAAGAATGGAAAGTTTTTGACAAAAAGGCTCTGGGGTCTATAACACTGAGTCTAGCATCCACTGTGATATCCAATTTATCACAGGCAAAGTCCACGATAGAGTTGATGACTACGTTAGCAAATTTATATGAAAAACCCTCAGCTTCCAATAAGGTATATCTTATGAAGCAGTTATTTAATTTGCATATGAATGAAGGTGGATCTGTTTCTACTCATCTGAATGATTTCAATGAAATTGTGAATCAATTAAGTTCAGTGATTATAGTGTTTGATGATGAAATAAAAGCTCTTTGAATATTATGTTTTTTGCCTGAAAGCTGGCATGGCTTAGTAATGGCAGTAAGTAATACTGCATCTGCATCAAATATTTTGAAAGTAGAGGATGTTGTTAGTGTTATCTTGAATGAGAAAATACGCAAGAAAAGCACAAAAGAGACATCTGGGAACGCTTTAAGTTTTGAGAGCAGGGGAAGGCAGAAAGAGAAGAGCAAGAAAGGCAGATCAAGATCCAAGTCAAAGGGGAAAGGCAGATCTAAATCCAGAAATGGCAGAAGGCCACAATGCTGGAATTGTGAAAAGATGGGGCACATAAGCAGAGATTGTTGGTCAAACCCTAAGGAGGACAATCAACACGAAGGAAAGGAAGAAGCTAAGATTGCAGGTATTGCACAAGATGCTTTAATTTTCTCTCTGCATAATAATATAGAATCTTGGGTATTAGATTCTGGTGCATCTTTTCATGCTACCCCTAACAGGGAATATTTCAGTGACTATATCCATGGAGATTTTGGAATAATGTATCTAGGGGATGATGAACTCTATAAAATAATTGGCAAAGGTAAAGTGCAGCTGAAGATGCAGAATAGCAACACATGGGTGTTGAGAGATGTGATGCATATTCCTAACTTGAAGAGAAATTTGATTTCTACAGGAAAGTTAAGGGATGAGGGTTATACAGTAACTCTCATAGCAGAATCTTGGAAGGTGACCAAGGGTGCACTTGTTATGGCCAGAGGTAAGAGAGAAGGTACTCTCTATTTGTGTAATTGTGTTACTAACAAATCTCTTTCTGTATTATCTACTTCAGATGTGGACGCTAAATTGTGGCACTCAAGGCTTGGCCACATGAGTGAGAAGGGGATGTCAATTCTTAAGTCCAAAGGTATGCTTTCAGATTTAAAAGGCATAGATCTAGAGTTTTGTGAGCACTGTGTATTTGGAAAATAGAAAAAGGTTAGTTTTCTCAAAACTGGGTCTACTAAGAAGAGGCATAAGTTGGAGCTTGTTCACACAGACGTGTGGGGACCGACTCAAGTTGCTTCCATTGGAGGATCACAGTACTATGTATCTTTCATAGATGATGCTACAAAGAAGGTATGGATCTATTATATTAGAAGAAAATCTGATGTATTTGAGACTTTTAAAGTTTGAAAAGCTATGGTTGATAATGAAACAAAAAAAAGATTAAAGTGCCTAAGATCAGACAATGGTGGTGAGTTCTGCAGTCATAAGTTCAGAGATTATTGTTACATGCATGGAATCCGTAGGCAAAAGACGGTTCCAAGGACACCTCAGCAGAATGGTATTATTGAAAGGATGAACAGGACAATAATGGAGCGTGCAAGATGTATGAGATTGCATGCCGGTTTGCCCTTACAGTTTTGAGCACAAGCTGTTGACACTGCAGCGTACCTGATTAACAGAGGACCCTCTACAGCGCTGGATGGTGGTATTCCAGAAGAGGCATGGACAGGTAAAAAGGTTGATCTCTCATATCTCAAAGTTTTTGGTTGTGAAGCCTTTGTGCATATAGATAAGAAAAATAGAAAGAAGCTTGATGCTAAGTCTATGAGATGCATGTTTATTGGCTATGGCTCAGATGATTTTGGTTACAGATTGTGGAATCTAGAAACTAACAAGGTAATCAGGAACCGTGATGTTGTTTTCAACGAAAGAGTGATGTATTGTGATCAGCTAAGGAAGCTGAATCAATCTGAGTAGAGCAATGGTGAATTGGATGAGGTGAAAGTCCAAGATGAGCTCGCGGGAAAAAGAAATAATCACTTGCAGAAAAACACAGAGATCGACATCGGCAGGTTAGGAACCGGCGTCGGCAGTACAGAAACTGGCATCGGCCGTACAAAGACCGACGTCGGCAGTACAAGTACCGAGGTCGGTTAGGCAGAACCGACGTCGGTTAGTAACAGGTCTGCAGGTGACCGAGGTCGGTCACTGTCAGAGAATTTGGGTGGACAGCGTGTTGTGGACGAGTCTCAGACACCCATCAGAAGGTCAGAAAGGGTGAGTAAGCCTCCAATTAGATATTCTCCTTCTTTATTTTATTTATTGCTAACTGATGGTGGAGAATCAGAGAGTTTTGAAGAAGCAATACAGGTAGAGTCCAAGAGTCAGAGGGAGCGTGACATGGTTGAGGAGTTGGAGTCCTTAAGAGAGAACCAAACATGGGATTTGGTTGAATTGCCAACTGGTAAGAGAACACTCAAAAACAGATGGACCTACAGGTTGAAGGAAGGTGAGAATGGACAGATGAGATATAAGGCTAGATTAGTAGTGAAAGGATTTGCACAAAAGCCAGGTATCGACTTTGATGAGATTTTTTCTCCTGTTGTTAAAATAACTTCAATAAGGGTTGTATTGTCTTTAGTTGCTTTTGAGGATTTGCATCTTGAGCAGCTAGATGTTAAGACAGCATTTCTTCATGGAGATTTGGATGAGGAAATTTATATGGAACAGCCAGAAGGATTCGAGGTCAAGGGTAAGGAGAAGTTTGTGTGCAGGTTGAAGAAAAGCTTGTATGGCCTCAAGCAAGCTCCTAGGCAATGGTACTTAAAATTTGACAGGTTTATGACTGAGCATGGCTACAATAGGTGTCAATCAGACCATTGTATGTATTTCAAGAGATTTGATAACGGTAGATATATTATTCTATTGTTGTATGTAGATGATATGCTAGTTGCAGGATCACACATGCAGGATATCTCTGAGCTTAAGGTGAAATTAGCTCAAACATTTGCTATGAAAGATTTGGGAGCAGCAAAGAAAATCCTTGGCATGAGCATTAAGAGAGACAGGGAAAATCACAGGTTGATATTGTCTCAAGAAGATTATGTGGACAAGGTGTTGAAACGGTTCAATATGCAGGATGTTAAACCGATAAGCACACCTTTGGCTGGACATTTTAAGTTGAGTAAAGAACAATGTCCTAATTCATATGATGAGGTAGAGTACATGAGTAAGGTTCCATATTCTTTCGTAGTAGGGAGTTTGATGTATGCAATGGTGTGTACTAGACCGGATATTGCCCAAGCAGTGGGAGTGGTAAGTATATGGCCAATCCAGGTAAGGAACATTGAAAAGCAGTTCAATGGATCCTTAGATATCTGAGAGGAACTAGCAGTAGGCACTTGTGCTATGGAGGTTTAGATACTTCTCTACATGGCTATGTAAATTCAGATATGGCAGGTGATTTGGATGGCAGGAGGAGCACTACAGGTTATGTTTTTACTGTAGGTGGAACGGCGGTTAGCTGGATATCTAAGTTGCAAAAGGTTGTTGCCTTGTCAACTACAGAAGCAGAATATATTGCAGCCACAGAAGCTAGCAAGGAGATGATATGGATGGCACGGTTCATGGATGAGCTTGGTAGGGAGCATGAGAGTTGCAGATTGTATAGTGACAGTCAGAGTGCAATCCATTTGGCTAAGAATTCAGCCTTTCATTCAAGAACAAAGTACATATAGCTAAGGTATCACTTCATACGACAGGTATTGGAAGATGGTGAGTTGAAGCTGGAGAAGATCCATACAGATAAGAATCCTGCTGATATGTTAACCAAGCAGGTTACAAAGGAGAAGTTGAATCTTCATTCAACTTTTGTTGGTCTTCATGATTGAGTTGAAGATGGAGGAGCTAGAAGATGTTGCTGTACAGGTACTGGTGCAGCTGTTTATCTCCAAGTGGGAGATTGTTAGGGTGTGGAGCTAAAAGCTTCACCAAGGAGCACACCTAGCAGATTCGGGTCTACACAGACACCGGCGTCGGTCAGGAGCGACCGACGTCGGTCAGAGGCAGTTGCAGAGGCACCGACGTCGGTAGAAGGTCGGCTGACGACGGTTACAGACAAGCAGCAGGAACCGACGTCGATTACCTGCGTGTCCAAAAAGCTATTTCCGTGGATAGAAGCGAGTGTTTGCATGATGAGTTTGAGTTGTAGTCTCAAGCTCGCGTCTCTATTGTTGGCAATACTATTTTTAGAGTCTTTGTTCAAGTGGCTTAACTGCTTGTTGGGTGTACATGCTCAAGTCTCCTAATTCTATATGTAGAATTAGATCTTCCTAGCTTATTGTATTGTAGAAGAATTGGTGTGTGAAGAACAGTACAGAATTGAATCAATCCAGGCTTGTTGGAGTTGATTGTTCTTGAGAGAGAGAGCTCTTGAGGAATAGAGATCTATTGAGAGATCTATACACCTAGGAGAGGTGTGGAATAAAGAAGCTTTCTTCAATTGTATTCTTTTTGTAAAGAGTTTGTTAATACAAGTTTTCAAGGTGTTTTCTTGTATCTCTTGTTCTTGCTATTATCATTCTAATTACTTGTCAATCTGATTTAATTCCACGTTTATTGCTTTCACAATTGTAATCTATTGTTGGATTGATCCCCCAACATCAAGTACTTCAAAATTTATATCTCACTTGAAAAGTATAATCTCTAAGTTAAATTGAACATTGGGTTTGTCCAACATTGTTGGATGAAGTAGATAGAGAAAAAGAATTCAATCTCATCATTAATTGTAAAAATTGGGTGAAAAAACCATCTATACCCATCTACAAGGATTGAACATTAATAAGCAAATGATTAATGTGGCCACCCATAAGTACATGCAGTAATGTACATGATGTAATGCAAGGTACCTCTATTCTTAAGTTATTAGAAAATATGATGAGTTAGCATCTAAAATTAGTGATTTTTCGTACAACTCTAAATATGAAGTGATACTTGTATTTGGACAAGTTTTCAAATTATGCTAGATTAGATTATTTTTGATCTTTTTTCTGACTCTTATTAGAAATGGATAGGCCTAGATGGGTAGCAAACTAGTTTAAAATGGCAAACTTAAAACACCAAAGAGGGGAGAGGTAGAGTATAACAGGAAACATAAGTGAAAGTTTTATATATTAATTCAAAACTCTCTCATATCAACTTGAATACCACAACTACTGTTATTCAAATAAACTTTCACAAAAAACCTTCAAAAACTAACTATATTCTATCATTGATAATATTTACTCTCATACTATGTTTTTTGCTATAAGATGTAGTTTTAGTTGTTATGTTACAAGATGTATCTACAGGTGTTATGCTATAGGATGCAGCTACGGGTTGTTATAAGTTGTTGTATATGTTGTTACAAACTACTTCTATGTACCATGGACTAATATTATTATAGCTTGTTTTTGCTTGTTACAGGGTGTTTCTATTTACTGTAGGTTGATTATGCTCTTTGTTGTAAGTTACTATTGTTTATTACAGGGTACTGCTCTACACATTCTCTATTACATGCTCCAGGCTCTATATTGTCCTCTTTTATTTTAGCTGCTTCTATGTATATCTCTTCACATTTTAAAATTATGTTTATCTTTTTCTTTTTTATCTTCTATTGATTATTCTTCCACCTACCACATATTTTCCTCCCAAACTAAAATGATTTCCAAAAATTCAATTTGAACTATGTATTTATTTTATTTGGTTGCAACTAGGTGATTCCAAAACAGAGGAGGTAGGTGGGAGGACAAGAATAAAACAATTAACACCCCCCACCCTTATTATTGACCTTCCTACCATGCTCTATAGAACTCTTTTCAACCTTCAAAACATCTCTATAACTTCTTTTTACCTGTTCATTTACATATGGACTCATTTTATGTATGTCCAAAGCTTAACTGGTGAACTCAAGAGCTAACATATATCCATCTAGGGCCAATTTTTTTGCATCTAAGACCCCTAACCTTCCTTTTAAACATATAAAACTATCTTTTGATAAAGGCTTACTAAATATATTAGCTACATGTTGATCTAACTTATAAAATTTAATCTCTATCATATGGGTTTCAACTAACTCTCAAATGAAGTGATACATGATTGTAATGTGTTTGCTCCTACCATGAAAGACATGGCTCTTTGACAATGCTATGAAGGATATATTATCACAATAGATCGTATAAGCTCCTTGTTGTTCCTCATGCAAATATTAAAGTATCCTTCTTAACCATATATCTTGGCATGTTGTTGCATTGGTTGCTATGTACTCCACTTTAGTTGTAGAAAGTGAAACTATGGTTTGTTTCTTAGAAGCCTAAGATATGGCTCCTGACCCAAAATGAAATACATACCCCAAAGTGCTCTTTCAATCATCAGGACTACTAGCCCAATCACTATCTATGTAGCCCACTAAACAAAACTCCATATCCTCTTGTTCCATTCATGTACCTCAATATCCTTTTACCTGCTTTCCAACGTGTCTCCTTTAGCATTTACATGAATCTAAATATGAGGCTAACTACATACATGATGTTCGACTTAGTTACAGGTAAATACATCAAACTTCCCACTAAACTCTTGTAGCATGTGGGGTCCACATTGTTGTTGCAATCATCCTTGCATAACTTCAAACTTGTCTTAGCTGGTGTAGCTATTGACTTGTGGTCCATCATCTTAAACCTTTCAAAAATCTATTTTGTTTACTTAGATTGACATATGAAGATTCCAATATCCATTTGCTTGACTTCTATAATAAGAAAGCACTTCAACAGGCCTCAATTGGTCATTTCAAACTCCTTTTTCATGGTTGATTTAAACTATTTAATGGACAGGTTTGCATTTCCTATAAAAATTAGATCATCTACATACAAAACAACAATTATAATATCACATTTGTTTGATTTGATGTAGAGAATAGGATCAATACCACTTTTGCTAAAGTTATTTCTCAACAAGTAAGAGTCTATATGAATATACCATGCCCTTGGTGCTTACTTAAGCACATACAATGCCTTTTTTAGCCTATATACCTTGTTCTCATGATCAAGAATCTCATATCTAGATGGCTATTCCACATAAACCTCTTCTTCTAATACTCCATTCAAGAAGGCTGACTTAACATCCATTTGATGCACCTTCTATTTGTATTGAGAAGCAATGACTATGATTGTCATCATTGTTTATAGTCTTACTACGGGTGAAAACTTCTCATTGTAGTTGCATCTAGGCCTTTGCTTATAGCCGTTCACCACTAATATTGCCTTATGCCTCTCTGTGTTGCCTTTGAGAGTGGTTTTTGTCTTGTACACCCACTTGACTCCTATAACTTCTTTTCCTTTAGAAAGGTCAACTAGTTCCTAAGTCTTATTTTTACCTCTAGCATGCATTTCTTCATCCATTACCTCACACCACTTGTTATCCTTGATTGCTTCCTCAAATTAGATAGGATCAATTGATAAAAAGAAAGCATAACTCATTGTTTCATCTTGATTTTATTCATACCTTGACTACTCATACACTTCTTACAAGCTCCTTGCCCTTGTTAGTCATTGGCTTGAGTTGGAGGAGGATGTTGACTCATGAACATATCTTTGACCTCCTTGTTGTCCACTACCACTAGATGAATTTGTTAGGAAATTTTGGATATCCAAATAGAGAATATTAATCTGAATAAATAAATCAATGCAAAATAAACATAGAAAAGGAAATATGTAGACAATAAAAAGAGACACAAGATTTAATGTGGTTCACCCAATGTGGGCTACATCCACTAAAAATATCCAGTCCTTATTATTCAGTCTAGCAAAAAACCTAACACTCTCATAGTTCTGTCACTATTACCATACAATCACCATTACAATGAGCCACACCTCACATCTCTTAGGGTTTTTGTCATTTTGGGGAAACAAAGAAAACCAATCTAATTATACCATTAGATCTGTGACTTAATAATTAATGGCCCAAATTTCATAATGCATAAATACATACAAAATGTGGCTTTCGAGGGCACTGCTCCCAAGCCCCCAATGGGGTGCACGGCCCTCGGACCCCCCACTGGGGGGGCCATCCCCCCCAGACCCCACAAGGGGGGTGAAGCCCCCTTAAAACCCTTATCGCTATGAGTGTTACCTAATAAGATCAGGGTCCACTACTAAAAATCTCCCACTTATAGATTGATCAATGCAACTCCACCACTACATCTCCTACTTGGACTTTTCTTCTATCTTTGACACTAGCTTGTTTCTCCCTCTTCAAGCTTACTCTTGAAGACCAACCAAAGCTAAATGAAGCTTCAAATTCTCTTTTGTCATTAGTTTAGTCAACATATCTACAAGATTTTGACTTGTATGTATTTTTTCTAACTTCAATTGACCATCCTCCAATATCGATTGTATGAAGTGATACTTGAGTTGAATGTGTTTGGTTCTCAAATGGAATGTTGAGTTCTTTGCCAGATGTATGGCACTCTGAATATCATTGAACAACCTATGATCTTGTTTCTCTTTCCCCAACTCTCCCATGAATCAAGTCATCCATATCATTTCTTTGCTAGCTTCAGTAGCTGCAACATACTTTGCCTCAGTAGTAGATAAGGTGACAATCTTTTGTAGTTTAAATATCCAACTAACTTCAACTCCACCAACTATAAATATATACCCTATGGTGCTCCTCCTAATATCCAAATATCCAACCATATCCACATCCACATATCCCTATAAAGAGATATCCGACCCTCCATAGCATAAGTGCCTAATAATAGTCCCTCCAAGTATCTCAGTACCCACTAAACTGCTTTCTAGTGTTCCTTGCCTGGATTGGCCATATACCTGCTTACAACTCCCATTGCATGTGCAATGTCTATCCTAGTAAAAACCATCACATACATTAAGCTCCATACTTCTGAAGAATAAGGAACTCGTGCCATGTACTCAATCTCATCTTGTGTCTTGGGACACCGAGCCTTGCTCAATTTAAAGTGCCCTACCAAAGGTGTGCTAACAGGTTTAGCACTCTGCATATGAAACCTCTCAAACACCTTATTTATATAATTCTCCTGAGATAAATAAAGTTTTTTATTTTTCCTATCTCTAATAATACTCATCCCAAGGATTCTTTTAGCTACACCCAAATCCTTCATTGCAAACGTGTTAGTTAATTTGTTCTTCAAATCATTAATGTCATGTAAACATGATGATGCAACAAGCATATCATCTACATATAGTAACAAAATAATATAGCTCCCATTATCCATTTTCTTGAAATATACACAATGGTCAGATTGACATCTAGTGAAATCATGCTCAAACATGAACCTGTCAAATCTCAAATACCATTGCCTAGGAGCTTGCTTGAGGCCATACAAGCTCTTTCTCAACCTGCACACAAGTTTCTCCTTACCTCTGACCTCATATCCTTGCGGTTGTTACATGTAGATCTCCTCCTCCAAGTCACCATGAAGGAATGTAGTCTTAACATCAAGCTGCTTAAGATGAAAATTCTCTATAGCTACCAAACTTAAAATAGTTCAAATAGAAGTCATTTTTACTACAGGAGAAAAAACTTCACTGAAATCAATACCTTGTTTATGAGTAAAACCTTTTTCCACTAGCCTCACCTTGTATATTTTATTTCCACCCTCTTCTTCCTTCAACGTATAAACCCATTATTTTGCAATGCTTTCTTACTAGCGGACAACTCAACCAAATCCCATGTCTAATTTTGTACCAAGGAGTCCATCTCCTCATCCATGCCATGCTGCCACTACCTTTTTCCATCTACCTGCAAAGCTTCTTCAAAGATCTCAAGTTCACCAATATCAGTCAACAATAAATAATACAATGAAGGAGAAAATCATTTAGGAGGCCTACTTGCCCTTTGTGACCTCCTCAGGGGTGTTTGAGGCTCATTAATACCTTGCTAATTTTTTGGTAATAATGATCAACCATGATCACCAGTAGGTGATTCTAGAACTAATCCTGGTGTAGGCTATCAAGCATAGTTGGTGTTTCCTATAGGCATGTTGACCTCAGAAGGCCTATGATTGACCTCGGTACCTATTGGTGCATGTTTCTTATCTAAAAAATCATATTTAAACACAACTTTATTAGCTTGTTCATTTTTTGGCTTTTTCTCACCCAACAACTGATCCCTGTACATTTTCTTCTCATTCCACACTACATCATGACTTCTAATTATTTTATTTTCTTCTAAATCCCAAAATTGGAATCCAAAATCATTAGAGACATAACCAATAAATGTGCAGCTCTTGGATTTTGCATCCAATTTCTTTCTATTTTCCTTATCTATGTGCATAAATGCTTCTGAACCATAAAAACCTAAGAAATGAAATGTTTACCTTTTTACCTATCCAAGCCTCTTCTGGGATTCCACCATCCAGAGCACTAGAAGGTCCTCTATTAATCAAGTAAACCATAGTATCTATAGCTTCTACCCAAAACTGTAAGGGTGAACCGACATGTAACCTCATACTTCGTGCATGCTCCATTATTGTTATATTCATCCTCTCTAAAACACCATTTTATTGTGGTGTTCTTGGAACCATCTTCACCCTCTTGGATTCCATTCAGAGAATAGTATCTATAGAATTCATTGTGCAATACTCACCACCATTGTCAAATTTAAGACATTTTAACTTCAGGGCAGTCTCATTCTCAACCAAAGCCCTCCACTTCTTAAAAGTGTCAAAAACATCAGATTTCTTCTTTATGTAGTAAACCCATACCTTTCTAGTGGCATCATCAATGAATGTAATATAATAAAGAGAACCACCAAAAGAAGCTACATGTGATGGGCCCCACACATCCGTATGCACTAGCTCCAATTTATGCACCTTGGTTGCTTTAACTTTGAGAAACCTCACCTTTTTCTGTTTCCCAAATACACAATGCTCATAGAAATCTAAATCAATGCATTTCAAATCTGATAACTTACCCTTTGATTTGAGAATCTCATTCCTTTCTCACTCATATGCCTAGGCCTATAATGCCATAAGCTTGCATCTACATCCGAAGTAGTCAAAATAGTACAGGAATCAGTAACACAAGTAGTCAAATAAAGAGTGCCTACTCTCTTACCTCTAGACACAACCAATGCTCCCTTGGTCACTTTCCAACAATCTGAAGTGAATGTAACCACACAACCCTCATCTCCACGTTGCCCTATAGAAATCAAATTCCTTCTCAAGCTTGGTATATGCCTGACATCTCTCAACACCCATGTGTTTCCATTCTATAGTTTGAGATGAACATTGCCCTTTCCAACAATGTTGCATGGCTCATCATCCCCTAAATAAACCTATCTAAAATTACCCTAGACATAATCTCTAAAATAATTCATATTAGGAGTATCATGGAAGGAGGCTCTAGAATCTAAAATCCATGATTCTAACTTATTATCCAAAGAAAGTACAAGAGCATCCTGTAGTATATCACCTACAACATTAGCTTCTTTATTACCTTCTTGTTGATCCTTGTTCTCATTTGACCAACACTCTCTATTTGTGTGTCTTCTCTTCCCACATCTCTAGCATATAATGTCATTCATGGATTTGGATCTAGGCTTCTTTGATTTGGATCTCCCACATGTTTTACTCCTTGATCTCTACTTCTGTCTACCCCTGGTTTCAACACTCAAGGCATTTATTGATTATTCACCTATGCTTTTCCTACAAATTTCCTCATTTAGGATAACACCCACAACATCATCAAATTTTAAAACATTAGTAGAAGAAGCAGTATTACTAACAGCGATTACTAAGTTATTCCAACTATCTGGCAATGAACTCAAGATCAAGAGTGCTTTCACCTCATCCTCAAAAGGAATTTTTACAGAGGCTAATTGATTTATAATAGAATTAAATTCATTTAAGTGGGTAACCACAAATCCACCTTCTTGCATTTTTAAACTAAATAATTGTTTCATTAAATATACCTTATTTAAAGCAGATGGCTTTTCATACAACTTTTACAATGTCTCCATTAACTCCACCATAGTTTAGCCTGAGAGATATTCAAAGTCACAGACGCTACCAGGCTTAATCTTATAGCACTGAGAGCCTTCCTATCTAGAACATATTAATCCTCATCTAACATAGTTGCAGGTTGGTTCGTCTTTCCCTCCAATGATTTATAGAGACCTTTATAATACAGATAGTCCTCAATTTGCATCCTCCAAAGCTGGTATTTTTTACCATTAAATTTCTCCACTATAAACTTGCTACCCTCTTTTGCCATTTGCTCCCACTTGAATAGAAAACCCTTCTATGAGTACCTTTCAATCAAAACACAAAACCCCCAATCTGATCTACAATAAACACAACCTTGCCTACAACCAAGCCATAGCTCTGATACCAATTGTTAGGAAATTTTGGATATCCAGATAGGAAATATTAGTCTGGACAAATAAATCAATGTAGAATAAACACAGAAGAAGAAATATGCAGACAATAAAAAGAGACACAAGATTTAATGTGGTTTACCCAATGTGGGCTACATCCACTAGAAATAGCCAGTCCTTATTATTCAGTCCAGAAAAAAACTTATCACTCTCATAGTGCTGCCACTATTACAATACAATCACCATTACAATGAGCCACACCTCACATCTCTTAGGGTTTTTGTCATTTTTGGGAAACAAAGAAAACCACTCTAACTATACCATTAGATCTGTGACCTAATAATGAATGGCCCAGGTTTTACAATGAATAAATACATACAAAATGTGGCTTTCATGGGTGCTACCCCCGAGCCCCCATCAGGGCGCATGACCCCTAAACCCCTGGTTGGGGGGGACATCCCCCCCTGGGACCCCATAAGGGGGGCAAAGCCCCCCTTGTAACCCCTGTCACTATGAGTGTTAACTAATAAGATCAGGCTCCACAACTAATAGAATAAGCCCTTTATAAAATATGTGTCCAACTTGGTGCATGGGTGGTTGTACCACATGTTGTTTTGGATTCAATAAAGGGTCGAGTAGCCCTTATTTACACTTGTTCTTCTTATCTTTCTTCCCAAGCTTCATGCTCAACGAATTTAACATCTCAATTGATTATGAGCTCGTTGGTGACCAAATTATACAATTTATATGCCTTTGATTGGTCACTATACCCAATGAATATACACTTCTCACCTTTATCATCCCACTTTGTTCTTATTTGCTTGGACACGTGTGCATATACAACACATCCAAACACTCTAAGGTGTTTAACACTAGGCTTTTGGTTGCTCCATGTTTTTTGAGGGATCATATCCCTAACATTCTTAGTAGGACATATGTTTAGCAAGTATATAGTTTTTGTTATAGCCTTAGCCCAAAAATCATTAGGCAAACCCTTTACCTTTAGCATACTCCTTGCCATCTCTTGGATGGTCCTATTCTTCCTCTCGACCACACTATTTTGTTGCAATGTATAACCATTTGTAAATTGCTTCTTGATGCCATGATCCTTGCAAAAATTAATGAACTCATTAGAGATATATTCTCCCCCTCTATTCATCCTCAAAATCTTGATGTAGTGGCCACTTTGCCTCTCAACCAAAGCCTTAAACTCCTTAAATGTATCAAATGCCTGTAATTTGTTCTACAAGAAGTACACCCATGTCTTCCAGCTAAAGTCATATATGAATGTCATGAAATAGACATTATTGGATAAGGAGGGAACCTTCATTGGACCACGCAAATCTGAATGTATTAGCTCAAGATGAGCTCTTTCTCTTTATGCCTTACCCATAGGAAATGCACTCCTATGTCACTTCCCCAATATGCATCCTTCACACATTTTGTTTGGTTGTTCTATTAAGGTAAGCCCTCTCACCATTTGCTTATTATGAAGAATTTTCAGCCCACCAATGCTTAAATGTCCATATCTAAGGTGCCAAAGAGTAGAGTCATCTACTACAACTATTTTATATGTTGCTGCAAGTTCACTTTGCATCTTCAAAGGAAACATTCGATTGGTTGTCATCTTGACTACTGTAATTTGCTTATTGTAGTCACTTCCATAATAAATGATGCACTCTCTATCTTCAAATCTTACTTTATATCCCTTTTGAACAATTTGTCCTATGTTGATTAGGTTGTGCTTCAACACGGCCATATAATATACATGTGAAATTCTTTTGTCACCTTGTTTGGTGCGGATAGATATGTTGTCTTTACCCATGATGAGGACCTTCTCATTGTTTCTCATCTTAACCTTTGATTTGATTGACTCATCTATGTGATTGAACATGTCTTTGTTCCCACTCATGTGGTTGCTACATGCACTATCCAAATAACATATCTCTATACTATCTTGCTTGGCAATGTCGCATGTTATGAACAAATTTTCACCTTTTTCATTCCTATTAGGTTCAATCTCTTATGCATGGGAGAAATTTGATTTTTGCCTATTCAAATCATACTCTTTATTTCTACACTCACTAGCATAGTGTCCATACTTCTTGCAATAATAACATTGTTCATTAGATTTGTCATACTTTTGTGTAGAACCACCTCTTGAAGTGTTGTTGCTCCTTCCTCTTCCTATTCCATGTGATTCTTGATGACTATGTCTTACACCTTCTTGACTGATGCAAGTTCTTCCTCTTCCTTTATTATTTGATCCTCTCCCCCTTCCTCTCACATTCACATTGGTTTGGAATGCTTGCTCATTGGGAAAAACTTTCAATTCAATCTCGTCCAGTGTTTTAAAGCATCTTGACTCGACCAAGCTCCTACAAACTTATAAATCAGAGCCTTTTTAGACAAAGCCAAAGACCTATCCTCCAAAATTGGGATCTCATCTAACACATGGATAGTCAAACTAGCATCAAGAGAAACCCTGAGTCCAGATGACTCTCCCTTCGAACCTCCTCCAATCCAGATCAAAATGGGATGGGAGTATAACAACCAGTCCAGACCTCCAATCTCATATGTTTCCAATAGAGTATTCACCCAAAGAATTTTTCTCAATACTTCTACTGGCACCCTATCGACCACCTTATCTTCTAAGTGAATATTAAATTTCCTTTCAATGTCCTCTATCAACAGTTCCCAATCTCCACATGATCCTCCCATCCATCCTTGATCATTCGACTCTTCCTTGATTACTTGTCCTTAACCATCCTCTTCTCCTCATTATCCACGATGCTCACCCAACTCCTATCCAATCCCGCTTCTCCTCCACACCCTTCCTGCCCTTTGATGCTTCTTGCTCCCTTCTCCTTTAGCTCTACGGTCACCTTCCTCACTGCGCTCACCATTCAATTTATTTGTATAATTTGATGTGGTTATATATATATATATATATATATATATATATATATATATATATATATATATATATATATATATATATATATATATATATATTAAACAGTGTATAGGACCTCAATGTCCGCAACATCGTAGCATTGATTTGAGCCATACATCAAATGTGAGGACTTGTTGCAATCAAATAATCTCTAATGATGCCTTTGTCCCTCTTTAACAATAGAAAACAGATAATCAAAGATGCCACTACTTTACAAACTCACCTTAAAATGCTCTCATATATAGGTATCACATAAAATGCCATGTTATTACCCTTCACCATCACTATCCAAAACTCACTTTAAAATCTTTCACCATATCTAAAGTTTATATCAATACTTTATCATTACTCAAACTTATTACGAAACAAAATGAATCATAAAACCAATTATTTATATATAATCTCATATATATATATATATATAAAATAGAACATATAACATTAATAATAATTATAACAATATTATATATATATATGGGACTATAATATGACATCATTGGAGTTTTCCCATCCATACACGAAAATTAAGCAAAATCAAATCAAATCAAATAATTCCACGAGCCTCTTAAAATTTGATTTACGCGTACAGTCCAAAGAAAAAGAACATTAAAAAAATGAGTCGCTTTCGAATGATTAATCAATCGGAATATTTTAATCTATAAATTAATTAAATACATTAAGAAACACCAAATTTCAATTCCGTGCATGAAAAGCGAGACGCAATTGAAGAAAATGAAGAGCCGCATTTGACTTTAATAGATGGATCCTGGTCCATTCAAAGATGAATATTCCGTGAGCTGTAATCAATTGGAGTGAGCTGTAATTAAAAGAAAAAAATACATCTTAAAAAGGTTTTATATTATATATGTTTATATAATATTTAATAATTGTTATAATACATTCTACGGAGTAATAATGTAAATAGAATTACATTGCAAATAAAATTATTTAAGGTATTAGATTAATTATTTTTAGGAGAAGATAAATAGATGTTAATTATTTTAAGGATGTAAGTTATGTGGGAAGGGGTATTATTTGATTTTTTTAGTAAATATGGTTTTTTGTAAATTGAAATAATGTAAATTGGTAGTTACATTTCATTCGAAATTTATGATTGTTGATCTGTCTCATTTTTTATGTATTAAGTGTTAACGGTAAAAAATAAAGTGGTATGTTCTTTTATATGACGTGGTAATGATCTATGTGTAGAGGAGACATTTTTTTTTCATGGTGAACTTGAATAATAGGAAAGTGGTTGGGAAGAAAAAGACCATACAGAACATGAAAGCGATAAAAGATTTCAAAATGAATTGGATGTTGATGGTGAAAGGTAATGATAGGTTATTCTAGGAGATGAACTCAAAGAAGTTTAGACATATGCATGTGCAAAGTTCAGTGAAATGTCACATTTATAAATATAATATGTAGCTTCTATCGAACTATTTTAGTTATCTAATACATGATTGAAACAAGTGTTATCTCAACTAAAATAAAGGCTAGATATCTAATGGCTCCATTAAAAATATACAAAATACACCATATATCAATTTAGATAAGTGTAAAACTAATTAGATGAAAACACTAACCACTTTAACTCTATAAAATTAAATTAAATGAATCTAAAACCAATTAAACACCACCTCAGATGTTATAGCTTCCTTTTTAAATGTTGCATCTGCCATACTAAAAACTTTTGATTCTGATTTATATAGCTTGTCCTGGATAATGGAGACATTATTACTGAGGATAACGAAATAGGGGAGCAAGCCAGGGTATTCTTTCAGAATCTGCTTACAGAAGAAAACAATAATGATAGAATTGATAGATCTATGAGTCAATTCATTGATAAAATCCCCTATTTGATAACAGAAGAAGACAACCTGGAAATGTTAAAACCTGTATCTGATGAAGAAGTACATGCTGTTTTATTCTCCATGGGCGCTTTTAAAGCCCCGGGTCCTAATGGCTTTCCTCCTATATTCTTTCAGGGATATTGGGAGATTGTTGGAGCGGACCTCACGGCTGCAGTTCGTGATTTTTTTAGATCTGGAAAACTTTTGAAACAAGTCAATAATACCTTCATTGTACTTGTTCCTAAAAAATATCAACCTTTACACCTTGCTGATTTCAAACCCATTAGCTTATGCAACACTATGTATAAGATATGTACTAAACTGCTGGTTTTGAGAATTCAACCCTTGCTTGACATAATTATTTCTCTTGCTCAAAAAGGTTTCATCTCAAGCAGACAGATTCTTGATGCTGTGATCACCACACATGAGACTATCCACTCCATGGATAAGAGTAGAATCCCTGGGATGGCCCTCAAGCTTGATATATCCAAAGCTTATGATAGTCTCATGGACTTTTCTATTCCAAGTGATTAGAAAATTTAGGTTTAATGATAAATTGTCTTGCTTATTATGGAATGCAGTCTCTTCTGCTAAATTCTTAGTGCTGGTTAATGGTGTTCCTAGAGGGTTTTTCTCCTCCTCGAGAGGAATTCGTCAGGGAGACCCTCTCTCCCCGTACTTATTCATCATTATGGCTGAGGCACTGGAAAGATACATACAAGCTGATATAGTTTCAAAAAAGCTAGTAGGCATCAAACCTGCCTCTTCCCTTCATCCTATGGTTATACAGTAGTTTGTGGATGACACCATCTTATTTGGTATCTCATCAGTGATCGAAGCTAGAAGATGGAAGAATATACTTAATGATTATGCCAGAGACTCGGGACAAATAATAAATTTCCAGAAAAGCAATGTGTACTTCTTCAACACTCCCAATGAACTTAGACATAGAATCATTGATATCTTAGATTGTGCTGAGGCTGGCCTACCAGCTACCTACCTAGGTCTCCCACTCTCGGTCAAAGAGGTATCTTCAGGTTTTTGGAATGGTATTGTGGAACGTACATAGAGGAAACTTCTTGGGTGGAAGGGGAAACTACTCAGTAGTGCGGGTAAGTTGCAACTTCTTCGGACATCCTTGCAAGGTATTCCTACTTACTTCATGTCTCTTTTTAAAATTCCTACGTATTTTGCTGAAAAGCTGGAACATATCCAAAGGAAATTTTTATGGACGGGAGTGGAAGACAAACAGAGAATGTCTTTAGTCAGATGGAAAAAAGTGTGTCTCCCAAAATCTCATGGTAGACTTAATATAAGATCCATCAGGAAAATGAATAATGCCCTTCTCTCAAAAGTTTGTTGGAATCTGATTCACAACAACAATGAGTGGGGGGAAATAATGTATGCCAAATACATGCATAGCATTGATGATTCCAACTTTCTTCAACAGGCGAGATTACCCCAAGGGTTTGTGATATGGAATAAAATGCTAAAAAGTAGAAGTCTTCTCAAACAGGAAATTAGGTAGAAGCTTGGAAATGGCCGACAGATTAAATTCTGGGAGGATAATTGGTTAAGGGACAAGCCTCTCATCTCCCAAGGAAACTATGGAGAAATTATAGCCCTGACTATTCAGTTCTTTGGTGATAGGGTTAGTGATTATATGGAAAATAACAATGAGATAAGGAGCTAGAAAAACCTTTTGGATTGCTGTGTGCACAGGCCTGAGCTTATCCCAAGAATTCGGGAGATCCAGCAATGTGTTCAGGAGATCAGAATCCCGCTCTTCCCTCAGGAGGATGAACAATACTGGTGGCTGGATAAGAATAGATCGTTCTCTGTCAAATCTGCCTATCATCTGCTTACACATGAAGCTCAGAATAAGGAGGTATGGAAAAAGGTTTGGAATCATAAACTCATTCCAAAGATTAACTTGTTTTGGTGGGTTGCTGCCCATAACAAAATCCTTACTCAAGACAACCTTCAAAAGAGGGGGTTTACTTTGGTCAACAGATGTTTTTTGTGTGGTTCTAGAGAGGAATCAATTTTACACCTATTCATACACTGTGAGTTTACCCAGGATTTATGGGAAAAAATACTTAACAACTTTGGCATTGAATGGGTTTGCAATTCGGACCTTAAAGAAGTAATTTTCAGCTAGAACTCAACCTTCTCACATCCCTGGATTAGGGAACTATGGAAGCAAGCTCTACCATGCTTGAGCTGGACTTTATGGAAAGAGCGAAATCATAGAATTTTCAGGGACACTACTAGAAATGTTGCTCACGTGTTTAACTCCTTTGCTAGGACCATCTTGGAAAGTGTTACAACATCTCATATTAGTGTTGCGGAGAAACCCCTATCTGAATTTGAAAGTCAAATTGCTGCCAAATGGAAGGTTTTAAACCTTATCCTTGGGCATGATAATTCCAAAATTCTTCAGAGACTTCATACTAAATGGATACCACCTAAACCCAATTGGATGAAACTCAATTTTGATGGGGCATCAAGTCGAGTGGTAAAACAAGTGGAAGAGGAATAATAAGAAATGAAAAAGGAGGGATGTCTGTTGTCTATGTTGGTGGCATGGGTTGCAAGAGCAATAACTATGCTGAAGCTATGGCCTTACTTTGGGAATTAAAGTTAGCTATATCCCTAGGAATCAGAAATTTGAATATTCAGGGAGATTCTAAGTTGATCATAGATGTCGTTAATAAAGCATCTAAAGTTGGTATCCATCTAAAAGACATCATTACGGACATCCAGTGTCTTTTACAAAAGTTTTTCGAAGTTGAGATTACCCACACCTATAGAGAAGGTAACAGGGTCACTGATGCTTGTGCCAACCTTGGTCAGCAATTCTCCAGATGGAGAGTATGGCGACAAGGGGCTCATATACCCCAAAACATTAGAGAGATCATTCAGAAGGAGATGACGGAGCATGAATGATGCACATTGATGACGAATATAGCTTTTGAAGGTGGTCCACGTGGAGAAGGCCATTGCGGATCATGGAAGCAGTGGGTAATCCAAGGAATGCGGACAATGCGGACAATGAGAATCTTAAGGATCTTGTTAATTCTATAGTTATGTAGTTTCATCCTTTCTGACTCTGGTCTTTCTAGTGTTTTGTTTTGCTTCTGACTTTGTTTCTCCGCTGTGCCGTTGGTTTGGTGTTGGCATCTTCTGTTTGCCAGCCTTCCTGTCTTTTTTTACTGTATAGGGTTCGACCCCTGGTTTGCCGCCTTAATTAATCAAAAACATAATGCAGAATGGTGGAGCTACATTTATGTACTTTTGCACAATAAGAAAAATAATTAGACTTGTTAATATTAGAAGATTGTTTCTTACAAGTTTAATCAAGATAAATGATTGTTGTATGTATGTTATAAAATAAATTTGATTGGATAGGTCAAGGGAGATTATTTATACTTAATAATAAAGTGACAAAAATGCATCAAAATATATATATATATATATATATATATATATATATATATATATATATATATATATTAAAAAATTAATGCATCAGTACTTGGAGTACCATATTCAAATAACAAATTGATTTATTATTACTTCTAAGTATATTGGGTCTATTTTGGTTTAAGATTTCATTTCGGTAAATTACAAGTATGGTTTCACCAAATTTACATAGAGTTAAAACATTTTATGCTTCGACCTCAATATATATGTAAAGTTTACAATAATGACACAAAATCAAAGGATCATTTTATTTTTAGGTGTCTAGTATATTATGAGATTCATGGGTGGGAGGACGAACAAGGGATTATTAGAGGAAATTAAAGTTCTTTACGAGATCTTAATCATTATGAGAATCAAATATGTTTAGCTTTATTTATTAGATAGACGATTCAACATAGAGATGACCTAATCTAGAATTGTTTGTACAACTCTTTGTTTTCATGATTTAGCTTGAAACTCCTTTCTTCAATCACAATTTTAGAGGTGCAAACAAATCCATCGTTCTACTCAACAATCACAAATTGTTAAAAGAAAGATATCAACAATTTAATTCTTATATTTTTTATTTTATCTTTTTTGATTGTTAAGTTTTTATTTGAAACATATTTTGCTTGCAATAATATTAATTGGTTATAATCGCTTTTGAAGAATAATATATATTTATTCAATAATTAATTTTGGTACCCCAAAATAAAAATGATTTTTTTTTTTTAAATAATAATAATAATAATAATAATAATAATAATAATAATTTAAAAAAAAAAAATTATTATATTTTTATTATTAATATACTTAATATTATATTAAGCAAAAAAAAATATAATTATATAAGGTTATAAAGTAGCCCTTTAATAAAATCTAATTCTAAAATAACAAAATTAATCAGATATAAAAGATTTTACTAATATATCTCTTATTAGAAAAAAAAAAAAAATCATATTTGAAAAGTACTAACCAAACAAACAACTCCACCTCAAGAATCTTTAGAACATTCTAGGAATCTAAAGATCAAAAACTTTGACTACAAATATGTCATTGATGACACCCACAAAGTGGGTTTATAATAAAAATCAGGGTTGTCTTCTGGAGGCAAAATTTGAAGGTCGGTGTGTTATATAGTAATATATCTATGCCTGCGGGAGAGCTGAACAGTGAAGTTGTTCCTCTATTAGACAGTGGCAGAAGAGTGAATGAAGGAATAGTTGCAGAGGATGGCGTAAGGAGGGCCAAAAAAAGTTATTTTCTGGCGGAGGAATCGTTCAAGAGTTGGAGGAATTATGGAAAAGCTCTTTCTCAAACGCCCCTGCGCTTCAAAGAACGTGTGTTTAGGAGGTCAGATGAGAGGAAAGAGGCGGAAGAGATCAGAAAGAGGAGTGAAAATGAAATGGAGAGGACGCTCGACTGGTGGGATTTAACCTGGTTTGGATTCGGCGCAGTCATCGGAACAGGCATTTTTGTGCTAACTGGGCAGGAAGCCCATGACGACGCAGGCCCCGCCATCGTTCTCTCCTATGTTGCCTCTGGCTTGTCTGCTATGCTATCTGTTTTCTGTTATACTGAATTTGCAGTGGAGATTCCTGTAGCAGGTACTTCAATTGTTTTTACGACAAATATACAATTACATAATTATTAAGAAGAATCTAGAGTGGGTGTGTAAGATCAGTTTCATCTGTTGTTTAATTGATTAGGAGAGGCCAATTATGTTGCTTTTGTGAGGTTTTTAAGGCTGGCCATTATATTGTTTGGTAGTCTGTGTTTTAGGGGAACCTATTTTATATTGTGACTTTCAAAGGTAGGTAGTGGTTATTCCATAATTTAATTGGAATAATATAAGAGAATGACATTAAGGAATCAGTGACTTTTGACCTTTACCTTCAAATATTAATATCATGTAATGATTTTCCCACGCTTCGTATCCCGGAGTTGTGAGAAACTTCAGTCATCAGATTGTTTTTATTCCGGTTTGGAAAGGGTCCTTTCATTTGCCTTCATTAGGAAAATGTTTACCAAATGCCAAAATCAATCCAACTAATGAGTAAAATCAATGCCCTCAAATGCTCATCCGTGCATGTTGCCTTAGTCGCCCTCGAGTGCTTTGCAAAACCCTTTGTCAACTGTGTTAGATTAGAATAGAGAAATTACTCATGGGATGAGATTAGCCTTCTCTTTTAACAGGAAAGGAAACTCTTCATAGTCTTTTACGATCTATCATTCATCAACTCCTCCGCATCCAATTTCAATCTTTCAATGTCTATCTTTCTTCCCTTTTTTTTGACTAACAAAGTCGGAATCACCGTAACATGGTGAGAAGAAGCCACATTCATCTTTGGAGGAGGAGAACAAAGAGGCGCAATTACAACCAGGGTAACTATGAGAAGGCGCTCTTGTCTAAGAGAAGACAAACTAGCCATGGGCAAAGAAGAGGAAGGCTTTGAAAAGCGATAGAAAACACCGTGATTACGACAAATGAAATCTTGATCAGGAGAGCCCTCCTTCCAAACAAGGCAGACAAGATCAAACGAATGTCAAAGGCCCTTTGAAGAACATCTAGCAGCACGATGCCCAAGAAGATTGCAGCAAAAGCCCCTAAAGGAAAGGCCTTCGTAATTAAGAAATTTAGTCTAGATCCCACAAGATGAGACCAACTTGATTGAATGGAAGATAGGCTTGGATAAGTCTATAATAGCACAAGCTCTCACAAATCTTTTGTCCAAGGAGTAGACTTCAAGCTTGACAAAGGAACCCACACGGTTAATCAACAATGTTATATGCTCCTCTTTTCTCAATAACGGAGGGAGGTTCAACAATCTAATCCAGAGGGGGGCACTGAAATCACTGTCTCCATAGGATCAAAGAAAGGAGACCACGGGAAACAGAAGATCCCATAACTGTCAAAGAACCATGGGCCCGATGACCAAACAAAGTCTTTGTCCGAGGAATAAACTAGAAAGAACCCAACATTGAGCAGAGAAAAGATCAGAATAGAAATTGAACTCCAAACCATAGAGGCCAAATTGGCAAGTTTTAAGAGCGTGACAGGAGAGCCCACACATTTTCCAAACAAAAATTTGATGCCAAGTTCATCTTCCATAACCGGAATGGAGAATGTCTGCTTCGATAAAGAAACATGTATGTCACCCAACATGAATGCTAGGCAAGAAGCAAGGTGATTAGGGGAAGGGGGGTCATGAGCTCCAACGTCCACACCCACCAAACAAGGCTCGATGACCCCATAGACTAGACCAAGCTTGATTTTACAAAAATCGTTGAAAGCATCGAAGGGGTTAGTGTGTTGGGATACCCTGAGAAATCATCCACTTGGAAGCATGTTTCCCCTATTGTGAAATAGTCTTTGATGCAGAACATGGCTCAACAAGTTTTTGAGAAGACAAAGGCTTCTCAAAAAAATCCCCTGAATGAACCCCTTTCAAAGCCATTGGCCCCTTGGTGGGTGTGTTATTTGTTCATTTTCTTATGCTTTGTAATAAATGCCAATACATATATCTTAAATGTGCAGATAGATATTAATCTAAATGTTTTTATCTTAGTTTTTTCACATATTATATTAATTAATAATTTTGTTATTTTTTTAATCAAATTTTTAATCATTGATGTCAAATGACATCAATCTAACTCCATATTGTATTGGGTTTGAAAAAATCTCTCTAGAAAATAAGAGGTCCAAACTCTATCATAATTTTATCCTATATAGTAAAGATATTACAATTTTAAATTTATTTCTTCAAACAAAAGGAAAAAATAAATGACTATTAATTATACAAAAATTTAAAATTGATTAAATAGATATCAAATATTAAATCAAATATAATTATGAACACTCATTCCATTACATTCTCTTATTATTATAAAAAACTTATTAATATATATATATATATATAAATATAATATAAAAAAAATTAAATATTTATAAAAAACCTAAATTTATATTTAAATACAAATATTTATTTATTTATTTTAAAAAACCATAAATGGGATAGGTTCCTCTCCCTATTCAACCTATATCAGGGTGCTTTTGACCGCAATGCTCCGTATATATTAACTATGGACTATAGAAATATAGTATTTTCCATACAATTAAGGTCTCAATTAATCATACCATATTAAAATTGTAGGGACATGTTAAATGTTAGGATAAATATTCCTTCAATTATTCGTATTATAGTAAAATCATGAGGGCATGCTAGACGCTATGTAATAAGCTTGAACCTTAGTTTCCTAATTTATGTGACCTAGTGAAACAAAGTTCTATTGGGTTTTTTTTATATATTTCAGACTCTTTCTTTTTTATTAAATGCTTCTTTCAATTTATATTCTTTAATGGTTTAATTTGTATTTTTATTTTTAATTGAATAAGAGGGTGTTTGATGAGTTTTTATAACGGAGAATAAAATATAATAATCCAACAAAATAATCACACTGCAACGAACAAAGAAGACTCCATCGGAACTATTAATTATAAATTTACCAACCAATGATAACTAATAAACCTTCTGTCAAAAATCAGCATTTTGTCAGTTAAAAGGTTAGCCTTAGAGCAGCGAAAAGACTCCCACAAAAATAACTAGTGAAGGCTGCCAACAAAATATACATGCTTCATTATGTTTCTTTATGTTTCATATCTTTTGCATATCATTTGAGTATAATAATTGTATTGTCAATTGGTTTTTTCTGAATGTATGTTGAAATATCAATTGTTGTGGTAATGAATCAATAGAGAAATCTTCGTTGTTCATTTACAATTTTTGTATTTATATTAAAAAATTAATCAAAATTTATTTAGAGATAAGATTTATTTTGTGTACAGTGTCATGAAATATGGGTTTTAAATTTAATGGCTAATTTTATTTTTTATATAATTAATAATTAATAATTATATTTAATATTAATTTTCAAATATTAGTGTAGTTTATACATCAAAGATTTGTTGCTTTCACGTACATACAAATAGGAAAGTATTTTTTTTTTTTTGGATAAACTCTATGAAATTTTTAATGTTTCTCAAAATTTATCACAATTTATTTCCAAAAAAAAACTACTTTATTAATTTATACAATTTATAATTTAAAAAAAAGGTTTAAAAATTATATATTTTATTATAATTTTTTACAAATTTTGATATTTCTAATAAAGAAAAGAAATATTAAAGATTATATTTTTATTATAATTTTTTAGAAATTTTTTTAAGATATAACTTATCATAATAGAAGAAATGAGATTAGACTTGTGCTTGGACCAGAATTTAAGTTATATTTCTCAATCTAAGATCACCACATAAAACATTAAGAAATCAAAAAAAAGAAAACTTACATTTTATACAATATAAAAAATAAATAATTATATGTTATAATAAACAAGATAAATACTATTATACAACTATCAAATTTAATCTATATTACTTATTTTTTAAATAAAAATTAAATTATTTTTCTTAATATTAAATTATTGATCAAAATCTTATTTAAAAAGATAATAACTTACAATAACTGTGACATTCAATGAGAAAATATCTAAATGTTACATCAATGAATTTAAATTTATCTTAAATTTGATGGCAGTTTAATTAAATTTATATTTTTTAATAGTAAAATAAATTATATTTTTTTTAAAATATTATATATATATATATATTTAACTGAATCTGAAATTTGATAAATTTTTTTGACAGAACCTTAAAATTAAAATATAAAAAATTATAATAAAACATATCCTTAATATAACCTTCCTCTATTATAATATTATGAATTATAGTAACATTTGAAAGACAATGTTGAAAATAAATAACTGTGATGACTCAAACGAATTTAATCCTTTTATATTTGAAGTGACAGTTTTTGAACGAAAGACCATTTCCCTCATCATCTGTTTTTGGCAGGAGGTACATTTGCATACCTGAGGGTTGAGATGGGAGAGGTGGCAGCGTTTATAGCAGCAGGAAACATAATGGTAGGATCCGTGGTGGGCAGAGCTGCCGTGGCTCGATCGTGGACTTCTTACTTGGCCACACTCCTCAACCACTCTCCCGACGACTTTCGCATACCCACAAATCTCCCTTCAGGCTTCAACCTTCTGGATCCCATTGCCGCGGTGGTCCTCCTGTTAATCTCCTTAGCCGCCATTGTAAGCACGAGAATAAGCTCGTACCTGAACTGGATAGCCTCCGCTGTGAACACCATCGTCATCCTCTTCATCATTATCGCCGGCCTTGCAAACGCCAACCCCTCCAATCTCACGCCCTTCCTTCCGTACGGCGTGAAAGGGGTGTTCAGAGCAGCGGCCGTCGTGTACTTCGCCTACGCAGGTTTCGATGCCATCGCCACCATGGCCGAAGAGACCAGAAACCCCTCCACCGACATTCCCTTGGGTTTGCTCGGCTCCATGTCGGCCATCACCGTGATGTACTGCCTGATGGCCCTGGCCCTCGTTCTCATGCAGAATTACAAAACCATAGACGTCGATGCAGCCTATTCCTTGGCCTTCGAAAGCATAGGGTGGAAATGGGCAAAATATGTGGTAGCCCTGGGAGCCCTCAAAGGAATTACCACTGTTTTATTAGTGGGCGCAGTTTCACAGGCAAGGTATATGACTCACATGGCCAGAACGCACATTATTCCTCCTTGGTTTGGGTTAGTGAACGAAAAGACCCGCACGCCTATCAACGCAACGGCAGTCATGGCAATCGCGACCGCGTTGGTGGCCCTGTTTTCAAGCCTCGACGTGCTTTCTAATCTTCTCTCCATCAGCACCTTGTTCATATTTATGCTCATGTCTGTTGCTCTGCTTGTTAGAAGACATTATTATACAGGAAAAACTTCTAGAAAACATGGTTTTCTGTTGACAACGCTGATTGTTGTAATAATAAGCTCGTCCATAGCGACATCGGCCTACTGGGGGGTGTCAAGCGGATGGGTAGGGTATTGCATAAGTGTTCCTGTATGGCTCTTGGCGACTTCAGGTTTGGCGGTGCTTGTTCCGCAGTGTAGAGAGGCTAAAGTGTGGGGAGTGCCCTTCGTTCCCTGGCTTCCTTCCTTCTCCATCTTTATCAATGTGTTTCTCATGGGGTCGTTGGATTCCGACTCCTTCATCAGATTTGGAATTTGCACGCTGCTCATGTTGCTGTATTATGTTTTCTTTGGACTCCATGCCACCTACGATGCGGCTCATGGCTTGGGGAACAATTAAAATAATCTAGTATCAACGAAATAATTGTTAATACCTCAATTTTCATTGGATCTGAATATCTTCATCCACCTACAAAACGTTAAACTCTGATTGGATTGAAATGACAAGTAGACAACCGTTTTAATCAAGAGTGCAACAGTTTTTTTCATTTTGAATTTACAGGTGTTTAAACTGAGCTGGGAAATAGAAACCAATAGAATAGAGCAGATGAAAAGACGTAGATGCATCAGAATGGAAGAAGAATAGAATATGCAGAAGAGAGGAGAACAGAGTGTGGGTGTACAACAGAATGAATAGTAGAGCAGCCTAAAGAATAGAAGGAATATTTAGTACAGCAGTTTGGAATAAAAGAATTGAGCATAACAAAAGACGGCAACAGTTGGTAGTCTTAGAAGGAAAATTTTCAGTATATAAATTTGTAATCAAGGTATATAGCTTTATATATATTATTTTTCTGCATTTCTTTCTTGTTGCAAATGGTTTTCATTATTCGTCAACACTTTGCATTGGAGTTGCTTCCTTTTGCATCAATATCCATCAAATTAGTATTAGAGCTTACTGTTTTTGAATTTATTTCTAACAAAAATTAATATTAAGTTAAAGGTTTTTATGAATAATTTTATTTAAATATTAGTTTTTGTAAAAATTTTATTCATATATATTTTAGTTATTATTTAAATAATTTTATGAATAATCATTATTTAAATAATATTTTTCTTTCCTCTATTAACAAATATTATTAGTGATTGTATGTTATATATATATATATATATATATATATTTTTTTATATAATTATTTTTCATAAATATTCAAAGAATTATATTTATTTAGATAATGATTATTTATGAAGATTATTTGGATAATAACTAAAATATATATGAATAAAAATCTCACAAAAATAAATATTTATTTTTACATAATAGTTACTCATGAAAATTAGTTAGATAATTATTTTACATTTTACTTACAATTAACAATAAACTTTTTAATTTAAAAAAAAAAATTAAAGTATATCTATTTAGCACATTAATTTATAAGAAAAACTAATTTTATATTTTTAAAACTCCTCTATTAGTCTATGATAAGAGTTACCCATAACTTCCTTTAAAGGTTTTTGAGTTATAAAAAATAGTTATATCTAATTATTCAAATAATAAAATCTAATATCTCTACAATATCTACCCAACAATAACATCAGTACAACAAAAGCTCAAAACAATGGCAATATCAGATGAAATAAACACCTAAAAACTAAAGCCAAACAAGGTAATTTAGAATGGTCAGCCTTGTTCCAAATCGCCTCACCAATTAGTCCTTTCTACTCCTTTTCAATCAGACCTACTCTGAGAACAGTTGTTTTCCTTGTACCAGACCATCCAATATTAAATTAAACTCAGTGGAAATTAAAAAAATCGTTATTTTCCATAATTCACTTCTAATTGAGGATCAATCTTGAATCCATCCCCGACTGGAAGCAATTGATGGGTAATGCCAGAACATAATTAGTTCTATATTTTCATCAATAATTAACTCAGAAAGACATTTGCATGCTCCACTGTAATGGGCCACCGTTTCAAAATATTGACAATTTGAACCCTCAAGCATTGTTGTTTGGTGCAAATGCAAATACCACACAATGGAAAGATCATCTTTCATCTTCATGATAGTGTTTTCTCAACCGTGTCAAAAAGCTCGTGTTTGCATTTTTCAATAGTATTATAACTCACATTCCATGATCATAACGCAGAAGCACAAGGAAACAATGGCCACTAAGCATCTCTTGTATGTGTTTTATAAATAAATAAAAAATATGTTACAATTGAAAGCATCTCTTTCGTTGGCTAAATGATTGAAGCCCTCGTAGAGGCCATTGAACGAAACTTAACATCCCCAACATGGTCTCACATATGCCAATATATTCATAGGAGTAGAAAAACACACTTATTATATTTGTTACAATTTTTTATAAAGTGGAGGTGGGTATATAAAATTTCACTTTGTATCTGATATCATTTTACCAAAAAAAATTGTATTTTAAGAGGGAATATATATATATATATATATATATATATTTTGTGGGCATTCAACTAGGTTGAGTAGTTTATATATATGGTTAAGTTTTTTTTCAAATCTCATATATGTAAAAAGGATTAATTTTTTAATATTGGATGAAGCAAATCAGAAGAATACATATATAATGCATAGCTGTAAGAACAACTACAACAAAAACAAAGCAAAACAATAATAACACATCAGCATATCCTTCAACCCCAGGCCCAAAAGAACAGTGAGCTCAATGGTACCATTTATTGTAACAAACTATACTAAGCAACAACATGAGACCCCAACAGTGAACAATAAACTGTCTAAAGATCAAGCACCAACACAACAGAGCACAACCCAGTAGAAAGGACGATGTCCAACAACCACATAAAAGAGACAAACATCCATCCATCCACCCTGGATAAACCCAAATCAGCACAATCATGAATCTGCTACATTGTTGAACCTATCTAGACAATTCTTCAAATTAACCTCCCATCTTTGTAGCTGTGATTTCAAACAACTGCCCTGATTAGCAAGGTCTTTATTGACCTTAAGTTGTTCCTTGATTACAGAGGTCAGAATGGACATCTGGAGAGATAAATCTGCACAAATCACTTGTATTTCAATCTGCAAGGGAAAGAATGTATGCAAAAGTGTAGCAAAGCATCGAAACTTTCAGATGTGATTAATGAGAATAATATGACAAGTATTAGAGATCACATTGTGAGAATTGGAACAACCGAATAGGGTTGATTTCCAGGACCAGGTAAAATGAAAGATGACGAGCAATGTGATCATGAGGGAAGACTACAGAGATCTACCGTGTGAGCAAAACCAGAGACAATGCAAGATGGACTCAACCTTGCCACAGATGGGATAAGAGGGAGTAGGATGCAAGAATTTAAGGTGTTTTCCAAGTGGAAGCTTAGCATTGAGAAGTTTCCAAGCAATGACTTGGGAGCGTGAGTTAGCTTTGGACTACCATATCTAAAAACTAAGTTTATTCCATTAAGCCCTACTAAATTTAATCCTCCAAATGATGTTAAGATGACGAGCAAGGGACATACTAGTCAACAATTGTTTGTAGATTATATTGAGAGGGAAATTTTGAATGTTGCAGCCATTAGGACATCTCCAATCTTTAATGAAGTTAGAATGACAACAAGTGGACAACAAGATTGAAAGATTAGTTGGTACAATTTTCTAAGTTTAATGTTAGATAAAAGAACGATTTAAATTTAATAGACCTTTTTATTAATAACAAATGAGTGCCTTGAATTAATTGGTTGGAAGGGAGCACTTAATGAAAAAATTTAAACCTTTATGTTAATATCCTCTCTTAACAATTGCATAACTAAAGACAAATTTTATTATTTGACAAATACTCAATATAATATGAATTGATTTTATGTTAAATTTTTTATGTAGTTTTGATCATTTGTGATATATTTAAGTAGGAGTATATATTGTATGTTGAGAATAAACTAGTAGTAGAATGAATAATACCTTAATACCAGATATATAAGAATGAGGAGTTGGGTAAGTTAGAACTAATATAAATAAAGAGGCATAGGTTATTGTAAAGCATCCAAAAAATATATATTAATCAAAAGATAAATATTATGACAAGGAGGTAGCCCCCTCGAAGTGACAACGATTTGTGGAGTGATTTTTTCCCTAAAAAAAATATTATATTAATATAATCAGTGTTTTGTGTATTAGTTATAAGAGGTTTTTAACATCCGGTATCAAAGCTCTTTCCATGACCATTTTTGTATAATTACTTTTTTTTGTAGGAGATTGTCCAAAAAGGTTGAGAGATATGTTTTGAATGGGATATCATAATTGTAAAAGTGCAAGTTTTGTGGTATTTTGAAATCAACTGGATCTACCATTTATTTACAGTTTTAATGTAGATTTACATTTTTGGTCTTCAAAATTTTTGACTATTCTTTTGCATACAACCCACCAACGCTAAAATCACATCATTTTTTTTTGGGTTTTGTGCACCTCATTTCCATCTTTCCATAACAATTTAAAGTTTTGAATTTTATTAAGTATTGCAGAAGCTATCGCATTTTTAATAACTATTATTGTTATAAAAAACACCCGACTATTCTTCTACATATTGCTCTCAAACAGGAAACAATTGCATCAATTTTTTTTTGGATTTTGTGCACTTTATTTTTATCTTTTCATAATAGTTTGAATTTTTAAATTTTATTAAGTATTATAGAATTTATTGCAGTTTTAGTAACTGTTATCGTATTAAAAACACAAAAAACAAAAAAATGGTGTTTTTAGTTGTTGAGTCTATATTTTGGGTTGTCATGGAGCTTTCCATTTTATCTATAGCAATGTATCAATTAAGCAATGATATGGATAAATTCAATAGTAATATGCATGCTAATTTAGATAGATTTGAGCTTCGCTCTCATATAATCGCACAATATGGAAAAGAAATAGATGCATGGACAGATTTGGAGAATTTTTGTTGAGTCTAGTATGCTAATTTCTATCACATGGATGACATTACTTCACATATAGACACATCAATGTTGACAATCAAAGATCCCAAGCTAACACTAGAAGTATCTATGTTGACATCTGAAGCACCTAAGTAAGCCACCGACAAGCCCATGTTGGCCACCAATGCTTCAAAAAATTATATTCATTCTTTGTTGGGGTTAGCCACTCTAAAAATAATGTGTGTAAAGAAAAATGCTAAGGGGGATGGCATGTATCCTCCATTGGCTTACTAGGCAAACTATTTTGAATATCCTTATTCTAACTTTGACTTGTGGTGATCACTAAACTTCAAATGGTAGACTGTAATCTCTTGGTTAACATGTTTTCCATTGAGGTTATTTCATACGCAACTCTCTATGTACTTCCACCTCATGCTATAGTGCTTGAGTTTTCATTATTCATATATATGTTCATACCCCAACATAGTCAAAAGAAGTGGAAGTAGAAAAGAATGTAGGTAGGGCTTCCATCTAATCCTCAACATATTTTTGATATGTAATTCTTAGCATCTTTCAAGGGTGAAACATGTCAAGGAGGATGGAATGTAATATACCTAGGTAGGGGTATATATTGTATATTGAGGGTAGAATAGTAGAATGAATAGTAATGAATACTAGTTTAGTACCACATGCATAAGAATGAGGAGTTGTAGAGATTTGAACTAGTATAAATAAAGGGGCATAGGCTATTGTAAAACATTCGAACAAAATATATCAATCAAAAGATAAATACTTTGATAAAGAGGTAGCCCCCTCAAAATGACAAGAAATTTGTGAAGTGACTCATTTCCTAAAAAGAATATTATATTAATATAAGCAATATTTTGTGTATTAGTTGTAAAAGGTTCTTAATACCATCCAATAGTTTTCTATATAAATAGGGTGTTAAAAATATTATCTTTAATAGTATGGTCAAAATTGCATCTATTACTTACTTTATTATGTCATGCATGTCTAACTTTACACTCGACCTCATGATGTGATTGGTTGAAGGAATATATGTCAAGATTGTTACAAAATAACATTAAAACTATAAATGAATGAATGCAGAAAATGTAAAAGATTACCTCAAAATAAGTTGAACCATTAAATGTGAGATACAAGTTATTAAATGAAGAAATCGAATCAATGAAAGAAAACTCCACATGCATTAATAAAGAAAGATTATACAATATTTTCTAAGCTTACAATCTTAGTAGAAGAAAATAGAATAGAGGAGAATAATCAATTTTAAGTGAGAGAAATGAAGAAAGAACTCTTTAAATAAAGTAAGGAATCCAAGAGGAGTTACAAAAAATATATATCATGAACTTGCACAACATTCTTAGTGTATGTCTAGTGTCACTAATCCCCAAAAAATGAAAGGGAAGCATGTGACAAATTTGGAAGGAGTTACATGCTAAGATTCCTTATAAAAAAGACAAAAGAAATGTGACACCTCATAAAATCTGGAATATATAAATTAAAAAAATAAAAAATAAAAACCCCTACATATATCTAAATAAACTTAAAATAATGAAATAAACTCAAATACAAATTAATTCCCAAAATCGTGAAGTAAAAGACTTGTTAGTTATAATTGAGAATTCCTATCAATAATCTATTTTTAAATTTAGGTGTGAAACTTATCATCCATTATATTCATTTTGTCTCTAAATTTAAAATTGTATTGAAATATATAATCAAAAAGTAATAATAAAATATATTATATTTTTAAATAATATATTTTTTAAATACTAAAATTAAAAAAAATAATCTTTTTCAATTTAAAAAATATGAAATAATTTAATTATGTAATAATATTTCAATAAAAATTATACAACATAATACTAGTTTTCTCCTTCACATAAATCTCATTTGCACTCTATTTGTATAAATTACAATTCCCAACAAAATGTAATATAAGAAATTTTAAAAGATATATCCAAATTTATCAAAATAAATAAATAAATCACTAGTTATGAATATATTTTAATTCTAATATTGGAGGTTACTTGTGTAGAACTTAAATCTCATTTGCACTCCCTTGATATAAATTACAGTTCCCAACAAAATACAATATAAAAAAATTTAAAAGATATATCCAAATTTCCAAAATAAATAAATAAATCACTAATTATGAACATATTTTAACTCTAATATTGGAGGTTACTTGTGTAGAACTTAGAAGAGGATAAATAATGACCCCATGATGCATGTTTAGTAGCAACGTATTACCTCATGCCACACTTAAATGCATTATAATGTTTATCCTAGTCCTCAATGATAAATTTAAGATATAATACTCTATAAAACAAAAGACTTCATTCTAATAAGTGTCCACAGGGCTTTTTTTCAATCATTAATTTTCAAGTTTAGACATACTCTACATTGATTAATCACTGGTCAAGGACTTGCCTCACATCTTATACAAGAATTGGCCTAAATGAATGTGCATGTAATTGCATCTTACACATAAGGGGAGAAGTCAAATCTTCTCTCACTCTTCTATTGACACTATACAAAAATTGTGTGGAGTATGATTATGGTACGCAAGATACATAGTTGCAACTCCTTTATGGTTTACCAACCCAAATACTTCTTCCCTTATAATGTCGAATAATGTTTTGATATGTAAATCTAGGTCAACATAATTTAAGAGCAATGTCAGGGTTTTTTTCATTAATTTTACAAAAAAAGTATAGATAAGGATTGCAACTAGCTATGAAACAACATAAAAAAGTTTTGAATTATCAAATTGAGCATAGTACAAGGGACCCAAATGGTAGTTAAAATAAGTCAGCACCAATCCTACGATGGGCGTGAACTGTGCAACCACCATTCTTGTTTATATGGAATTAGAACATCAAATTTGGCACATGGTCAGCTATAAAGCTGCAAAGTCTAGATCTACATTCAAAACTAAAAAAATTATATCAAGTGTAACCATTCCTTTACATTTATTTATCTTTCACGTTCAATTGTCAATTCAACATTCTCCTTTACATGTTTACTATTTTTACCACACTAAGGATAGATTTGAATTTTTTATTGACTAATTTATTCATAGACTTAGCATATTATCACTCATTTTACCTAAAACCAAAAAATAGGCAAAGCAAAACACTTTCATTCTCTACACTACAATATTTTAGTTTAATTTTTTTCACTCATCTGGCCTATTTATTTTGTCTAGACATAGTGATGAGAAACAAGAATCCAAAGCGAAGTAGCCACATAAGAGTTCCACTTGTGTATGGTGGAGGCATTGATGTTTTCACATAATCTTCTCATCATCCATTGTGCCAATTTCATCATGCTCCTTCTCCCATGTGGGCACAATATTAATTTCTACATGTAGATACTAAAATATGTATTAAGTGCTTGACAATGACAAGCTTCACATACATTTTACACAACTTGTGCTCACATTTATGGTCTTAATTCCGCCATTTTATCACACCTACATGTTATCCCATGAGTTTGAACCTCTTTGTTTGTGGTCAAACACATACAATAACTTTATAGTATGTTCCAAACCAACTTATTATCTCATACAGACATTGCTAGACCTTCAAGTCATCATTACTTTGCCTAGGTCACTACTATCAAATTAGGTCGATATCATTAGTCGATACTGACTTGAAGTTGAATATTATGATCCTCTCCTAGAAATGGTTATTTTAAAAATCCAAGACATTATTATGGGTCAATCCATATTCTTAGAGAGTTGGTGGCATGAGAAATTATTCAATTGGACTCATATATATATACAAATCAAGGCCTCACTTGATAGGGGACTTGGCACTTATCTAATACACATCTATACATTATTTCACATTAAACAAAACTACCATATTCAATCTAATTTTCAAATCAATCACTAAAATCAGTCAGAAGATAGGTCTTAAGCATACCAAAGTGAACTCAAAACAAGCATTTTCAAGTATTAAAGACATCATTAATTGCATTCATATAACGAAGAAGCACAATTTCACAATCACACTAGGTGAAAAAACTATGTGTGGCTTGATTTCTCTCCTTAGATTATCAAATACATAGACAATGATCTATCATCAGTGAGGGTGATTGGGATCAACTCATCCAATTACACTTTCTTAATTTTTGTAATTTTTTGACCCCCACAAGCACATCTAAGGTTTCAAAGTGAAGAAAGCTGATTTCTAAAATTGTGCACATCATCAAGGTTTAAAATCACATATATGGATATTTCAGAGACAAACTCACAAAACCCCTTTTCTAAACAGGTCACTATCAACCACTACATATCAATATCAACAAATGATATTTCCTAACATTGATGGAATTGGCACTACATAGACAGAAACATATTTCTAGATCTAGATGAATCATAAGCATACTTCAATTTATTTTCCACTATTAGAATACAACCATAGTCACACAGTTACTTATAAAACTTAGGCACTCATCCTTTTATCATACTTACTATATTTAGCATATGCCACTTGTCAATCATTTCAATATGTTTTAAAAATTTACACTTATTTTTGTAAGCATCTAAATTTAACCACATTTAATATCATAAATAGCTTTGCTAAATATTAACATAATCACCACTATTATTTAATAACTCACCATTTCAATTTTAGATTTTATCCTCATTTCACTAATGTCATTTTCCCTCCCAAATTTAATTGATTAATTAATCTTAATTAACTAATCCATTTTTAATTAATTATTTATACATAATTCTATAAAACTAATTAATAATTATAATTTTTAAGTCATTAAATCACATCCTCAATTCTCTTCACTAAGAGGTTAAGTTACCCAACTATTTACTTAATTATCTCAACCAAGTGTTGAATCATCCAACCAACTCCTTAAGACATGCAATTAAATTGGTAAGTCATTCAACTAACTTGACTCATTCCTAATAAACTTTCAACTACCAACTAACTTTCTCCACATTTCTCAACCACTTGAAGAATTGGTCTTCTCCACTTGGATGAGAACTCAAATCTATCCATTCAAAAATTAAGAGATATAATAATTCAAGATTAAATCTGACCATCCATTCCTCATGCGCTAAGTCTATAATTTGATGTACTTCCTCCATATTAAGAAATATATCATCAACCTATCAAAATACTATCAAATTATCAAATCAATCATCTACTTGAAATTAAAAAATTGTATGTCCTTATACTACTAAAGTTTCTTTACATTTGAGATTTTCATTAAGCAACCACGTACCAAGATCACAATCAACTCATTAAAGTAGAAAATTTTTACTTGGTTGGTAAGGTGAATGTAATTTTTATTTTATCTTTCTTTTCTTGAAGTTCTATATGACAGGGAGTTTTTAAGAATAAGGAGTCAATTATTAATTTTGGTTTCTTAGCTTTACAATTTCTAATTTATAGCTATCATATTCTGGCACACTCGGTTGGACCATTCCCAATTATCTATTTTTAATATTTTTATTGTTTATTTTTAATGTTCAATTAACTCTTTTTTATATGATGTAGGTTTTATTCTAATTTAGATCTAATTTGTTTGTTATTTTTTTCCCTTTTTGAAGCTATTTTATTTTTATTTTTTTAAATTTTAAATTATTAAAATAGTTGTAACTTCTAATTTATAATCTGGGTTTTTCTATTTTTTAAAAATTTGTTAAGTTTTATACTAACAGTAACCTTTTAATTTTTTTATAAATCTAAATTATGGTTTAAAAGATATCATCAAAATCATGACTATTTTTTTTTAAATACATGACTATAAAAATAGATATAAATTTTAATTTATAATCTAGATTTTTATTATTTTTTGTAGGTTGGTTTGGTTTAATACTAAAAATAACTTGTTAAAATTTCATATAAATCTAAATTTGGTTTAAGAGATATCATCAAAATCGTGACTATATTTTTTTCCAAAAAAATTGTGCTTACTAAATCTAATTTCTTGTGACATTTTTTTCTAACTTTTAAGTTTGTAGAAATTTTTTATTGCTATCAACATTATAATTTGTAATTTTACTGCTTGTCAAAGACACTCATTTAAGACTACTAAAGGTTTTTGGGCAGCCCCACTTGTCAAAGATGCAAATAAATCAAAGCAAAAATAGCTTGCTAACGTATTTTATTGTTAAGTATTTATTTACTTAATTAATTTCAGCTTATTTAATTTGTTTAATAACATTTCTTGTTTAAAAACTTTAATTAAATTCTACTTACAATTAAATTGACTTGTATTTACTTAAATCCATTCTATCAAGTCTTTGTATGTGTTACTAGTAAACAATCTTTACTCTTTCCTCGCACCACCTATGTGATAATATTTTAAATAAAAAATATTCCTAGTAACTTTTGTAGCCCAAGAATTAGATTAGATTAGGATATTTTTTTGCATTACATAAGTGGCAATTTTGAAAATAAAAAACAATTTAAGTCTTTTTATTTTTTATTTTCTCAGGGCTCTATCAATTATGGATTTAACCACCACACAATAATCCAAACCCCATGTTCTGATGGGGTATACAAATTGACTAAGTATTTATCTATTTTATCAGTGTTGTGTAGTAATGGGGTTTCATCCTCCAATACTAGGCCTTAAAAAAAACTCTCGAAGTTTTATCTTATAGTGGCACTCTACTGAAATCTTACAGATGGAGTGGGCACATAGGGATGAGACCTTTTGTGTAGTCCATTAATCTTCCTCTTCCATGGACTTAGCTTTCATCATACTAAAAGATATATAGAGGACATTCCATAGTTAAACTTGTGAAAACATTAAGCCACAAGAAGTTTACATTTTATTTGATTCATGGTGCACTTGAGATGAGCATATCACCCAAGGAATTTACTCTCATCATACCTTTAAAATTGGGTTTAGTGGGCTATAGGCACAAAAGCTTCTATATTCAGTTCTCTGAAATATTGTACCAATAATATCCAATAGGTAAGTATATATGAGAGCTCATGAATCACTCAACACCTTGCCTAGATTTATCTTTTGATATTGCAGTTTGTTTGTTTGGTATTTATATTATACTTGAATAATTCAATATTTTGTGTTGTGTACTATGATTATTCTCCTTGTGTTATACCAGTGTTTGAATCATTGTATTTTATGTTAAGTCCAATAAATTTGATTTACAAAATAATAATCAAACACTTACTACCAAGACTAAGTTAAAACCCTTTTATAAGCACAAGTTATCATGAGTATGGTTATCTTGAGTCAAAAACCAAGTTCTAAATCCAAAAAACTCTTGAGTCAAACTATCTTGATTTCAAGACATCCAAACCATTGTGAATCCAAACCATCTTGGGTCGCCATTATCCTAAGTCCAAAACATTTTGAATCAAAACTATATTGGATCAATCACCTTGAATCTAAACTATCTTTGATCCAAACCCAATCTTAAGTCAAACTACATTGATTTCAAGATTTCAAATTGATCCATATTGAATCCAAACTCTCTTGGATGCAAGCCCAATCTTGAGTCAAACCATCCTAATTTCAAGATTTCAAACAAATCCAAAAATCCATTGTGAATCCAAACCATCTCGGGTTACAATAATCTTAAAATCCAAGAAATATTGAGTCTAACCATCTTTATTTCAATATTTAAATAAATCTAAAAATTCGTCTTGAATCCAAACTATCTTGGATCCAAGCCCAATCTTGAGTCAAATCAACTTGAGTTCAAGATTTCAAACAAATCCAAAAATCCATTTTGAATCCAAACTATCTTGAATCCAAGCCCAATATTGAGTCAAACCATCTTTAATTATGTCACCCAAAATTGATCTTAATAGAGCCCACATCAAATAATACCTATTTGTAAACAAGGATGATATATTTATATACCTTATAAAGTTAGGTGTTCATCTTCTTGCCTTGTGTGTGTGTGTGTAAAATCATATTAATTTTTCTAAGCAATATCTATTGCACAAAATTTAAAGAATCATGGGTTTGAAAATATGGAAAAACACTCCTATAATCTCTCAACAATACCCATTATATATATATATATATATATATATATATATATATAATGGGTATTGTTGAGAGATTATAGGAGTGTTTTTCCATATTTTCAAACCCTTGTTAAAAGCTTTGACTACAAAATCAAATATGCCATTGATGACACCCACAAATTGGGATAGTTTGGGGTTATTAATAAAAATCACCAATGTCTTCTTTTACCTCTAAATGTAAAAGTCTAAGCAAGATCTATTAAATAGTAATATGGATGCTTTTGGGAGAGCTAAAAAGTGAAATTATTTAACTGTTAGACAGTGATAGAATAATGAATGAAGGAATAATTTCAGAAGATGGCATAGAGAGGGCAACGAAAAATTATTTTTTGGTGGAGTTGTTCAAGAGATGGAGGAATTATGTAAAATCTCTTTCTCAAATGCCCTTATGCTTCAAAGAATGTGTGTTTATGAGGTTAGACAAGATGAAAGAGGTGGAAGAGATCAAAAAGAGGAGCAAAATTGATGATGAGGACACTTAACTGGTGGGATTTAACCTTGATTGGATTTAACATAGTCATCAAAATAAGTATTTTCATGTTAAGTAGGAAGCCCATGACGTCACAGGTCCTGCCATTATTTTGTCGTATGTTGCCTTGAGCTTGTTTGCCATGCTATTTATTTTTTATTACACTGAATTTGTGGTGGATATTATTGTAGCAAGTAATTTATTTTGAACCACTTTACTTCAATAGTTACCTCTAATTTTACGACAAATATACACTTACATAATTATTAAAAAAAATCTAGAGTTTGTATGTAAGATCAATTTATTATATTATTTAATTGATTAGGAGAGGTCAATTATCTTCCCTTGTAAGTTTTTTAAGGTTGGCCATTATATTATTTTATTGTTTTTTTTAGGTGGACCTCTTACTTGTTTTATATTTTTGAATTTTAAAGGTCGTTAATGGATAACATAATTTAATTGGGATAAGATAATATTGTAATAACCTAAATTTGGTCATGAATAATTGACCATGCCTACTTTTATCTCTTTTTACCATTTATTGGCATGTACACTTAATTGATATTTATTTGGCCAATTTAACTTATCCTAAGCATAAGAGGAGACCATATTTCACTACAAGTCCATTCAAAGTCACCTACAGAAATGATATTACTATTGAAAATATCTTTATGCTTTGACTCAGACCCAAAACTCAACACCTTTCATGGAGGGATAATATTGTCCAACAAGATAGAAGCACTTGTCATATATGTCCCTATTTGTCAATCGTATCCTTCGTGCAAACAATAAAAATTTAAAAAATGAAAGTATCCTTAGGTTTTGTCTAAATATTCTTAAGCTCTACAATGGGTATTTTTCCCTCTTCAATCACTATAAAATCACATTCAATTGTTTCATTTTAAACATATTGGCAAGCCTATCAAAACCACTACACAAGTGCACAAAATCCAAAATTTCTTTATTATTTTCAAATGGTATCTAAACACCTCAAACAATTATGAGCCAAGTTTGAGTTTAATTTTACATAGCCCTATCCAAGCATGATCAAGTATTCAAGCTAATTTTAGATACATTCATATAGTCAAAGGAGCATAATTTCACAAATCACAGGTGGAATAAATACATGGAGGTTTTCTCCCTCTTTAGAGTATTGGTATGTAGGCATAACTCATCACAATGAGATGTTGAGGTTTAACACGACTCCACCAACTATCCCTTTTTTAATCTTTCACAATAATTTATCTCATTGTGGCACAAATCTAGTGTTTACAACTTGAAGAAGGCATATACAAGTCTCCTCATAGGTTTTGAAGATCCAATTTGCACAAGAAGACTTAAGTTCCATTGTTGCACCCAACTGTTCTATAAGTTCTAGCTTTTTACAAAAGTAAAAAATTGGCCAGTTTGGATAAGAATGATTATCGCTCTTATCCTTTGGGTTTTCTTATCCTTGAGGGAATTCAAGCTCATCTTTTGGGAAGCTTCTAGGTTTTTTGCATTACTTATGTTCATGCCTTCCTATTGTGTAGTCATGTGACAACTCAAAAAACTAAGTATATCTCTCTTTTTCATAGTTTATCCTTATTTGTTTATGTTTCTCTTTGTCTATTTCAATTATTCATCTTCAATTTTTTGTTTAGGACTGTATTTCTAACACCCTACTTTATTGAATTCAATTTGTCTAGTTTGAGGTTAATTGTAATATTAATTCAAAACAAATTAAACATTAGGTGAACCCACATATTGATTGAAACTTATCTAACCCTAGATTTTATTTAGGGTTTCAACCTTATATGGTTTTATAATTTTATTCATTTTATTCTACATTTCTTACTTCACTATTATGGCCATGGAAAGTGATAAACCAACAAATCTAAGGTCACTCAAGAATTTAGTTTTGATAATACATATGCCAAAATGTTTATTCAATATATCGATGCCCATCCAAAAGACCTTGAGTCATTATTTGTAGCATGAAAAAATCATGCAAATGTAATTGCATCTCAAGAACCAAATTATTTTATTGAGAAACCCATTTTCAACCCTACCACAAGTGTGGCTACTACCATGGTTGAACCTATTATTCCATTCACATATTTAGGTTTGGGGGCAACACATGGTTTACATCAGATTTATATGCTTATGCCTAACCAATTAAGATATTTCAATCCTTTTATGGCTACACATATTATATTGCATACCTCATCTAATGCATGATCCCTTGCATAAATAGTTGCATTTCTATAATCTAAGGTGTTAAAATTAGAGCAAGGTATTCAGAAAGCTAGTCAATCATTGGATTCCCATGATTTAATTCATAATCCTTTAATGCATGATATTTCATCCTATCATTTACCCACCATCTTTGTGTAACATAGAATAACAAAGAGGATCATTAGTCTTTTGTTAGTGAATAAAACTCTAACCAAATAATTTCAATGCAAACTAACAAATCTTGCCTAAGTACTTGGGTGAGCATATATAACAAGAACAAAATTAAGACAACTAAAATCACAAAAGATAAACTCCCTTTAAAATTCATTATAAGTCTAAATCGACATGTTGAGGTAGTTGGCTTGCTTAGCTTGTGTATAATAGAGTCTTTTTCAATGGTGTTCTTGCATCATCTCCCCGTTATTCACCTTGGCTTGGCTTGATTTGGCTTATAAAATGGACATGGTAACACTACAATAAAGATTTTTGGAGGTATTTTGGCATAATAAAATTGCACATAAATAAATGTAAAGATCAATGGGTGAGGCCTTGTATTTATAGCCTCCAAAGTTAATTCTCACCTAATTGTAGTTAGGTTAGGATTAACCATGATTGAGTTCAAACTAACCCTAGGTGAGTTAAGGCTAACTGTAATTGAGTTAAGGATGGGACATGTAAGTAATATTTGGGATAGAGATCCCATTTATTAAGCATGGCTCTCCATTTTTAAATTTAAGACACTTTAAGGAGATATTTTAATTCCTTGAGTTTGAGGATGATGATGTCATCATGACCTCATATTTATCGATATTTCCTTTTTAAAAAAATTATTTTCACTAATTACACATGGAAAATTGACCTAAGTATTTAATTTAGATTAATTAGTTGATTCATTATGCTTAACATTTTATCACTTTAGGAATTATTCAAAGTGCCCTGCTTATGGGTCCAAAGGCCAAATTGCCAGTTGTTAAGTCACAAGGTGACTAGAGATGAATCCATGAGAGGTTATTATTACATACATGATAATACCCTAAATAGAGATGCTTCAACATGATTATGAGTACTAATGTCTGATGTGTAAACAAAATTAGGATGTTTAGTGATTCTTATGCTTAATCTGTATTGTTTGGTAGAAATCAATCTGAAGTCTAGTTGAAAGCCAGTCATAAATAAAATAGGTTGTCTATAGTTTTCCCTTGTTTGGTAAGGTATTATAAGTTATAGGAATAGTAACATCTTCTCAAATAATGAAAAATTCTTTAATGCCTAATGCCCTAGAAGGTAATGGATAAGCCTTGGATGCCCCCTCGAGGGAGCAGGCAGTAAATAAAGTCAGTGATCATTCCCTAAAAAAGAAGGAAACAATGGGACCTAAAGGTAGAGTAAGTGGAAAAGACTAATTTTACCAAAGGTATTTATAATCAGTGCCACAGTGTGATGCCTCAGTTAGGTAGATAAAAAGGATGATTTTTCTAAAGGCAATTATAATCATCAGCAAAGTAAACATAATGATTTGCCCAAAAGTGGTTATAATCATTAGCATAAATAAAAATGCCCTTATTGAGCGAATAGAGATAATGATTTGCCCAAAGGTGGTTAGAATCATCATCATAATGAAAACGTGTCCTAGTAGATCCAGAAAATGGTAATGATTTTCCCAAAGCTATTTATAATCATTAACATCTAGATATATTAAAACATAATGATTTGTCAAAAGATGGTTATAACCATTGGTAATGTAGTTTGGGACAATATGGAAAATTGTTGAATACCTACTTACAGAGTAAGAGTATGTTGGTATAGAGGATAGGCATGAATTCGGGGTACCTGCGAGTATGGAGATGCACATCCTAACTAACAAGGATTAAAATTTATTTATGAGTTAATTACTCTGCATTTAGATAATATTTGGATAGATCAAGAATTTATCAGGGGACCAAGGAGAAGTACCACAACACCATTGATTATAAGATCCATTGAACTGATTTTTTGTTGTATCACATGATGGTATGCACCATGATATAAAGCACCATGATAACCTAGTCATAATATGCATAAGGAATGGCATCCAATCCACTACATAATTGAAAACAATGCACCAATGATAAAAACCATGATGATAATGTTGACATATAAATATGGATGAACTTAAGTATAATGTGCAAGGAATCACCCAATGAACACATATAGACTAAGTCAAGGCACAATAATGAAAGCAGATAAATAGGCAAAAAACAAACAAATAAAATAGAATAAAAGAAAACGCCAAGAAATAAAAAATCAACAAAACACCAATAAACAAAAAGTGAACAAAGCAATCAAAACAAAATTAAATTCAACACAAACAATGGTTAATCACAATGATAGTGAAAATAGAAAATAAATTGTTCATGCATGAATAATAAAGGCGTTATGCTTGGCAACAAGGTGACCCCTAAGCTAGACAACAATGACACAGATATAATAATGCAAGGACAATTGGCACAATGTTGACCATAGGCTATAAGGAACAATGACACAAATAAGATGACAAGCATTGCCCCTAGATGATAGGAGACAATGAAACAAAATGAGGGGAATAAAATAAAATAAAGGGGTAGTCAAGCTGACTCCAGATGCACAAGGCAAGTGGACATTGCCTACATAGTTCCATGGATGCATGATCTAAAATGAATTTCAAGCCAAATGTAGTTCTCCCAAGATATGGGATATAATAAAATTGATGATAAGGAAACATGATTATGTTGTAGAGGAAATACAGGAAGGGTCGCATAAAATGGTAAGAGCATAAGAAAAGAGGGGATGACATTTCACAATCATGAAAATGTTAACACTAACAAATTGCATAAGTGTTAAGAGTGTGGTTTAGGCTAAAACCACATTAAAAGGAAATAGAAAAACACTCACATATGAATTAGGTTCACAACGCTTACTATTTCTAAGGTTGAGAATAAAAATGAGCTCACAAAATGGCAAGAGTGTAAATAACTCATAAAATGGTGAGAGTGTAAGATGAAACTAACTGGTCATTAATATATCAAAGTCAAATACACAATACGCATAATATGAACTCGTAAATAGCGAGAGCAACAACTAAGGCCAATAAGGATGGGGAAACTAAATGAACAGTGGTTACTTGTGAAATAGCTAGGAGTCTCAAAATCCTTAAGAAAAAGAAGTGGTTGAAGAATAAAATAAGGTACAACTAAGCTAACCCGAGATACCCCATATATCTAAGTATTGCTTACATAGTTCGTGCGAACCTTAGGCTGATGTAATTATCCTAAAAATGGGAATAGAAATACCCATGTGGTATAGAAATAAATTGAACAAACAAGATGGTCCACCCCTGAAAGTTTTGACAGCTTTATATCTTGTGTGGAAATTCTAAGCCAATTTTCATGATTTTGTGATTTTTAAGATTTTCTAGATCTTTTATAAATATTTTTGGAATTTTATAAGTATCTCAACTCGATTAAGAATTACGAGAGACTAAATGGTCCAAATCATAAAATGGCAAGAGTGTGGCTTAAATATGCTCATAAATGGTGAAAGCACTAAAAAATAGTGACTGAGTTGACCTCAACATAAATCAAGTGCTACCTACATAGTCCTAGAATGAGACCTCAAGTCACCATAGTTCTGCTTTATAGCAGAGTAATTTGACTAGGTAGTAGTAAGTTCATGAATTAGGCAAGTGGCAAAGTATAGCATAGGAATGGCAAGGTGTAATTGCCAAACCACTATCATACTGGTCCAAGATACTACCTTTGTCTAGAATACTTAATCAAATACTAAAAATTGATCTAAATACTCTCGTAGAATGTGCCTGAAGAACCAATGAATCAAAAACAAGGTCAAAAGGGTGGGGGAGGGTAAAATAATTTCATTTGATAGTGAAAGCATGGTAGAAATGGTATATGATATAATACAAGGAAGTTGATGATATGGTACAATGTAAATGAACCTCATAAATAATACTTCAGGTCTCTCAAGTGAAATAACATTTGAGATGTATGATGTTCATGGGCACATCAAGTTCATCTTGATTTGGTGTAGAGAGCATGTATGCTCCAGAGCCATAATTGACAACAATGACGTAAGGGCCTATCTAATTAGGATTGAAATTTCCTTTCTTCTTCTTCTCAGCCATGGTTTTTTTTTTGGTTTTCTTTGAGGACAAGATCACCAAGCTCAAACTCTCTATGTTTGACCTGTCGATTATATTGACCATGTAGTCAGTTCTAGTATGCTTAAAGGCTATTAACAATGGCCATGTGTTTCTCATCTAGTAACTCTATCTCTTACAAGAATGTACCTATGTAACCCTCAGCATCCAAGATGTATTTTAACAAGATACATAAAGAATGTAACGTGAAATCGATAAGAAGAATGGCCTCAATGCCATAAATTATGGAATATGGTGTGGCTCATGTTGGAGTGCAGTAATTAGTATGATATGCCTAGAGGGCATAAAAGATCTAAAGGTGAAAATTATTGCCAACATCATTGAAAATATTTTTAAGGATGTTGATAATAGTTTTATTAGATGTCTTTGTTTGGCCATTACCTTGTGGGTAATATGTAGTTGAAAAATGTTAGGTGATGTTGTATTCGACATAAAGTGTTGTGACATCATTATTTTTAAATGATCTATCATTATTAAATATAATGTTAAATAGGATACCATAGTGGCAGATGAGATGATTGAAAATAAATTTGGAAATTTATTTTCTAGTCACGTAAGTGAGGGGTATAGCTTCAACCTACTTAATGAAATACTCGATAGTGGTAAGGATGTGTTTATGGCCATCAGATGAGGTTGAGTTAATCTTCCCAACAAAATAATGTCCCTATATTGAAAATGGCTATGGCATAAGCATCAATTTGAGTGTTTTAGCCAAGGCATGAATCAAATTGGCATGCCTTTGACATTTGTCACACCTTTTAACATAAGCAATTGTATTTTCTTCCATAGTTGGCCAATAATAACCAATACGTAGGAGTTTTTTGGAAAGGATGGCCCCATTAGTGTGGGATCCACATACTCATTCATGAACTTCTTGTAACACTAATGTGGATTTTATCGAAGTTAAATAATGAAGCAAATTTCTATCAAAGCTTTTACAATAAAGGGTTGGGCCAAGTAGGGTATATTGAGATGTTTGATGGGTAAAAGATTTTTATTGTTTACATGATAGGTCTGGTGGAATAATGTGATCATAAAGGTAGTTATATAGGTCTGAGAACCAAATAGAGTTGCGCCCAATGATATCATCGATCATTATGATGGTTAAAGGTTCATGAACAGGTGCTAGAATATTTTCAATGAGGAACTGATATTATTTTGCCTTGTCTATGTTTTGGATCAAAGAACCATGGTGGCCATGGCATTTGATGTCTTGTTATTAGCCTGAGGTATGTGTTCAAATTATATGTCAGAAATTTGTTGTTTGAGAGTGTCCACCATGGCCTTGCATGATACCATCTTGTCATCTTTGATCTAAAAGTGGTTTGTAACATGATTGATGATTAACTGGAATCACCATAAACCGTGAGATGTTTAACATTCTAGTGTATTTCCTGAAGTCCTACAACCAATGCTTCATATTTATCCATGTTATTAGTACAAAGAAAGCTGATACAAAATAATCTGGGAATGAGATCCCCTTGTGGTGTAATAAATAATAGGTCTGCCCCTAATCCATATGATGTAAATGACCCATCAAAATATATCTTCCAGTGTTGCTCCTGAAGAGGTGTTTTTATGATAAGCATGATGGACTCATTTGGGAATTGAAAAGTGAGTGGTTCAGTATCTAAAAGGGTAACTTCAACAAGATGGTTTGAAAGTACTTGTCCCTTTATGGCCTTATGATTGACATACTCAATATTGAACTCACTCAGTGGCATGATTTATTTAGCCATATGGCATTACAAATATATCTTTGTTAGTAGATATCAGAGTGGATCTACTTTGGCAATGACTATGGTCTTGTTGTTAAGTGTATAATGACATAGCTTATGGGTTACAAAGACCATAGGTAAACAAGATTTTTTTAGTGGCATATAGTTATGTTCATATGCAACCAGTGTATGGCTTAGATAGTACATGACATGCTCTTTGCCATTCTAATCATGTTAAGCTAGAAGTGCCTGCAAGACTTTATTAGTGGTAGATAGGTACAGTAAAAATGGCCTCCCTAGTATTGGTGGTAATAAATTAGTGGATTGACAAGATATTCTTTCAGGTGTTAAAAGGAGTTATGGAATTATTCATCCCAAATAAATGTAAAAGCCTTTTTCAATAATTGAGTGAAGAGATGGCATTTATCAACCAACTATGAAATGAAGTGTTTAATAGACCAGATTTTTCCTTGCAAATTATGGAGATGCTTTAAATTGGAAGGTGGTGGCATCTTGATAATTGCTTGTACATTAGTAGGATAAACTTCAATGCCTTAGTGAGAGATGATGAAGCCTAATAATTTTCTTGAAGTGACACTGAAGACACACTTCTTGGGATTCATTTGAACCTTGTACTCACAAAGCCTTTCAAAGATCTTTCATAGCGTAGCTGGATGATCTACACTGGTCTTTGATTTACCTAATATGTCATCAACATAATCTTCAATAATTTTGTGCATCATGTCATGAAATATGAATTTCATGGCTCTATGATATGTGGCCCCAACATTATTAAGTTTGAATGACATAACCTGATAGTAAAATGTTCCCCAAGGAGTGGTGAATGTTATCTTATGTTGATCTTCTGGCACAATCCTAATCTGATTATATCTTGAAAATCCATCCATGAGGGATAAAATTTCATACCCGGATATGGAGTCAACTATCATGATGATATTCAGTAGAGTAAAGTTATCTTTGGGGAAAGCCTTGTTATGTCTTTGAAATCAATGTAAATCTTAATTCATTCTGGCTTTTTACTGACACGAACAATGTTTGAGATCAACTTTGAATAGTCAATCGATCAGATGCATCTCACTTCCAAGAATTTCTCCAACTCTTTCTTTACCAATATAATAATAGAAAGACACATTTTACTTAGTTTTTATTTCATAGGTTTGGCATTAGGATGTATAATAAAGTGGTGTAAAACCAAGGTGGGGTCTAATCCTTGCATGTATGAACAGACCCAAGCAAAAAATGTTAACAAATTCCCTCAAAAGGGCTATAAAACTTCATGTTCCTCCTTAGTGAGGGATGTGCCTAATTTGCTCCACTTCGAGTCATCTAGAGTCCTAATGTTGACTTCCATAGTATCTTCTACTCTAAGAGTCGAGCCATCTTATAGGATAATTGACAAGGATGCGAATTGGCCTATAATGGTAAAGTCCTTTGGTTGGATTGATTCTTTAAGATCTCCCAAACAAGATGAATATAAGTCTCCCAATGGTAAAAATGATCATGTAATAAAAATTATAGGAAATTCCTAGGCAATTCGATCAAACGCATGTTTTTTTACCAAACTAAACTTAGACCCAAAAGCAGTTTTTATTGGTGGTTTCCTGAGCTTAATTTGAGCAAAGGTGAACACCCCCATCTAGTAATACCTGAAATAGGTTTCCAACAAAATATTGGCCTATCTCTTTACTTTTACCTTGGTCCAAAAGCACCTCAAAAACTTTTTCACTTTGGGACTTCAATGTTTTATTCTTTTGTTTTTGGCTAAGGGTGTTAACCCACTCTCCAAAATAGGTTGCAAGATCCAGTTTGATAGAGAACCCTTATTTATGATCTCCTAATAAAACATTGTCTCTTAGGCCTAGAAAATTTCAAAAGACTTCATCATTCTCAAAGTCATATGTAGACACTATGGATTCTTATTGGTCCTAGTCTATAAGTTGAGGATGATAAAGGGCAAGCATGGGATATCAGCTTACTGGGGTAATGGTGCAAATGGTATGTGGGTCAAAGAAGTTGGTACTGAAAAGGTATTTATAAATGTTATGATCAAAATCTACTTCACTACCAACATCATCATCACTAGATGTTGGCATTGGAACACATATAAGATACATGGGGTCACCCTCAGGTAATTTAAATTTGAGACCATAGGTTCCTTTGTACCAAGTCATAGAAATGGGTTCAAGGGTACCCTGTTGGTTTGTCCCTAGGCCTCCTCCCTCATAGGCCTAATTATCCATGACCCTGTTAGGGATGGGATATTTTAGACTGCAGTAACAATCAACCAATTTGTCATTGTACAACCAATACTCATCATTATCAAGTGGATCCTCTTCTTAGCAAGTGGCCGATGTGAAAACAATAGGTGTTGGGATATGAAGCTTGCCTTTTCCCTTTTGATGCCATTCCATGCCAGTTGGTTTAGCTTTAAGTCTTCCATAGGACTTGGGATTTTGTGAAAGCTTGGAAATATGAAATGTGTCATGGGTCAAATACTCTCTTGGACCATTGTCTAAAATGGTAAAATGATTGAACATTTCAAAAGGAGGGGTATGTGAATATGAGTCAAGGCTATCTAGTTCTATATAATTGGCCTTTGGTGATTTGCCAAGTATATATTTGTGTTTGTCCTTCTTAGGTTTTGGATCTAGACCAAAGCATTAGTTGTAACTTTCATATTCAACCTCCAAATTCTTGCATTGTTCATAAGGATGTAGATCTCCATGGATAGTTACCTCCATCCCTGAGCGAGGGAATTTGATGCACTAGTGCAATGTCAAAGGCATTGTATGAATTTAATGTATCCATGGGTCAAATACTCTCCTGGACCATTGTCTAAAATGGTAAAATGATTAAACATTTTGAAAGGAGGGGTATGTGAAGATGAGTCAAGGCTATCTAGTTCTATATAATTGGCCTTTGGTAATTTGGCAAGTATTTTTTTGTCTTTGTCCTTCTTAGGTTTTGGATCTAGACCAAAGCATTAGTTGTAACTTTCATATTCAACCTCCAAATTCTTGCATTGTTCATAAGGATGTAGATCTCCATGGATAGTTACCTCCATCCCTAAGCAAGGGAATTTGATACACTAGTGCAATGTCGAAGGGATTGTATGAATTTAATGTATCTATGGTCTACCCAAGATTAAATTGTATGATATATCTAGGTCCCAACACATAATAGAGTGTATTGTAGGTTAAAGGTTGAATGATTATTGGAAAGCTTATAGTTCCTTGTGATTCTCATTCTTCATTGTTGTAGGATTTGGTAGTAATAGTTCCCAACTGTAGATCAGTTGTTATTTATACCATATGATTAAGGAGCTTTAGATACATAATATTCAGGCCCGATCTATTATCTATGAGGATAGATTTGACTTTGTGTTGTGTGATGACTTCAATGTATAATGGTTTGTTATGGATATGCCCAAGGGATGACATATCTCTTTAGTCTAAGGTTGATTGTTAACTTGGCACTAGGTATCCAATCAAAGATCAAAATTTATTTGGGGTTATGTCATTTGGAACTTGGGATTGGATTAGAAATTCTATTAGGATATTTTTTTGGATGTTAAACTTACACAACAAATCTAAAATGGAGATTTATGCGGGTGTATTTTGGAGTTGTCCCATAATATCATATATCTTTTCCTTAACAATGGTAAATAGCTTGTTCCTATTCAACATAGTGGGTTAGAATGGCTCATTGGTAGGAGGTTGTGGGCCTGGGATTGTAATCTTAGACTGCTAAGTTGTGAGTGCACAATTTGGATTGAATATAGGACCATTTCTATTAGAAAATGATAGAGATGGGCCAAATAAGATAAGTCTCGATTGTTAGTGCACTTGGTTGTGGTCATGGGGTAATGATGAATTATTAGCATAAGGTCCTAAAATAGTAATCCTTGGTTTTTGTTGTACTTAGCTATGGTCTCATGTTAAGGAAAGATTACTGGCATAGGTGGGTTGATTGGAATTGTTAGGCAATGGTCCTGGTCTATTGGCACTTGGTCTAGTATTAATGGTAATGGTGGAAACATGCCCACCTACAATATGACCTAAAACTTTATTGTAGTCATGTGTAATTGCATGGTAATATTGTTGGTTATTGGGGTCATTTTGGCCTTGTTTCCTCCCATTGTGTTGACATTGTTATTGCTACTAATTTTACTACTATTATTATTTATACTATTGTTGTTGTTATTATTTTGGTCTCCATTATTGATGTTGTTGATTGACATTATTATGTTGTGGAAAACAGTTTTGGTAGATACCCAAATTCTGATTAGAAGTAGATTATCTATTATCTAACTAGATTTATCCATTTTCTAACATATTTTGAATAAGGTGCATTAACTGCACATAACAATGTATAGAATGTCCATTAATATGGTGGTATTCAAAAACTCATGCTCTCTATAATATTCTAGATGTGGTATACCTTTAGGATAGTTTTTTGGAATCAGTCAAATAATCATATTGGTTATGGCTAGCTTTTGAAACACTACTTTGATTGGCTCACCAAGATCATTGAATACTCTAAGAGTGGGCTTTCTTCTTAGAGGAGGGGTTTGTAATGGTGGTGGTTTCCGCATTTGAGGAGACAATATAGGTTACAGTGTAGGTTATGCTTGTTGAGTGGGTTGTTAAAGAGGAATAAAATGCATTAGTGGCATGGGTTAAGTAGATTGTGTTTTCACTATTTAGACATCGTGTGACTCGATTACTCCATTACCAACAACATTTTTGTTATGGTTGTATGGTTTGGATTTTTCATAGTTGTTAGCTTGAGCTAGTATTGATGTTTGTGCTTGGAATTGGTTAGGGCTTTAAACTGGACCTATGTTTTGGTTATGATTATGGTTAGAATAGGTCAACTTGATAATCTCTTTGTTAATAAGGGCCTTTTAAATCTATAAACCTTTGTCACTTATCTATTTGAATGTATGTGCACACTGAAGCTTTAGATGATGGGATATATCATTGTTCATATTTTTGGTAAACATAATGGCTAATTATTTGTCTAGTAAGATGTGGGTGAAATGACTAACAAGCACTTTCCATCTCTATAATAAGCTTTCAAATCTTTCTCTAACTTTATATTTGGCCTGATTCAAATCTACTAATGAAATCTCATGTTTTATATTGTAAAAGAAATGTTGCACTAACTTGTCTAAGAGATCATCAAAATCAGATACTAAATTTTTTAGCAAGTTGAGGAACCACTCCAAAGCCTGTCGAGCTAGACTTCAAGGAAAAAAAAGGATTAAGTAAATGTCACTATAATATATTGGTTGACAAACAACAAATAACTCTATTAGATGTGCCTTAAGGTCTCCTTTACCTTTAGACTTATCAAATTTTAGTGGTTCATAATGTATAGGAAATGGTATCTAAAGATACTCCATGTTGAACAGGTACGAACACATGTCATATAATTTAAATTTGTTGGTCTACTTTTTTGTTTGAATGGCAGTGATTGCATCCTTCATTTGTTACAGTTATTAGGTCAGGAAACCAGATGGTACACTTGGTTATGGCTAGGTGGTGAAAAGTGGATTACCTTAACTGAGGTATAATGGATAAATGGTTTGTTTTGGAATGTTATTTTGATGGGTAAATCGACTAGGAATATGCATTCATAGATTGGTATGTGGTTATTGATATTACATGCATTATTGGTATATATTATGGTTTAGATTTAATATATAGCCCTAGGTTTGAGGGAATTGGGCTTGCAATAGAAGGATATGGCTTTGTGAACTATATTGTGCCTGTTGAGGTGGAGTAGGGACTTACTTTTGACTAGTTGAACCTAGTTGAATAAGGGTAACTCTTACGAATCAAGATCCTATCTTTGCATCTATGGCACTTGCTGAATAAAAAATAATGGTTGCCTAATCAGTACTTGTTGGACAGTGGTACCTCTTTATTTCACAAACACCTATTATGAACTAGATGCTTGTTAGATGTTTTGAATTTATCTTTGATCAATAGAAATACGTTGTTGATTAGACAATACTTACGATTGTAAAGGTGCATTAATCTATGATTGTTAAGGTATATTTATCGCTACCTGTTGAGGTGGAACATTTGTTGCCCCCTTTTGAGGTGGTATATTGTTCTACCTTTGTTATGGTGGTAAATTAGATTATGCCTATTTTTGTGGAATATTAGTCACCACCTATTGAGGTGGGATAACATTCATCACTTGTTGAAGCAAAACATTGGTCGATGCTTACTTACTCCTTGTTGTTGTATGCTTGAAGAATCCATTGGTTGAGTAAGGGAGTAACTTGTTGTGGTTGGGAAGTAGGAATTCCTTCTCCCTTCTATTGTGAACCACTCTTGGTATTGAATAAAGACACTTGTTGTTGTAGAATATTTATTGGTGCATTTAAACCACTTTGGCATGGATTGGAAGACACTTGCATTTCATCCCTAGTATTTGGCAAATTATTCTACATAGAGGCCACAAAGTGGGGCATTGATCATATCACCTACTAAAGTACTTTGGGAAAATGAGTCTATACCTAGATTAACTTGAACCATAGAATCAATTAACACTCATGTTGAAGGAGTTATCTCTATGAAAGGAGCATTTGATATGGCCATGGCATTAAATTTGTATGTTAGATTTAAATAGGTCTGATATGCTTGTTGCATTTTCACAAAGTGGTCTTCCATGGGGCCCTTTCCTTTTACAAACATATTTGGGTCTTAGTATGACATTGACATAAGCACTTGAGGATTACTAGTAAAGGCTTGTTCAATGGTTTGGGTATAAGGCATGTTTAGAGGCACTTTGAATAGACTAGGTAGATTTTCATGGGGGAAGTATAATGGAAACTTGGCCTCTAACTTCATGGATCTGACTAAAACCTCATCCTTGTTTTCAAGAAATTGATGATCAAACAATTATGGGTCGTATATTGATAGCATCATAACATATTACGGTTGGACTTGGAATTGTTCCACAACTGATGGCACACTAGTTAGATATTGAGCCATTTTCTCTTGGTCTTGCTCTGAATAGGGAGGTATTTTAACCAAATAATGTGTTAATATATCTTAACATTGGTCCACATATTGATCAATGTAAAGAGGATACGTATCTATCTCAAAAACTACATCATCACTATATGGGTCTTGAAAAAATTTATCATTTGTGACTATGTTATCATAACCTGGATTGTACATGGTTCCACTATGAGTGTAATGAGACATATCCAAATCTATGACTAACATTTCATGAAGAGAAAGGCCTAAATGGAAAATGGTCCAGACTTGGCATGGCTAGAAACTTGGTCTAAAATGTAAACTTAATCTAGGAATGATCTATGAATGGAGTTGTTCTCCAAAATTTGATCAATGATAAACTCGATCTAAAATTTCCTCAAAGTCTGATGTTAAATGTCTCACACAAATAGTTAAGTTAATTACAAATTTGAATTCCAATCTTGGTAAAAAGTGCTTCAACCAACTCTAATCTAGGTCTAAAAATAGAAAAGGTTGCTAGGTCTTTGGGAATATATCACAAAGCTAGGCTCAAAATAACTTGGTCTAAAATAAAAGGTAAAATGTTGGGTCTTTAGGAATACAAAAAAAATCTATAATTGAAACACACTAGGTCTAGAAATCAATGTTAAAATGATAGGTCTTTTGGAAACATGACACAAAATCTAGACTTGAAAACAACTAGGTCTAAATATGATAAAACTCTAGGTCTTTTGGAAACACAACACAAAATTTGGACTTGAAAATAACTAGGTCTAAAAAGGAAAGGGCAAAGTGCTAGGTATTTTAGAAACACGAAACAAAATATAGACTTGAAAACACACTAGGTCTAAAAATGAAAGGGCAAAGTGCTAGGTCTTTTAGAAACACAACACAAAAGTTAGACTTGGAACACACTAGGTCTTAAAATAAAAGGTAAAAATGGCAAGACAATTAATCTAATAATTTGAAACACTTGGACTCAAACTAGGCATTTGGATCCAAACACAAAATTGGCCATTGGTAAAAGGCATATGCATAAAACTAATTGGTAAAATCAATTCCAAGTAGGCAAAAATAAGGACTAGGAATACAACATTCAAGCTCAAGTGATGAGAAAGACTCAAATGTAAACTAATTGTGCTTGAATTTATACTTGGAGAGAGATTTTTGACCTTAGTTATAAGCAACAAAATAAATTCAAAGTACACGAAAAATACCACTTCCAAAATCTAGGCACAAACGAGTCTTTAAAGCAAGAAAAGAATTAGTCCAAGTTGCACAATCCAAAAGTGAGAGGTAAATGTCTAAGCTAAAATTAAGTGAGGCATGGGCATAAACCAATCAAAATTTGAATCTGAACTTCACAAGACCAATTTCAAACTTGGTTTAAAAGACTTGGTTTTCTTAAATGGATGACATTATAAACCAAATTGGATGGCATAATGATACTAAACATAGACCAAAAGGCATACATGGTTTTGAAATTTGATTTGTATACAAGGCAAAAAAAAGGTTTGTTTTAAAAACTTTAAGGCAAAATATTTTGAATGAAATGGGCATCATAACAACACCCCTTCAAATAAGTGACACACAAACATAATAGTTTGTAAAATGACTAAGGCAAAGTGTAATATGAAACAAATGGCATAACACCTCTTTTAGGCCAAGAAGGGGTGTATAAACATGACTCGTTTTGGATGTGGTTCAGATAAACAAAGATAGTTTTGACTCAAAATAATTCAATTAAAAGTTTAAAAAGACATAAAAACACTTAAGTGTATCATCCTATCCTAAAAACTGACAAGGTGGCTTCATATTATCAAATTACATCCATATACTCCTTGAGAGGAAATAAATTGTTGATCCAAAAATTTAGATGCACGTTAAAAGTAGGGTTTTTAGGCCCCCTCTTCTCTCAAGAATTTGTATAATGACATGGCAATTTGAGATACTTGCCTACCATTAACAATATTTTTATGACAAGTGGGGTTTGTCTAAAACTATAAGTTTTGTGTGTTCTAGATGGTCTCAAGTGTGGTTAACACTATAGATGAAATCATGTCAATTAAGTTCATACCAATTAACTTACTATGTAAGGGTCTATTCCTTTTCATAACAATTCCATCTATGTACTTCATAATAGAGTCCCCTGATTAGCCAGACCTGACTCAAGTTTTTGTTACAATTAGAGAGGCTAACTACTCAATGCCTTGGCAATCACAATATCATGTGCCCTAATTTATATACCCATCATGGAGTTGGGTTGAAATGATGTTGGGATATGAAATCCCAAGTCAACACTTTACTAAAAAATTTATGGAAAGGTGATGAAATCCCACCCATAAGCCAAAATGTAATAAATAAATATAGGACTTTAAAGTCATTTTAGGATCACCCAAGTCATTTGGATCTTGGGGAGTGTCTTAGCGACATTCCTTCTATGATTGGACTAAGTGACAAAAGGCAAAATACAAAGTTTTTTTGGTCACCCAAGTTCACTAAAGGGGATGGGGGGAGATCATAAACACTAAGTCAATTTTGCAAAAACACACAACAAATAAACAAAATAAAAAACAAGCAAACTCTTAAGAGAATTTAGTCTAAATTTTGATTCATTTTAAAAAATCAAGTGAAATGTGATGTGAATGTTTGCCCCTTAGCTTTGTTTGTTGATTTGTGAACTTTGAAAAATGAAAATAAAGCAAGTAAAATGATTTTTAAGCACCAAATGTAGATGTGATTTAAGTTAAAGTGCTAAAAAAAGTATTTCGTTGGCCTTTGGGTCCTGCAAAAGTGTTAGTGGGTTTTTGCTTAGAATCTAAAAGATAAATGAGCAAACAACAATTGAAATTTAGCTCTCAGATTTCTTTTCTTTTTGACATAGTGCAATACTGCATTTACATAGAGAAAAACTGCATGTCCCCCTACAAAACCATAATTGTTAACTCAAAACTACATCTCCTACAACATAGACTATTAGTGCAAAATCATAACTACACATTGCAATACCATAACTTGTGAGGGTAATAATGTAACTTCACAGCTCAAAACTGCCTTTCCATGTAAAATATACCATTAATGAAATATCATACTTTGACAGTGAAAAACTAAATATCACAAGGGAAATAATGCATGTTGTAAATATAATACTACAACTACATGGCAAAATAAGTTTTAACGACACAAAATCATAGTTTTAGGTGCAAAATTGACTATTACGAGGTAAAACTACACTTACCCAGTGCAATATCATAACTTGCAGGCAGGACAAAATTTAATCATGCAATAACACACTTGCATAATGCAAAACTATGAATTTAAATGCAAAACTACATCTGTAATATCACAGCTCTGCAAGGCAATACCACAGCTACTAGATGCAAAATCGCAACTTCTTGTGTAACATTTGTGAGCTTCAATTTTTCACTTTTTTGGTCATCGAGTCAAAATTTTAACATGAAAAAAGTTATCAAGAGATCCTAAAAGGCCATGAGAAGAAATTTATGGGGTACACATCCCACCAAGCATGCCATTATGTAGCATAGGCTTATGAATATGATTGTTATTCTCTTATTAGGGAATAAAATTCAAACAAAATAATTACAATGCAAACTAACAATTTTTGCCTAAGTACTTGGGTGAGCATAAATAACAAGAACACAATTATGACACAACTAAAAGCATAAAATAAAAACTCTTTTTGAACTTCCTTGTAGCTTTAAATCTACTTGTTGATTTGGCTTGCTCAACTATGTGCTCAAGAAATATTTGTCAATGAAGTTGCATTGCTTCACCTCTCCTTGGCACCTTGGTAATGTTAGTTGGCTTTGGCTTGACTTGATTTATGAAATGGGCATGGTAACACTATAATGAAGTTTTTTGGAGGTATTTTGGCATAATAACATTGCATATAAAAATCTTAAAGATCAATGGGTGAGACCTTGTATTTATAGCCTCCAAAGTTAACTCTCACCTGAGTGTAGTTAGGTTAGGATTAACCATGGTTGAGTTTAAACTAACTCTAAATGAGTTAAGGCTAACCCTAGTTGAGTTAAGGAGGGGACATTTAATTAATATTTGGGATAGAGATCCCATTTATTAAGCATGGATCTCCATTTTTGAATTTAAGGCACTTTAGGGAGAAATTTTAATTCCTTAACTTTGAGGATGATGATGTCATCATGACCTCATATTTATTGAAATTTATTTTTTGAAAAATTTATTTTCACTAATTACACATATAAAATTCACTTAAATATTTAATTTTTTTAATGAGTTGATTCATTCTGCTTAGAATTTATCACTTTAAGAATTATTCAAGTGCCCCGCTTAATAGGTCCAAAGGCCAAACTGCTAGTTATTAGATCGCAAGGTGACTAGCGATGAATCTATGAGAGGTTATTATTATGTATAGTATAATACCACAAATAGGTATTCCTCAACATGATTATGACCACTAATGTCTGATGTATAGATAAAATTAGGATGTTTAGTGATTCATAGGCTTAATCTGTACTTTTGGTAGAAATCAATTTAAAGTCTGATTGAAAACTAGTTGTGGCCAGAATGGGGGTGTCTACACTTTATAGCTCTTAATCTTACTTTATATGAGATTAAAGGTTAACAAGAACAATATTTATGATCCTTTCATGCAACATGTTTATATTATCCATTTAATGGCAAATTTATAACTAAACTCTTTTCAAGGAGCCTAAAATATAATGTTTTGCATTGGTTTTATAATTTTCATACTCAATCTATAAAATTATCCAATTATTTAGCATTTTTATTTATTGAGCACTTTTATATCAACATTGATCATAAACTTTTGTATGTACATATTGCCAGGCTAAAATAAGGAACTAATGAACCTATCATTATGTATGTGTTTCGTTACAAGACTATGTTGTCTAAAATAACTAATGTACTGGAATAAAATGAATTACAAGACATATTCAAACAAATTTTTCTTGGGGCCTTACATGAATCAATACATTGTAAGAATTTTAAATCATTTAAAGATCTTAGTCATATTGTAAGAGATAGATAGGTTGAACTTATCACTTTAAACAAGCTGAAGTATACATTTGCACCTACTATGGCTAAAACAAAATTTAAAAGCAAACCATCTTACAAATCCAAGGCATAAGATACTAAAGCAATAGAAAATATACAAGTCAATGTTATTTCTTAACCTGCCAATAAAGTTGTTTTGTCAAATTAACCATGAAGGCAATTTTCTAGATTACCACAACCACCTTAAAAAATTATACAAAAGATTATTGAGTGTCACTTAATCAATGTACCTCCATCTAAAGTTGACATTAATAAAAAAAAAAATTATATGCTTTGATAACAATGTGATTATCATCAATGCAATGGTCATTCTAAAAATAAGTGTTTTAAGCTCAAAAATCTCATTCATGATTTTATTGGCAATAATGTTATCGAGGTAGATGACCCTATCAAGGAAACAAAACCTCTATTAAATGACAATGCTAAGCTCAAAATTTTCAATGATCTATTTTTTAAGCATGATACAAGAAAAGATATTTCAAAATATACACCATGTATACAATGCTTACCCACCTTGTGCATCATATCAACACCCTTATGAAGGTATTATTGGTATAATTAATCCAAATGTTACACCACATCCTATTATCGCTTTTGATGATAGTGAAATAGTTGATGATGATTCTGATTTTCATGCTTTATGTATAAGAGTTCTATTGATAAAAAATATATGTTCATAGTCTACTCATTGATAACAGATCAAATGAAAATACATGTATAATTTCATTACTTCATTTATTAGGCTACACACAAAGTGACATATAAGCACCTACTAAAAGTGTTAGGACTTTTAATGGTAAGAAACAAGCCACTTTGGGCCATATTATGTTTACCTCTTCAAGTGAGACCTATTATACTATCCATTCTTTTTTTTTTTGGTACAAAAAAATGGAGTTTTTTATATAATATGTTGGGGGATCAAACCAACAATAGATTACAATTGTGACAGCAATAAACGCAGAATTAAACCAGATTGACAAGTAATTAGAATGATAATAGTAAGAACAAGAGATACAAGAAAACACCCTGAAAACTTGTATTAACAAACTCTTTACAAAAGGAATACAATTGAAGAAAGCTTCTTTCTTCCACACCTCTCCTAGATGTATAGATCTCTCAATAGATCTCTATTCCTCAAGAGCTCTCTCTCTCAAGAACAATCAACTCCAACAAGCCTGGATTGATTCAATTCTATACTGTTCTTCTCACACAATGAATTACAATAATTCACCGAACTACTATAATTCACTACAAGACTACTACAAAGCTAAGAAGATCTAATTCTACATATAGAATTAGGAGACTTGAGTATGTACACCCAACAAGCAGTTAAGCCACTTGAACAAGGGCTTTAAAAATAGTAATGCCAATAATAGAGACGTGAGCTTAAGTCTACAACTCAAACTTATCATGCAAACACTCGCTTCTGTCCACGGAAATAGCTTTCTAGACACGCAGGTAATCGACGTCGGTTCCTGTTGCTTGTCTGTGACCGCCGTCGGCCGACCTTCTGCCGACGTCAGCGTCTCTGCAACTGTCTGTGACCGACGTCGGTCCCTCCTGACCGACGCCGGTGTCTGTGTAGACCCGAACTTGATAATGAATGCTTCTTGGTGAAGTTTTTAGCTCCACACCCTAACAATCTCCCACTTGGAGATAAACAGCTGCACCAGTACCTGTACAGCAACATCTTCTAGCTCCTCCATCTTCAACTCAATCATGAAGACCAACAGAAGTTGAATGAAGATTCAACTTCTCTTTTGTAACTAGCTTGGTTAACATATCAGCAGGATTCCTATCTGTATGGATCTTCTCCAGCTTCAACTCACCATCTTCCAATACCTGTCGTATGAAGTGATACCTTAGCTGTATGTGCTTTGTTCTTGAATGAAAGGCTGAATTCTTAGCCAAATGGATTGCACTCTGACTGTCCCTATACAATTTGCAACTCTCATGCTCCCTACCAAGCTCATCCATGAATCGTGTCATCCATATCATCTCCTTGCTAGCTTCTGTCGCTGCAATATACTCTACTTCTGTAGTTGACAAAGCAACAACCTTCTGCAACTTAGATATCCAGCTAACCGCCGTTCCACCTACAGTAAAAACATAACCTGTAGTGTTCCTCCTGCCATCCAAATCACCTGCCATATCTGAATCTACATAGCCATGTAGAGAAGTATCTGAACCTCCATAGCACAAGTACTTACTGCTAGTTCCTCTCAAATATCTAAGGATCCACTGAACTGCTTTCCAATGTTCCTTACCTGGATTGGACATATACTTACTTAACACTCCCACTGCTTGGGCAATATCTGGTCTAGTACACACCATTGCATACATTAAACTCCCTACTGTGGAAGAATATGGAACCTTACTCATGTACTCTACCTCATCATATGAATTAGGACATTGTTCTTTACTCAACTTAAAATGTCCAGCCAAAGGTGTGCTTACCGGTTTAGCATCCTGCATATTGAACCGTTTCAACACCTTGTCCACATAATCTTCTTGAGACAATATCAACCTATGATTTTTCCTGTCTCTCTTAATGCTCATGCCAAGGATTTTTTTTGCTGCTCCCAAATCCTTCATAGCAAACGTTTGAGCTAATTTCACCTTAAGCTCTGAGATATCCTACATGTGAGACCCTGCAACCAGCATGTCATCTACATACAACAATAGAATAATATATCTACCGTTATCAAATCTCTTGAAATACACACAATGGTCTAATTGACACCTACTGTAGCCATGCTCAGTCATAAACCTGTCAAATTTTAAGTACCATTGCCTAGGAGCTTGCTTGAGGCCATACAAGCTTTTCTTCAACCTGCACACAAACTTCTCCTTACCCTTGACCTCGAATCCTTCTGGCTATTCCATATATATTTCTTCATCCAAATCTCCATGAAGAAATGTTGTCTTAACATCTAGTTGCTCAAGATGCAAATCCTCAAAAGCAACCAAAGACAATACAACCCTTATTGAAGTCAATTTAACAACAGGAGAAAAAATCTCACCAAAGTCGATACCTGGCTTTTGTGCAAATCCTTTTACCACTAATCTGGCCTTGTATCTCATCTGTCCATTCTCACCTTCCTTTAACCTGTAGGTCCATCTGTTCTTAAGTGTTCTCTTACCAGCTGGCAATTCAACCAAATCCCATGTTTGGTACTCTCTTAAGGACTCCAACTCCTCAACCATGCCACACTCCCACTCACTCTTGGACTCCACCTGTATTGCAATAAATAAAATAAAGAAGGAGAATATCTAATTGGAGGCTTACTCACCCTTTCTGACCTCCTGATGGGTGTCTGAGACTCGTCCACAACAAGTTGTCCACCCAAATTCTCTGACAGTGACCAACCTCGATCACCTACAGACCTATTACTGACTGACGTCGGTTCTGAATGAGCGACCTCGGTACCTGTACGGCCGACGTCAGTCTCTGTATGGCCGACGCTAGTTTCTATCCTACCAACGTCGATTCCTGACCTACCGACGTCAGTCTCTGTGTTTTCCTGCAAGTGATTATTTCCTTTTCTCGCGAGCTCATCTTGGACTTTCACCTCATCCAATTCACCATTGCTCTTCTCAGACTGATTCAACTTCCTTAGCTGATCACAATATATCACTCTTTCGTTGAAAACAACATCACGGCTCCTGATTACCTTGTTAGTTTCTAGATTCCACAATCTGTAACTAAAATCATCTGAGCCATAGCCAATAAACGTGCATCTCATAGACTTAGCATCAAGCTTCTTTCTATTTTCCTTATCTATATGCACAAAGGCTTCACAACCAAAAACTTTGAGATATGAGAGATCAACCTTTTTACCTGTCCATGCCTCTTCTGGAATACCACCATATAGAGCTATAGAGGGTCCTCTGTTAATCAGGTACACTGCAGTGTCAACTGCTTGTGCCCAAAACTGTAAGGGCAAACTGGCATGCAATCTCATACATCTTGCACGCTCCATTATTGTCCTGTTCATCCTTTCAGCAATACCATTTTACTGAGGTGTCCTTGGAACCATCTTTTGCCTACAGATTCCATGCATGTAACAATAATCTCTGAACTTATGACTGCAAAACTCACCACCATTGTCTGATCTCAGGCACTTTAATCTTTTACCTGTTTCATTCTCAACCATAGCTTTCCAAACTTTAAAAGTATCAAATACATCAGATTTTTTTTGATACAATAGATCCATACCTTCCTTGTAGCATCATCTATGAAAGATACATAGTACTGTGATCCTCCAATGGAAGCAACCTGAGCTGGTCCCCACACGTCTGTGTGAACAAGCTCCAACTTGTGCCTCTTCTTAGTAGACTCAGTTTTGAAAAAACTAACCCTTTTCTGTTTTCCAAATACACGGTGCTCACAAAACTCTAGATCTATGCCTTTTAAATCTGAAAGCATACCTTTAGACTTAAGAATTGACATCCCCTTCTCACTCATGTGGCCAAGCCTTGAGTGCCACAATTTAGCATCCACATCTGAAGTAGATAATACAGAAGGAGATTTGTTAGTAACACAATTACACAAATAGAGAGTACCTTCTCTCTTACCTCTGGCCATAACAAGTGCACCCTTGGTCACCTTCCAAGATTCTGCTGTGAGAGTTACTGTACAACCCTCATCCCTTAACTTTCCTGCAGAAATCAAATTTCTCTTCAAGCTAGGAACATGCATCACATCTCTCAACACCCATGTGTTGTTATTCTGCATCTTCAGCTGCACTTTACCTTTGCCAATTATTTTACAGGGCTCATCATCCCCTAGATACACTATTCCAAAATCTCCATGGATATAGTCACTGAAATATTCCCTATTAGGAGTAGCATGAAAAGATGCACCAGAATCTAATACCCAAGATTCTATATTATTATGCAGAGAGAAAATTAAAGCATCCTGTGCAATACCTGCAATCTTGGCTTCTTCCTTTCCTTCGTGTTGATTGTCCTCCTTAGGCTTTGACCAACAATCTCTACTTATGTGCCCCATCTTTCCACAATTTCAGCATTGTGGCCTTCTGCCATTTCTGGATTTAGATCTGCCTTTCCCCTTTGACTTGGATCTTGATCTGCCTTTCTTGCTCTTCTCTTTCTGCCTTCCCCTGCTCTCAAAACTTAAAGCATTTCTGGATGCCTCTTCTGTGCTTTTCCTGCGTATTTCTTCATTCAAGATAACACTAACAACATCCTCTACTTTCAAAATATTTGATGTAGATGCAGTATTACTTACTGCCATTACTAAGCCATGCCAGCTTTCAGGCAAAGAACATAATATCAAAAGAGCTTTTATCTCATCATCAAACACTATATTCACTGAACTTAATTGATTCACAATACCATTGAAATCATTCAGATGAGTAGAAACAGATCCACCTTAATTCATATGCAAATTAAATAACTGCTTCATAAGATATACCTTATTGGAAGCTGAGGGTTTTTCATACAAATTTGCTAACGTAGTCATCAACTCTACCATAGACTTTGCCTGTGATAAATTGGATATCACAGTGAATGCTAGACTCAGTTTTATAGAATCCAGAGCCTTTCTGTCATGAACTTTCCATTCTTCATCATCCATGTCTTTGGGCTTCTTTGCAATACCTCCTAACGGTAAGTAGAGATCTTTCTGATACAGATAGTCCTCTATCTGCATTTTCCAGTGTTGGTAATTTTTGCCATTAAACTTTTCCATTCTCAATTTACTTTCATCTGCCATTGCTTCTCCCACTCAAACAGAAATCCTTGCAGAAACTCCTGTGGGAACCTGTAATCAATACACACTACACAGATCTAAACCACCTGTTAGTGAACCTGAACTTTGATACCAATTATCAAGCTCTGAACCTGTAACCAAGGCTCTGATACCACTTGTTGGGGGATTAAACCAACAATAGATTACAATTGTGACAGCAATAAACGCAGAATTAAACCAGATTGACAAGTAATTAGAATGATAATAGTAAGAACAAGAGATACAAAAAAACACCCTGAAAATTTGTATTAACAAACTCTTTACAAAAGGAATACAATTGAAGAAAGCTTCTTTCTTCCACACCTCTCCTAGATGTATAGATCTCTCAATAGATCTCTATTCCTCAAGAGCTCTCTCTCTCAAGAACAATCAACTCCAACAAGCCTGGATTGATTCAATTCTGTACTGTTCTTCTCACACAATGAATTACAATAATTCACCCAACTACTATAATCCACTACAAGACTACTACAAAGCTAAGAAGATCTAATTCTACATATAGAATTAGGAGACTTGAGCATGTACACCCAACAAGCAGTTAAGCCACTTGAACAAGGGCTCTAAAAATAGTAATGCCAATAATAGAGACGCGAGCTTAAGTCTACAACTCAAACTTATCATGCAAACACTCGCTTCTGTCCACGAAAATAGCTTTCTGGACACGCAGGTAACCGACGTCGGTTCCTGCTGCTTGTCTGTGACCGCCGTCGGCTGACCTTCTGTCGACGTCGACGTCTCTGCAACTGCCTGTGACCGACGTCGGTCGCTCCTGACCGACGTTGGTGTCTGTGTAGACCCGAACCTGATAATGAATGCTCCTTGGTGAAGTTTTTAGCTCCACACCCTAACATAATATATTGGAATGCCCATGGTTGTAAAAAAAAATTACCTTCTATGATTCATAGATACTTAAAATACATTTATTGCAATCAAGTTGTTACTATTTTGAGGATAAATTATGAGCATTGTATGCATTCCACACTACCTCTTCCTCCCCATCCACCACCATAGTTCAATAATGCATATAAGTGCAAGCAAAACATGTTTTTGACATATAAGCAAAATGATTCTAATCAAGAGGTGCACAATGTTCAAAATCAAACAAAACAAAATCAAGTTTTAGAAAAAATGCATCTCTTTTGTAACAATCACACACACTTGCAACATATTCTAAACATATATCTCAAGATATCCAATAATTGACACAGTATTACATATCATCTCATGAGAATTAATGTACTCTTGAATCTCCTAGATCCACAACTATTATTCAAGATCATATGAGTAATCATTTGGACAAATTTATCAATGAAAAGGATAAATGTCTTGATTTTGATATTGGCACATTTGATATGTTTCACTCAATAATGGTAATACATTTAGAGCTCATTACTGATTAGGTTGATTCTCATCTTTATATAATCATTGGATAGCTTGTGCATTGTCAAAATACAAAATTATTCAAAAACCCATTCAAAAATATTTAAATATATATATATATATATATATATATATATATATATGATTGTACATAGGTTGTGATAATTGCCTCTAATTATTTTACTTTGTTTTCCTTTGTGATTAATTGATCCATTATTATATGCCCTTGGATTTTGACAATTTTTTGGCCTCTTGGCCCTTCTATTTCCACTTCCAATTCTGGATAGTTTCAAAACAATGTTCAATATCGCTAAACAATGACATTAATCTACCTTCATGCATAATTTTTTCTAAGATTTTTACATTTACCCTATAGTAAAAAAATATCATCCACTATTATCCTATTGTTTGATCTTGTCTTCTTTCCATTTATACTCAAAACTTATATCTTCAAAACATATAGCTCTAATTCTATCAATTTCTAGATTAATCATGCAGTACCAATATACAATTTCTAGTTTTCATGCATAATTTATTTGTTTTCAAGCTTAGCTGCTCCATACATGCGACATATTTTGAAACACATATATTTGATGAAATGAGAATGTACAACTAGCTCTTTGTGTGCATTTTTCAACCCCTTATAGGTTTAAAGCAATTCTATTTCAATTCCATAGGGGGTAAAATTCCTTCTATCAAGTCATTCAAATCATTGCTAGTACACATCTTCCATTGACCCTTGTTGTGAAACTATCCAAATTAGTCTCCTTTATTCTATTTTCAACTTCTTGGTTTCATTCTAGTATCTATTATTTCTAGTTGCCACATCACAAAATACACAAAATATATAAAAAACATTCAAATATATCAAAAATACAAAAACTAGGACATAAGCATGATTAACAATCTAGTTGACATCTTTGTAATTTTTTATTTATGTCATGATTAGTAGATAGCATATTATTTCTTTATCACACATACATTTCACATGTATCTCTAAAGTGTTATGCAGGACATACAAAATTTTCACAAATTAAAAAGTTGGACTCTTCTCTACCCATTGGCCTTACTAAGTTGAGCGCATTTTTCTCACAAGTGACAATATGTAGGGGTTATCTTTCTATAATCCATATACTCTTGAGATTTTAATTATATAGAAATATTTTTTCAATATTTCTATATTACATAGTGTATATGAACATGCTATTTTCTAGGATATGATCACATGACATATGCATATCTAGACTATTGTTGCTAAACATTCCATTGATGTTCCTTCCTTGTACATAGTATATTACTATCTTGATTTTTTATTGTGGTGTCCCTTGCCCCTTGTGTGAGATTCTTTTACATCTCTATGAGATCTTACGTTTTGTGTGTGAAATTTGATCATGTTTTTGCTTTGGCCCTTAGCCCTATGTGTCGTATGTGACATTTGAATATGTCTTTGTTTTGGTCCTTGGACCTTTGTGTATGTGACATTTGAACATGTCCCTTTTTTGTGACATTTATCATGTTTATGTGTGTTTTTCAAGACAATTGAGCATATCCTTACTTTTGGCCCTTTGCCCATCCATGTCATTTTTTATCATTTGTGTTTGTTATGTGTGTGCTTCTTGAACTTGATGAAACTGATAAATTTAATGATCTATATCATGCACTCCTAACATACTAATTCCATGAGCTTCAATGATACATTCTACAGGCCTTGCCTTTTTCCATTATATGCACAATTTAAATCTTACTATGCTAACATAGTTCCAAATGTTATAATTTGAAATTATAACACTTTACTATGCACATTTCAAGCTACACTTTCTTTTGAGATGAGTGATTTTTCAAGAATGAATTCCCTCACCTCAAAGTGGAGCACTTCAACGGGCTTATCATGCATGAGATAAGCCATTTTTCAAAGAGAAAAAATCATTCATGAACATAATCACAATTCAAAAGTTGAAAATTAAGTCATTAACACACATTTTGGAGGCTTATGCCATTACATATGCACTCCTATTTCAATTTTAAGGAGAAAATTCACATAGCTACACAATTTTAAAGTTATAATGAGAATTCACATACTTAAAATTATACAATTATAGTGGGGGCATAATAACATGTTTATGCCATGGTATTTTGGACATGATAGGAGCTCGAATGCACGTAATTATCTTGTGATTATCTCTTCATATAAGATATACCATGACAACACTAAAATGGTGCAATTAAATCTACAAGCCATTTTCAATGGTTGAGTCATTTTAGTTGAATAGTGCATGACTTGGAGTCATTAAGCACTCTAACATTATGTGTGTGAATCCATTTGAATTCAAACCCATTTTTATCTTTGGGTTAATACACAATTAGGTTTCAAATATTCTTCAAATGAGAAACAATTTCACTTCAAAAGATCAAATGTAAGTTCAGACTTGATCACCCCCAATTTCCTCTAATGGTTTGGCTAAGGAACCATCTTCTCTAAGCACTTCATGAGAGGCATCAATTTTCCAATCAAGAAAACATCATCACCAAGAAAAGTTATAAAAATAAACATGGTTGTCACACATTCAGGTGTATTCATTCCATACACTTATTTCAATTTTCAAATTACTCAAGTAAAAAAAAAAATTAATTTAGGAAATTTCATTTCAAACTTACAATTGTCCAAGTTCAAGTAATGTTCAAATGTTCAATTTAAAGTTTTTAAATTTCTTTTTTAGAAGGGATAAAATCGCTACTTAATGGCAAAGCTCAACAAAGTGGAATATTGAGGTGTAGTATAAATCCATCCGCTAAACCCTTTTACTCCTTCACAATCTTTACTTCTTCACAATCATTTATCTCATTATGGCACAAATCTAGGGTTTTCAATTTCAATAAGGCAAGTTTTGAAGATCAAATCAATGCAAGAAGACTTAATTTCCACCATCACACCAGATTATTCTAGAAGTTGTAGCTTTTTACAAAAGGGAAAAATCAGCCAACAGAGATAGTAGTGACTATTGCTCCTGTCCTACTAGGTGTTCTTGTCCTTGAGAGCATTCAAGCTCATCTTCTGAGAAGCTTTTGGGTTTTAAATATTATTTTTGTTCTTGCATTCTTATTTCTTTTGTAATCACCCAATGACTCAAAAAGCTAAGTATATATCTCTTTTGCATATTTTATCCTTGTTCATTTTTATTTTACTTTATCTATTTCAGTTATTCATATTCAATTTGTTGTTTAGTGTTGTATTTTTAGCACCATACTTTATTCAATTCAATTTATCTAGTTTAGGGTCAATTGCAGCATTAATTCAAAAATAGATAAAACAATGATAATTATATTAATGTCTACTAAACGTCAATCTAATGATGTTAACGAATGGTTAGGATAGAAGATCAAACATAATTGCAAACAAATCATTTTATTACACTCCCTTGATGCCATTGTAGAATGCTTATCAACCTAATTAATATTGTAAGTGTATACCATTATTTATCAGGTAATATGTTTTTTAATTATTTTTTAAAAATATTAATTTATATGTAAGTTATTATATATATATAATTTTTATAATGGGTCCTAAATTTATTTATTTATTAATTATTGACTATATGAATTAATTCAAAGACATTTTCATTTTGAAGCCCTTACCCAATGTTCTTGTGTATACCCATCAAATGTTTTGACTAACCTTGGTGTAGCTTGTAGATTTTGCTCCGTGTATCCAAGACTGTAAAGTAGTGTCATTTTACATGCATTTTCTTTTGATCCATTGTCAATCATGACATTGAATAGGTTGGTTGTTGATATATGCTCTAATAAATAGTGCATGGCTATCGAATCATCATCATTGATTTCAATATCATAAAATGTGATTATTAGACGTGTTAATGTGTTTGTAAATGTACCAATGATTCCATCTCGGATGCCCATATGTCTTAGGGGGAGGATGCACATGGCACACATGATGTACTTTTGAGTTGTTTGCATTCTAGACTATACCATGATTTGGGAAAAGAAAAGTTTAAGCTTTGCATTCTCATTTTTTTATGGTCTTCTTTCCTTTGTGGGTGTTATTACATCAATAATATTATCCTTGATGAGATATAGTATTTTATGGGTTAGCCTATAACATTTGTTCGTGTAATTCCTAATACATATATGGTAATCACAATATGAATTATTATCAAATCCTTTAGGTTGAGGCTTGGTAAAATCAAGCTCCAATGGAGGAGGTCGAGAAAGGATATTACAATTAATAAGCTCTTGCAACAAGATATGAGGAGATTGTGGTAACCTTGTAAATTGCCTCCTAGGTGGAGCTACCAATTGAAGCTTGTTTCTTGGTTGTGTTATTGCATTAATTGTTACCTTTGCTTCATTCTTTCTTTCATTAAATTTGACCTTATAATTTTTCTTGCTTTGAAACTTGATCTTAGAAGTAGATATAACATTTGGTGCATATGTTAACTTGTTCAATGTTATTAGCTTGACTTCTCTTTCCTTGAATGTGTGGCATAGCTCATTTAAAGATCTTAATTTATCAAACATTATTGATTCATGGAGTGGTTATAACAAGCTTTGAATAAAACTATCTTTCTATTCATTATCTACCATAGTGTTTTTTCATTTTTTCAAGCATAGTTTTGTACCATAGAACATATTCATTGAGTTGTTCATTAGTGCACGCTTGAGCCTAGAAATTTATGTATAAGATAATTTTTTTCTAATTTTGATTTATAAATGTGCTAAAATTTTATCGGCCAATGGGTTGAATGCTCTAACTTATTGAAGTGTGAGATCATAGAACCATCGAAGAGCATAGTCTTTGTCACTTCTTAGGAAAAGTTTGGTAAGTAATTTATCATTTTAATCAAATTCTAAACATGTTGCATGAAAAGAATGAAGATGTTGTTTAGGATCAACTTTACCCTCATAAAGTGGTAGCTTAGGGCCTACAAAACTTATTGTTATTGGGTAAGAGGCTATTTCAGGTACCAAAGGGTTATGAAGTAAAGTATGAGAGTCCATTGAATGAGTAGATTTGGAGACACATTGCTCTCGTTTTAATATTTTTATAATTTAAGGCTATAAAAATTTACTCAAGAGATGATGCATTAGGTGAAGTTAGGATATGTCCTTGTGTATCAATAAAGGGATGTGTATATGATTCTCTTATGGAGATAGGCATGTTAATACATTTTAAACCAAGTGATGCCTCCATACCTAAAGGTGTTGGCACATACGTAACTGTAGGGGTCTCTATAGGAATGGTAGTAATTGTAATAACTATAGTAGGATTGACAACTTTGAAAGGCACATCTTGAGATGATGTTATCTTTTCTTGACATGTAGTCTTAGATGCTACTAGTAACTAGACAAATTTATCCATTTATCAGGGACATTATCAAATCCTTTGACATAAATAAAAAAAATATTTCACTTACTCAAGATCTGATCCATTAAGTTCATTTGGATCAATTATATTAAAGCTTTCAGGAATATCTTGATTATCATGCATAGTTTCATTATCTTAATTATTTCTTTTATCACTAACATCAAGTTCAATGTGCATATAATTTTGGATTTTTGCATAATTATATTGATCATCAATATCTATGTTATCCATTTTAGAAGGTATTAAAGGAATTTGAATATGATTGATAGGAGTTCCACTTAATCTAACACTGCACATTTGAAGCAAGGAGGATGTAACTTTATTGAGTGGCATGCAAAGGTGTAAAGAAAAAGAAAATGTGTGCAACTAGTCAAGGGTATGTTTGATTTGTAAGCTCTCAGATGTATTAATCCTAGTCGTAAATATTAAATATGAACACAAAGGCACTAACTATAGAGGATTATCTTTTTCCCTTTGTTATAAATATTTAGTTTAGACATATCATTAGAATAATTTTTTATACAAGTTGTTGAAACAACCCACCTAGTTTGGAGTGAATTGTTTTAGGAGATATGTTAGGCCTCCTATTTTATAGGAGAAGTCATATGTACAATATTATATCTAGAAAATAATTTTTTATTAAGTGTTTTTTGTGTGTCAATATTAAACAAATTCCAACATTGGTATTAGAGCAGGGTTGTACTTGTTTTTGTCATGGAGGATTAATAATGTTAATGGTATAATGCCATAGATTGTATAATTGCCTTAGATTAGTAAGTTAAATTATTTGATATAGATTTCATAGTGAGATTAGTTTATTTAGGCATTGTTTGCATATGTTAAGATAGTGTCTATTTAAGTTTTCCATTTTCCAACTCTGTCATCAAGTTGAAATGTGTGAAGGATCAAACCTAGGATCTTGATTTGTCATTTCTTACATTAACCTTCATTACACCTGTGAATTCATGCATTTATCTAACACCAAAAGGCACTGAATATTCTTCATGCAGCCATCAAAACCAGTCAACTATCACTCCCTTGATTGTGACTTTGTTATGCCTTCACTGACATAAGCGTTTTGCATTGATCTCATACATCCTTCTTTGTCTACTAGAGGTATGTGTGTTAGTTCCTCTGTGAAATCAAATACCTTGACATATACATTGATTATGAGTGTAAATATAACATGGTTAAAAAAATAATCACAACCCTAAATTCTATTGCCTAGATTTTACAAATTTGTTGGATTTACATTCATTTGTAGATTTGTGCATAAACCATTCACACCCACAATTTTCCATTTATTTTTGTTATTATCCATAATCATTATATTCTCCATCATATTTCATGTGCATTGTCTTTGTACCCACATTTTTTTTGCCTTAGCTTTGTCATATGCATGATCCACCAATATTTTTGCATATATCATTTCATTTTGTTGCCTCAGATTTTATATATGCATGCTCCACCAATGAAGCTCTATTGCCTTTCACATGAGATCAAAAACTCGATATTGTTTGCAAGTATATTTACATCTAGAAAATATTTCACGGTTTATCCTTAATAGATAAGGTTTAAGCATAGACATTAAAGTTTTAATGTTTGTTAGCATTTGTTAGTTATAATTTGATTTTCATAGTTGTTTGTTTATTATATTGGTCAATGATATTTTTAGTTTGAATATGTGAATAATTTATCAAACATTGCAAATCTGATATATAATTTTATATTTATCTACTCAATAGATTTTATAATTGAGTCCATAGTTGATAGAGTTCACACTTTAGTTGTTTGATAGTCTAGGTGATTTATGTTGTTATTTATTTAAGTCTTTTTGGGTTTTTAATAGTTTTATAAACTGTTGATTTTAACTAGTACGTTAGAGTTACTCAAAATAAATTTCATGTCAGTGTTAAAGTTAAAACGTCAAAATTTGTTTCATTGTAATCGATGCATTTTTTAAAGAATTTGACATCCAATGGATGGGTCAGTCCTATTGGGGAGGGAGGAGGGTGTATTGAGCTTCAAGATGCACTGAATGTGACTAATGATGATGATTTTATTGTAGAATACATATATTAAGAAGCTCACCCTTTGAAGACAGGAAGAGTTCTATTGTAGTTGAAGCTCAACATGGATGGTTGCTTACATATCTTAGGGGGTTCATGAATTTGAGAGTTTAGAGAGGTGGAATTTGGAAACTCGTGAATTTAGTTTGGGAGTTACACCTTTACAAGGGTTTTAAATTATCTTGATAGAGATCTAATTGATCTAAGAACTCCTTTAAAAAATAAGCTCCTATAAAATATGAGGTTTTGATATTTTAGTTTCCTTCTATTAACATGACTTATTTTCTGTAAACCTTAAAAAGGTGTGATTCTTCCACCATGTTTGCACTAGGGGACAATGTTATAAATATTTAGTTCAAACATATTATTAGAATAATATTGTTGTATGGGTTGTTGAAATAACCCACCTAGTTTGGAATGAGTAGTTTTGAGAGATATGTTAGGCCCTTTATTTTATAGAAGTCAAATGTATAAATATGTTATCTAGTGAATAAATTTTATTAAGTGTTTTTTTGTGCCAATGTCAAAACAATTATAGACACACTATCCCATCTCTATGATATGTTGAGAGTAATTTGGAAGGGCTAACCTCTTATCGATGCACTATAAGAATAAAAATTTAAAGGCTTTTTATGGCTAAAAATAGAATACTAGGTGATTCTGATATATCATAAAGTATGTGAAAACTAAAATATGTATATAATGTTATCTAATGGTTTGTGTATTGGGCAAGTATCCCTCACATCACAGCTTGGATAAACTCAATGATAATTTTTTTTATAGATTTCAATAACAATCGCAAAATGCTATAGATCTAAAGATGAAAAAACCATAGAAACAACCACTGAGACTTCAAAAAGAACCATAGAAAGAGGAACATGATACAATAAATGTTACTACAATATAAAAAATTGACCCCCATAGTGTGGAACCAATAAAAGGAATAAAAATAGAAACCACAAAAGAAGCATCAAAACACATCCATAACAAGGATAACACAGCCACCCAAGCTAGTCACTTACCTTGCCACCATCTTCCATAGGTCCCAACTACTCAGTCAACTCATAACCAGGTCCCAGTTACTTAGAAGATAACTCATGGATATTGTAAGGATCACTGAAGAATTCAACCTGCTCAAGCAGAGTTTTTAAATTAGATTGCTTAAAAAACTAAACAAGGTCCTCAATTTTATCTTCACCTCCCTTCTTAATAACCTTTTCTAGCCTAGTTTTAAGCTCACTTAATGATAACCATTTTTCCCAAAATGACAGATCCTATGTGTTTTAAAACTGTCAAAACACAGTTTCTAAGAAAAGAAAGCAAAAATAAAAATGAAATTAAAAAGCAAAGGCTCAAAAACAAAGTTTTGAGTTCACCAATATGTTTTCCCTAACTTTTATAAAGAAAATAATTTTTTTCTGTGATTATATAGGTTTAAAACTAGAAATATCATAATGTTAAAGATATACAATATTGAACTATTCTAATTTTGACAATTTACTAAATATGGAAGGTTTGTACATTGAGAAAGTACTAAAAAGAGATATACTTAGCTTAACACAAATACTCATTAACTTATTTGAGTATTTGAATATTAAAACTAGAAGAAGAGGTGACTATGAAAGTTCATTATTAGGCACAAAATTAGAAAATGGTCCACTATAAGTGGACAAGAGTGTAGTGCACTCGAGTCTATTGATTGTAGACCTATCTCAATTGACCATGACATACCACTGATAAAGAAAGATAGAGAAAATATGAATTTATAAATGACATATTAGAGGTAGAAGTAAAAGATGTTTTTGGGTAGGCCCATTGTTGGAGGATAGCGACATAGTGCACCTGAGCCTGTTGGTTACAGACTTTTCATGATTGACTATGCATAAAAATTGATTAATGTGCCTTATGTGCCTTTAGATGTTGAGTAATCTAATATATCGTAACTAGGATTTGGCCACATAGAAATCATTATTTATCTTCTCTTTTATTTATAACCCTTAGGTAAATTTGTGAGCTTGAAAACTAGTAAAAAAAGAGATGAGTGTAATGGGTTAAGCTGATCTCAATCATGTTTTTGATGATTAAACATTGTTTATATATTCAATACTCCAAGCAAGGAAATCAAACCCACATAGTTATCCCACCTAGAGTGAATGTATAATTGAGCTCCTTTGACTATGTGTGTGTAGCTGGAGGATGGATCAGATACTTAACAATGATAGCTCTTGACTTGCTTTATAAGGCTTTTGACTTAGATTATGAAATCTTCTTATGACTGATGAAAAAAATTAGATAGAATAAGATAAATTTATTCAATGTGCAAAAGTGTATATGCTTGAACCAAGTGAATATCAAGTGTCTTTAATGAGTGACTCTTGACATGCATTTATAGCCAAATATTTTGATAAATTCCTTTAACTGACCATGCTAAACATGCATGAAGACCCAAAAGGATATTTTGATTTTCATAAACTAGTCATTATTTGGCACGAGACGCGGCCATCCTAAGTAGGCATGGTGCACTACACCTATGTCTGCTTAGCACATACTTGTATAGGGAGATCAAAGATTGTGTCTATTGTTGGAAACATTATAAAGGTGATTTTAAATAGCTTGAGCATTTGAATCTAATTTTTTGTACAATAGTAATGGAAAACAAAGGGTCAAGACCGCATATAGATAAATGACTTAGAGGAATGGTGAGTAGGAATCATGTATTTAAGCATAAGTCATATGGTTTAGAACGTGTCAATAATTAGCATTTTAAAGTACTCATGACCAAATTTATGTGTCTAAAATATATATAATGTATAAATGCCAAGTCTATTTTGAATGAGACCTTGATTTGTTTAAATATAGATCTAATTGAATAATTTATCATGCAATCGACACACTAAGATGACAGGTCGACCCTAAGGATAGATTTTATTTTAAAAAATAGTTGTTTCTAATAGTGGGTTAGTAGTGACCAAAACAATTAGCAATACTGACCAACTCTGGTAAAATTGACGTGTGTACATATAGACTGAACTAAGAATTTGGAGATGTCTATGCACAATATTTATCAGGGTTGAACCAGACAGTGAGATTCATATAGGTGTATAAAACCAAATTGGAAAGGTTGATTTATATGATCACATGAAAAGTGTGAAAGAATGGTGGATCAGAACCTTTCTAGAGTGCTTAGGTCATGCATGGTAAATGTGTGTCAAACTTGTCATTATCAAGTACCGAAGACTAGATTATAGTATTTGTAAATGGCCACATTTTATTTTAGTAATGAAATTGTTATAGTAAAATGATAAAATGACCTGAGTGTGCACAATAGAATTTGTATTTGGTATGAATCTTCAATTTTTCAAGTCACTCGGTAAAAAAACATGCATTCATGTGTATCCAATTTTCATATATTGACTATTTTAATCTAAAATAGAAATTTTCAAAATTTGAAAGAACAATGGTTATAGTACACCAGTGTATTGGTGAAAGCCGTGTATCCCTTATCACTTTTTGGAGATGATGCTTCATTGTTGAAGTATTAAAGACACATGGAGAGTTGAGGTGAGTTGGGGTGGTTATGCCCCAAATTTGTGTAATTGTGAAGGATCTTGGGTTGGGAAGGAAACATGCCCCAACACTCATCAATGTGGGGAAAATAATGAATGTACTAACCCATATAATACACAAGTAATTGAGAGAACCATTAGACTAGGGTTTCTAAAATATAGTAAATCAAATACTATAGATGGCTTATATATTCAATTTTAATGTTTTTCTCAAGTTCACTCCATATTAAAAAATGTATGATCGAAAGGTAATGAACAATGTTCATACTCCCATCCTAAATGTATGTTTTATTTTGGAGTTTTGCTCAATGTAGAATAGAATGCATGATTGAAAGATAATGGACAATGCTCATGCCCTCATCATGACCACCAATCTGATAAGTGTGAAGTGGAATGGCAACCATTTGTCATTCAACTATAAATTGTATTGTTGTCTATATGCGCATGAACCAGTATCATGCCCTTGGATCTGAAAAATGAAATGTGTATGTGTGCATGAACAAGTATCATTTCTCCTGAATCTAAAATATGTATATGTAAACTTATAATTCTTATTCATATAAACCATGTTCATATACCCTTGCATATGCACCAAAGTGTGTATTAATATGTGCTCAAGTGTTTGGAAAGTAAGCGCATATACGTGCCATATTCCCCTATTATATTCAACAATGTGTCAATAATTGTCATTTATTTGAACCATTTGATATCTAAACCATATGAATCTTTGAAAGTTAAACCATTTCAAATCTCTAAAACTCATATTATTGTATGATTTTATACTCTTGAAGGTTTATATCTCTATTACAAGCCCACTATTATTTCCCCCCTTCGAAGATGATGGATATATCACACAAGTCACTCATCTAAAAACAAGAGTTAATTGTGTCATGTCATGTATAAAAATAGCATCATGTAATATCATTTTAGCATGTGGAGAATATGTCATATTAGTATATATCAATCAGTGCATGTATGTAACATATGTAATTTAGGGTATGTAAGTGTCAAGTTTAGATAGATATATCAATAAAGCACGCACTAGAAGTAAAATGAGATAAGACTACAAAGTATCAATACATGATATAGATCATGATACCACTCAATGTTAGCAAGCTCAACTAGTGCAAGTGTTAGTGTCACACATAAGGCCAAGGGCCACATACAATAGTCAAACATAAAATATCCTATCATGTAAAAGAGTAATAACATCAATGGAATATATAACAAGGAATTAATCTACACCATACATATATATCAATGTCACATCTAATGGCATATCATGTATCACAATGTAAGAAATGAGTAATTAGTAAGGTATATGTAAAAAATATAAGTAGCTCGATATTGTACAAACATAATAGAAAATATAATATGTGATAGTGAAACTTGTGGAACAAGATTCCCCTAGTATCGACATGGCCACTGGGTAGATGGGAAACTAACATATGTATGTCCTTGTCTAACGTTTATATCCTACACAACACTCATATACTATGAAATGGATGTATGTATATAAATAATATGCAATCTACCAAACATGAAATAAATAATAATGTAAATAATTTAATATAGCAATCATGTCATGCTCAAGCCCTAAATTTGGATTTGTTAAATATTTGAATGTTTTTGTATTTTATGATTATCCAATTTTTTTATATTTTTCAAATATTTGAAATTTGGATTCATGGATATGAAATGAGATCATCTTTGTTAGGATTGAAGTTGACATATCTTGGCTTGTCCTTGAGATTATGTAGTTGCATTGCTTCTTCTTCGTATGGTTTTGATTATTCAAATGTTGTACTTCCTTTCATCTTTGAAATTTGTGCTCTTTAATAGTAATCATCACTGTCATGTCAAATCATAATAATTATTTCTTCATGTTTGAAAGTGAGATTCTAATTGATTAAATCTACTATTTTCATTTCATAAGAGGTGGAGGTTTAGTTATCTAATTATTATGGAAATGATAATAGATGTGAAGTCTTGGTTTTCTATTAAGATAGGCTTGAAGGACATAAAACAGTTTAGGATTGCCTTGAGCAACAATTTTTTTTTTTCTAGATATAAAAACCTTATCCCCTGAAATAAAGTATAAAATATTTCCTTCATCTTGTGAATCCAAGGTCTTTCCAAGATCATATTTCAGTTTGTCCCTTTCGATGATATAAAATTTGGTGAGTATTGTTTTGGGTCCTAAAGTAACTGGTAAAACTATGGTCCAAATAGAAGAAGACTTAAGGATGTCATAGCCTTGAAGAGTCATTTTGATAGACGAATAGTTATTGTTGAATTTTCAAGTCTCTTTGATCTCTACATCACTTCACATGCTAGAAACGTGATTTTTAAGCCAAGACCAATTGAGCAAGAGCTAGTAGTAATCTCATGTTGATAACCTTAGACCAAAATCAAGTATTTCATGGAGTCAAGGTTTTCGATACATTTGCATGTTCCAATAAGGCCTAATAAGCATATTTGAAGCCATAATGTCATATTAGCCCTTGTTGAGCCTATTTGATGACCAAAGATGTAAAATGTGTTTTTCAATGTGAAAATACATTAAAAAGGGTACTAAATCAGGTCATTAGGTCATGGAAATGGGGTGAAACATTCCAAAAGAGGCATGAAGGTCATTTAGAGGTTTGAAACTCCTTCACAGCCCCTTAAAGTCCATACATCTTGTTCAAAAAGTATCTTTGACTTTGTTTTCCCTCTTCTCTACGCCTCATGGATTCTTTTGGGTTTCCAACGTGAAAAACTTAATCAAGGCTATGATCAGGCTGTTTCACCTTTCCAATCTCTCACTTAAGAAAATTCAAGAAAATTCCATTGTTTCTAAAAGGTGTATCAATATAGTTTCATAGAGGTTTATTTTTAATCTCTTTGGAATATAAAATTGCCATATTATTATTTATATAGGTCTCCAAGCATGGATATATGAGTTCATTGACATGAAAAAGAAGGAACAATAATTGTTCTTGACAGATCAAGTTTCCATGCAAAAGTTTCAAGCAATTTTTCAAGCCATACATCATGAAGGTGAATAGTGGAAGCATATATGAGTGTTCGTACATGTTTCCAAGGTTTTATGAAATTACAGAGTTGCAATATAGGTTTCCAAGGTTAGGAAGAGTCCAAAGAATATCAAAAACAACTTTACAATGAGACAAAAACTAGATCTACAAGACTGTAAAAGGTTTGTAAGGTCTTGTCAAATCCAACGAGCAGGAAATTGAGTTTGAGAAGGTTAGGTAGGTCCTCAAGATAATCAATGATTGGTTGCAAGCCTTCAAGGAAGGAAATGAGGTCTGCAAACTATGTAACAAACCAAACATTGTGTTTGCAGGGGTTTATAAGAAAAACTAGTCAATGTCCTTGTTATGACTTGAGATTGTACCCTTGTGGAAGATTTCTTCAGGCTCCTCCACTCCCAGTCACAATATGGGAACAACCTCAGGATGTGGGTATCCTATAATAGGGTTGAATCTCTGGAGAAGGTCGGCTTCCTTTTGATGGATTACCCAAACTAATGATTCTACTTGAAAAATGGTTAGAAAGGGGGAAAGGGCTCCTAAGAAAGTTAACGAAGTGATGCACCAAATAAAAATAGAAGACTCCGATAATCTTGAACCCACACTAGATCGGCACAAGACTATACTAGCTCACACAACCTCACAGAGTAGTTGATTGCATAAGTATTTCATAGACTAGGTTCAGGAAGCAATGAATGGAAACAAGGAGGGATTCTAAGACCCACATCGAGCCTACATTAATGATAGAAATAACATGAATCCAGCCCTGAAAATAACTTGAAAACACCTTAGAAGAGGCAAGGAAGGAGGACAATGGATATGGAAGAATCTCCTTCACAAGACTATAATGCACAACTCACTAAACACTGATCCAAGGCAAGAGATAGGTAAAGAAAGTCTTTTATTACATCAAGAGGTAGTTCTTACAAATTCTTGATAGGGTTTAGCCTTATCAAGATGAGCATATCTTGCCAAGATATCTTAGAGATTCCCCTACTCTTCAAAATCAAAGAGTCTTTGTGAGAATCTAAAATAAGAGAGAGTTACCATGTGGAAGAAGATGGAAGATATAGAGAAAGGGCGAAGAGAGAGGGAGCACGCTATCTGAGATCATTAAATGAGTTATCACCTTTCAATGATTGCTCCACCTCATTTTTATCAAATTGGGGTTAATACATCATAGATAAGATAGCCTTCATTTGTCCCATAGCCTCCAAATCATTTCATTGATTGATCAACACACTAGAGGACAAGAGTCTGCAGAAGGTGATGAGTCATGATCCTGTTATTAAGAAAAACCCTTAGAGACCTTGAAAATATATTAAATGCTCCAATTAATTTTGACAACCACCAGATATCCACCTTGGGACTTTACTTCATCTTCCACTTGACTTGATTATGAAGACAAAATCTTGATATCTACGGATCTGACAAAGCCATGACTATGTCTGCTTTGGGCGGCCGTAGGTACTTGTTTTTCAAAGCTATGACTGTGTTAAAGGATGAGACACTCCACCATATCTCATTTATGTTTGCATCTGCCCCAACTTGGATATGGATCTTTACTATAGATTAAAAACCAATCCAATATATTGGTTTTCGTATCGTCATTATATCGATGAAGATCCACAATTCACATAGCTTTGTTCTAGACTATATTAGGTTTAAACAAACATATCTTGCATCTAAGATTTAATGGAAATAGAGCCTCACTATTAACAACCTTGACTATATGGTTGCATTTGCTTGATGGTGTTTGGCTAAGCTCTAATGACAATACACGCCTTTTGAAACATTTGTTCTTGGTTTGCCCTGAACCATGTTCAACCTTTACTTGAAAACTCATGTCTTACAACTTTAATATAAACCATCGATCTTGATCTGGGCTCCTCGATCGTGCCATTTTTTAGTGATGCATCCCTTCTGAGGATCATGTTATCAGTCTATTTACTTGCGTGCTTTTGCCATGTGGTGGCCTCATGTTTAATATAAGCTTCTTAACTTTTTGACCTTACACACACCGTTGATCTTATTTAGCATGGTTCAAACACATACCATTGATTTACCTAGTAGTTTCTACGATCATGACACTTGACAATTGTGTGTTCATCCTTAGGATATGCTAACCTTTTGACCTTAAGCTCGTCATTAGATCTTCGATGCATGATTTGACACATACCATTGATATTTTGGGCCCACTGATATCGTTGATTGCCCACTTGCCATTGGATCTTGACTCAAGCTTTCGTTATTTGGACACTTGTCAACTTCGTGTTTATCTTCAAGATCCTTTAGAGTTTTTTGAATTCAAATGGCTATTCACTGTGACTTTTATTTGATGTCCCCACTCATGTCTCATTCTGCTAGTTCAACTTTGAGGACTTCTATCTTGAGATAGAAAACTTAACAAGATATCAATTTTGCAGAGAATGTTCAAGGCATGAAAAACATCATGTCCATGTGATCTTTTGGCCTAAGAGGCTTTCTAAGCATACTTATAAAATGCACAAACGTGCTAATCAATCCATTTCTTCATGAAGTTTGAGATAGTTTGGCTCTTCAAAGCTTGCTTTTATCATCTTTTGATCATTTATGGATCAGGAACTCTGCTCAGTGTCTTTGTATAGGAAAAAACTTGGTATGTGGGCCAAAATTGGGCAACATCTTTGGAGACTCATAGGGAAGCATGCATGTTATTCTTGAGAACCCAGACTAGTTGCTTTGTCTGATCCATTGGGCATGGAGTCACAAGTCTTTGCTCTTAGCTGATATGAAATGATGCAAGCATGCCCCTCTGGATAACTTCCTCTTGAAGCAATAAGAACAACAAGAAACAAAACAGACAAAGTGTCAAAGGCACTTTGGAAAATGAAACACACATCAGATAAAGAATGTACACAAGGCACTTAGAGGAAAACAAGACAACTATTCTAATATGTACAGGGTTGTAACTTACAAGTATCTTCCTCCTGGATCAAATGGAAAAGATTTAGCACCACTCACTTGTGGTGGACCAGGATGGAAAACACATTGCTTTTGAGAGCTCATGATAGGTGAGCTAAGATGCCTGATTGTTGACTCTTTTGGCATGCTCTTAAGCAGATGAAATGGGACAAACATGTCTCCAATGTAGACATATTGGTCTATTTCTTCAAGGCTTGTTCCAAAATGGACTATAAGAGCACCTGTAACCTCCTCATCTAATGGCTCCTTTGAACATGAAGGTTGATTGTCTAGGCTTAGGCAAAAAATCTCTAAGTCATCCTAAAACATAGCTTCCTCTTGGTCATCCAAGACAATGCCAACTCCAACACCATCCTTGCTTTGCTTGATTTGAAAGGATCCATATGGTAGCTCATCAACCCATCTAAGGTTTGAAATGTCATGTTCTTGTGGCTCTAGATCTGACCATTCTCCTTCATTCTTGAAGACATTAGTACTGCCTTCAATAGACAATTCATCTTGAGACTGGTCAGATTCTTCAACTTGATTTGCATGTTCATTTTCATGCTCTGGAGGAGGCATATGCTAGTTTAGAACCTCTATTTGGTCCATGAAGTCATGGTACAGTTGTTTCCATACTTCATTATGATCCTCCTTTTTCTCTATTTCTTCCTCATCTTCATCCTTACCCATACCAAATGAAAATCCTTGAAATAAATCAAGACCCCCTTTGCTCTCAACTGCATCCTAAATACACCTCCCTTCAAATATGAAGGCATCAGTACTACCTCCAGGCTCTAATTCATCAGTGTCAAAGCCATGCCACAACCGCTGGTCCAAACTGGATTTCTCCTCTTCTGAATGGAGTGGGCTTCCTATCATGATCTCCTCATCATAGACACTTGTGTTGTCTTCTTCAGGTTCACCTATGCTTACAAGTTCCTCCTCTATTCTTTGTCAAATAGGGTCTTTATCCAAGAGGGAGATGGTGGGAGGGTGAACAATTTCACCTTGTTTGCAACTTAGGAGAGTATCCTTCCAGTTAGGGACTTTGAAGGCTCTCTTTGGTGGCTCTTGGGGGAGGGAGATAGAGTCATGGAACTTTTGTATGGCAAGCTCATTGAGCTGAGCTAACACTTCTTTTTCTTGAATTAGTTCCTAGACTACCTCAGCTAGTAGTTCCTCTCTCTTCTTTGTGCCCTCCTTGATTGATTTCCATGAGGGGAAAGCATAAGGCTTGGCCACCTTCTCCTTTTCCTAAATTGGTGTGGGAGATGATGGTTTCACAACAGAGGGTATGACATAGTTAGGGTCATTGGCATAGGAGAAGATCCAAGATGGGATGGCTTCAAGTTCTTTAGTTGAATGGCCCTTAATGATTGGCCTAACTCTTGATAGAGAGGAGCTTTGAAAAGGTGGGCTAAGGGGTAGGGTTTGAGCATGAACAGGAGTAAGAGAGGGTACTTGGGGTCTAGGGTTGGTTGCTCTCTATCTCGAGAACAATCAATAGTCATTTTCCCTCTTGGCTTGGTATTGCCTAACCAAGTACTCTTCCTGAAACATCCACTCTTGCTCTTGAACAAAAGCTTGGTATTTAAGATACTCTTGTTGTCTATAACACTCTCCCATCATATCAATCTCTCTCAATTATTTTTCAAAATCAGGTCTTATCTCCCTAAGGCTTTTTTATGGTTGACTAGAGAGAGGCAAACTCTGATAAGGTTGATGCATTGGATCTTGAGAGTCACTTGGGGGGAAGCCATAAACATTTCCAATCTAATATGAAGGATGATGAGGTAGGGAATAAGAATAATGATTAAAATATGGTTGATTGTAAATATTGGATAATGATGATTAGGCACCTAAGTTGCTTACACCAGCTGATGTATACTTAGAGTCACTATTGATATTTGCATGCATGCCTCCAAAGGTTGATTGAATGAGGAGAACACCAAAACTCTTCACTTAGTGTACAATGTTGTAGTTCCATCGGGCATCCCAGAATCTTTTATGATGTGAGATTGCACCCTTGTGGAAGAGTTCTTTAGGCTCCACTCCCAATCACAATATGGGAACAACCCCAAGTTGTGGGTATCCTATAACAAGGTTAAACCTTTGAAGAAGGCCGACTTCCTTTTGATGGATCACCCAAACTAATGATTCTACTTGGAAAAGGGTTAGAAAGGGGGAAACGGCTCTTAAAAAAGTTAATCAGGTGATGCACCAAATAAAAATGGAAGACTCCCATAAGCTTGAACCCACACTAGATCAACACAAGACAATGCTAGCTCACACAACCTCAGAGACTAGCTAATTGCATAAGTATTTCATACACTAGGTTCAAGAAGCAATGAATGGAAACAATGAGGGATTCTAAGACCCACACTTAGCCTACATTAATGACAGAAAGAACACGAATCCAGACCTATAAATAGCTTGAATACACCTTAGAAGAGGCAAGGAAGGAGGACAATGGATATGGAAGAATCTCCTTCACAAGGCCATCATGCACAACTCAGTAAATATTGATCCAAGGCAAGAGACAGGTAAAAAAAGCCTTTTATTGCATCAAGAGGTAGTTCTTACAAATTCTTGACAAGGTTTAGCCTTATCAAGATGAGCATATCTTACCAAGATATCTCAGAGAGTCCCTTGCTCTTCAAAATCAAAGAGTCCTTGTGAAAATCTAAAATCAGAGAGAGTTACCATGTGGAAGAAGATGGAAGATATAGAGAAAGGGCAAAGAGAGAGGGAGCACGCCATTTGAAATCATTAAATGAGTTGCCGCCTTTGGATGAATGTTCCACCACCTTTTTATCAAATTAGGGTTAAATACATCATAGACAAGATAGCTTTCATTTGTCCCATAGCCGCCGAATCATTTCATTGATTGAGCAACACACTAGAGGACAAGAGTTTGCCAAAGGGGATGAGTCATGATCCTGTTATGAAGAAAAACCCTTAAAGACCCTGAAAATCTATTAAATGATCCAGCGACTTTCTCTAACCACCAAATCTCCATATTGGGACTCTACGCCATCTTTCACTTGACTTGCTTGTGAAGACAAAATCTTGATATTTGTGAATCTGAGAAAGCCATGACTATGCTTGTTTTGGGTGTCCATAGGTACTTATTTGTACAAGCTATGACTGTGTTGAAGGATGAGACACTCCACCATATCTCATTTATGTTTGCATCTGCCCCAACCTGGATATGAATCTTTACTATAGATTGAAAACCAATCCAATATATTGGTTTTTATATAGTTAGTATATCGATGAAGATCCACAATTCGCATAGCTTTGTTCTAGACTATATTAGGTTTAAACAAACCTATCTTGCATCTAAGCTTTAATGGCAATAGAGCCTCCTTATTAACAACCTTGACTATATGGTTGCATTTTATTGATGATGTTCGATCGAGCTCTAATGGCGGTACATGCCTTTTGAAACATTTGCTCTTGGTTTGCCCTGAATCGTGTTCGACCTTTACTTGAAAACTCATGTCTTCGACTTTAATATCAACCATCGATCTTGATCTGGGCTCCTTGATCGTACCATTTGTCAGTGATGTGTCCTTTCTCAGGATCCTGCTGTCAGTCTATCTACTTCCACGCTTGTGCTACGTAGTGGCCTCGCATTTAATCTAAGCTCCTTGACTTTTTGACCTTACGTGCACCATCAATCTTCTTTAGCGCGGTTCGAACACATATCGTTGATTTAACTAGTAGTTTTCGTGGTCATGACACTTGGTAGTTGTGTGTTCATCCTTAAGATATGTTGACCTTTTGACCTTGAGCTTGTCATTAGATCTTCGATGCATGATTTAACATGCACCATTGATCTTTCAAGCCCACTAATATTGTTGATCGCCCGCTCGCTATTGGATCTTGACTCGAACTTCCACGATTTGGACACTTGTGAGCTTCGTGTTTATCTTTAGGATCCTTTTGGGTTTTTTGAATTCAAATGGCTATTCATCATGTCTTTTATTTGACATCCCTGCACACGTCTCATTTTGTTAGTTCAACTTTGAGGACTTGTATCTTGAGATAGAAAACTCATCAAGATATCAATTTTGCAGAGAATGTTCAAGGCATGAAAAACATCATGTCCATGTGATCTTTTGACTTGAGAGGTTTTCTAAAAATACTTATAAATGCACAAACGAGCTAACCAGTCCATTTCTTCATGACGTTTGAGACAGTTTGGCTCTTCAAAGCTTGTTTTTACCATCTTTTGATCATTTATGGGTCAAGAACTTTGCTCAGCTTCTCTATCCAAACATAAGCTTAGTATGTGGGCCAAAATTGACCAACATATTTGACGACTCATACGAGAGCATGCCCAATATGCTTAAGAACCCAGACTAGTTGCCTTGTTTGATCCATTGGGCATGGAGTCACAAGTCTTTGCTCTTAGCTGATATGAAATGATGCAACACTGCCCCTCTAGACAAATTCTTCTTGAAGCAATAGGAACAAGAAACAAAACAAAGTGCCCAAGGCACTTTAGAAAAGGAAACACACAATGGGAAAAGAATGTGCACAAGGCACTTAGTGGAAAACAAGAAAACTATTCTAATATGTACAGGGCCGTAACTTACAAGTATCTTCCTCCTGGATCAAATGAAAAAGATTTAGCACCACTCACTTGTGGTGGACCAGGATGGAAAACACCTTGCTTTTGAGAGCTCGTGATAAATGAACTAAGATGCCTGATTGTTGACTCTTTTGGCATGCTCTCAAGAGGATTAAATGGGACAAACATGTCTCCAATGTAGACATATTGGTCCATTTCTTCAAGGCTTGCTCCAAAATGGACTATAAGAGCACCTGCAACCTCCTCATCTGATGGCTCCTTTGAACATGAAGGTTGACTATTTAGGCTTAGGCAAAAAAGCTCTAAGTCATCTCAAAAGGCAACGTCCTCTTGGTCATTCGAGACAATGTCAACGTCAACACCATCCTTGTTTTGCTTACTTTGAAAGGAGCCATATGGTAACTCATCAACCCATCTAAGGTTCGAAATGTCATGTTCTTGTGGCTTTGGTTCTGAACATTCTTCTTCATTCTTGAAGACATCAGTACTGCCTTCAATAGACAATTCATCTTAAGACTAGTCAAATTCTTCAATCTAATTTGCAAGTTCATTTTCATGCTTTGGAAGAGGCATAAGTTGGTTTAGAACCTCTATTTGGTCCATGAAATCATGGTATAACTATTGCCATACTTCATCATAATCATCCTTTTTCTCTATTTCTTCCTCGTCTTAATCCTTTTCATACCAAATGGAAGTTTCTGGAACAAATCAAGACCCCCTTTGCTCTCAGTTGCACCCTGAATACACCTCCCTCCAAATATGAAGGCATCAGTACTACCTTCGAGCTCTAATTCATCAATGTCAGAGCCATGCCACAACCACTGGTCCAAACCTGATTTCTCCTCTTCTGAATGGAGTGGATTGCCTATCATGATCTCCTCATCATAGACACTTGTGTTGTCTTCTTCAGGTTCACCTATGCTTAAAAGCTCCTCTTATATTCTTTGCAAAATAGGCTCTTTATCTAAGAGGGAGATGGTGGGAGTCTGAAGAAGTTCACCTTGCTTGTAGTTTAGGAGAGTATCCTTCCAGCTAGGGACTTTGAAGGCTCTCTTTGGTGGCTCTTGGGGGAGGGAGATAGAGTCATGGAACTTTTGTATGGCCAGCTTATTGAGCTGAGCTAGCACCTCTTTTTCTTGAACTATTTCCTGGACTACCTTATAGCTAGCACTTCCTCTCTCTTTTGTGTGCCCTCCTTGATTGATTTCTATGAGGGGAAAGCATAAGGCTTGACTACCTTCTTCTTTTCCTGAATGGATGTAGGAGAGGGTGGTTTCACAAGAGAGGGTATGACACAGTTAGGGTCATTGTCATAGGAGAAGATCCAAGATGGGATGGCTTCATGTTTTTTCAGTTGAATGGCCCTTAATGACTGGGATGACTCTTGATAGAGATGAGCTTTGACAAGGTGGGCTAAGGGATTGGGTTTGAGTAGGAGAGGGTAGTTGGGGTCTAACTCAAGAATAACTGATAGTCATTTTCCCACTTGGCTTGGTCTTGCCTAACCAAGTACTCTTCTTGAAACCTCCACTCTTGCTCTTGAACAAAAGCTTGGTATTCAAGATACTCTTGTTGTCTATAACACTCTCCCATCCTATCAATTTCTCTCAATTCTTTTTCAAAATCAAGTCGTATCTCCCTAAGGCTTTTTTCTGGTTGACTAGAGAGAGGCAAACTCTGATAAGGTTGATGCATTGGATCTTAAGAGACACTTGGGGGAAGCCATTAACATTTCCAATCTGATATGAATGATGTTGAGGTAGGGAATAAGCATAATGATCAAAAGATGGTTGATTGTACATACCGGATAATGATGATTAGGCACCTGAGCTACTTACACCAGATGACGTATCCTCAGAGTCGCCATTGATGTTTGCACACACGCCTCCAAATGTTGATTGAATGAAAAGAACACCAAAACTCTTCACTTAGTGCACAATGTTGTAGTCCCATCAGGCGTGCCAGAAATTGTTATGACGTGAGATTGCACACTTGTGGAAGAATTTGTCAAGCTCCTCCACTCCCAATCACAATATGGGAACAACCCTAGGTTGTGTGTACCTATAACAGGGTTGAACCTTCGGAGAACGCTAGCTTCCTTTTGATGGATCACCTAAACTAATGATTCTACTTGGAAAAGGGTTAGAAAGGGGGAAAGGGATCAAGAGAAATTTAACGAGGTGATGTACCAAATAAAAATGGAAGACTCTCATAAACTCAAACCCACACTAGATCAATACAAGATAATGCTAGCTCACACAACCTCACAAACGAGCTAATTGCATAAGTATTTCATAGACTAGGTTCAAGAAGCAATGAATGGAAACAATGAGGGGTTCTAAGACCCACACCAAGCCTACATTAATGACAAAAAGAACACGAATCTAGCCTTGCAAACAACTTGAAAACACCTTAGAAGAGGCAAGGAATGAGGACAATGGATATGGAAGAATCTCCTTCACAAGGCCATCATGTAGAACTCACTAAACACTGATCCAAGACAAGAAATAGATAAAGAAAGTCTTTTATTGCATCAAGAGGTAGTTCTTACAAATTCTTGACAAGGTTTAGCCTTATCAAGATGAGCATATCTTGCTAAAATATCTCAGAGAGTCCCCTGCTCTTCAAAATCAAAGAGTACTTGTGAAAATCTAAAATCAAAGAAAGGGTTATCATGTGGAAGAAGATGGAAGATATAGAGAAAAGGCAAAGAGAGAGAGAGCATGCCATCCGATATCATTAAATGAGATGCCACCTTTCGATGAATGTTCCACATTTTTATCGAATTGGGGTTAATACATCATAGACAAGATAACCTTCATTTGTCTCATAGCCTCCGAATCATTTCATTGATTGAGCAACACACTACAGGACAAGAGTTTGCTGAAGGTGATGAGTCATGTTCTTGTTATGAAGAAAAAACCCTTAGAGACCCTGAAAATCTATTAAACGATCCAGCTACTTTCTTCAACCACCAGATCTCCACCTTGGGACTCTACGCCACTTCCAGTTGACTTGCTTGTGAAGACAAAATATTGATATCTACGAATCTAATAGAGCCATGACTATGTCTGCTTTGGGTGGTCATAGGTACTTGTTTATCGAAGCTATGACTATGTCGAAGGATGAGACACTCCACCATATCTCATTTATGTCTGCATCTACCTCAACCTGGGTATGGATTTTTACTATCGATTGAAAACCAATCCAATATATTGGTTTTTGTATAGTCATCATATCGATGAAGATACACAATTCGCATAACTTTGTTCTAGACTATATTAGGTTTAAACAAACCTATCCTACATCTGAGCTTTAATGGCAATAGAGCCTCACTATTAACAACCTTGATTATATGGTTGAATTTGTTTGATGGTGTTCAACCGAGCTCTAATGGCAGTATACGCCTTTTGAAACATTTGCTCTTGGTTTGACTTGAATCGTGTTCAACCTTTGCTTGAAAACTCATGTCTTCGATTTTAATATCAACCACCGATCTTGATTCAAGCTCCTCGATCATGCCATTTGTCAATGATGCGATCCTTCTCAAGATCCTATTGTTAGTCTATCTACTTCCACGCTTGCGCCATGTGGTGGCCTTGCATTTAATCTGAGCTCCTTGACTTTTTGACCTTACGTGCATTGTCAATCTTCTTTAGCATGGTTCGAACGCATAACATTGATTTACTCGGCGGTTGTCATGATCATGACACTAGGCAACTGCACGTTCATCCTCACAATATGTTAGATCTTCTATGCACGATTTAACATGCACCGTCGATCTTTCGGGCCCACTGATATTATTGATTCCCTACTCGCCATTGGATCTTGACTTGAGCTTCTGCGATTTGGACACTCATCAGTTTCGCATTTATCTTCAGGATCCTTTGGGGTTTTTGGAATTCAAACAACTATTCATCGTGATTGTTATTTGACGTCCCCGCACACGTCTCATTCTACTAGTTCAACTTTGAGGACTTGTATCTTGAGATAGAAAATTCATCAAGATACCAATTTTGCAGAGAATGTTCAAGGCATGAAAAACATCATGTCCATGTGATTTTTTGGCCCGAGAGGCTTTCTAAACATACTTATAAAATGCACAAACACGCTGACCAATTCATTTCTTCATGATGTTTGAGACGGTCTGGCTCTTAAAAGCTTGCTTTTGTCATCTTTTAATCATTTATGGGTCAAGAAATCTGCTCAACTTCTCTATCCAAGTAGAAGCTTGGTATGTGGGCCAAAATTGGCCAATAGTCCTATCATATTTCTCATCATGCATGGTACTTGGAAAGTTTTGAAGGGGTATTGGTAAGCCTTGACACATCTCTTGATGACCTATGACATTGATTTTTGGATTGATCTCGTCTGAAGTACCAAGAGATGTGTCAAAGCTTACCTTGGGGATGACATATTTGCTTGGTAATATTCAAATATTTCTAAAATCGACCCAGAGATTGTAGTACACAACATTGTCACATACCTTGATGCAGCCCCAATCTGCCAAACGCAAAGAAAACCCCTCGAAAATGCTTCCAAACTCTATCATAAGTAAACTACAAAACTCGTGAATGCCATATTTATCAAACCAATGGATTACTTCGAATGAGTCTCCAACATGATCCCCATTTGCAAAAAGATCATCATGGTTATTAAAATACGCATAGACTTTAAAAACATCAACTTGGCATGTCCTAAAGATAATTTCTCAGTACCCTCAAATAATGCCATCGTCAATTTTGTCACTAGATATGAGGTGCCATCTCTCATGGATGGATTCTCCATATACAACCAAATCCAAAATTCCCTTGATGATCAACACCAAACTACCTTCACACTGAATGAGGCAACTATTGCTATATCAAAATGCCCTTTGGCCTCAAAAATGCTGGTGCAACTTACTAATGTGCTATGAACCATATATTTCATGACCTTATTTACAAAATTTTCAAATCATACGTCAATGATCCCCTTTCCAAATCCAAAATTTGCAAAGATCACCTCGAGTATCAAATTCAAATGATTGTGCAAATACAAGGTACGACTCAATCCTAACAAATGTGTCTTTGGGGTTGCATCCGGAAAACTTTTAGAATTAATAGTATATAACTAAGGGATTGATGTGGATCCCTTTAAAATCATATGTATCATTAAAATACCATAAACAAAGGTGATTCCCCTACTTTGAATCTCTCTCAAGAAACTGGGGGCAATTCAGAGATGTCACCAAATTTGCCTACTGCTCTCATGCAGTCAACTCCATTCTGAAGAAAATCAAAGCTTGAATGCAAGAATGCTTTCCAACATGCCTTTGAATCTATGAAGAAATGTTTACTTAATCCACCAGCATTGCAACCACCATCTTCCAAACGACCACTGATGTTATACACATCATCTACCCCTGTATCCATTGGCGCAATACTAGCATAAAAAGATAAAACCGGAGAAGAGTATGCCATATTCTACATTATTTGCGCTCTAATTGATTTTACTGCCTAGTCATATATTTTCAGACAAACTCCAGCACTACATGTTATACCAAAACTACAGTCAATCGAAAGAGGTGGTGCAGGTAGCGGTTTTCGGATAGCAAGCATTGGGTTCTGAAGTATATTCATAGGAATTCAACGAAATTGTAAGCTTTTTGACAAAGCACTAGTTCAATAAGGCTTAGTCTTTTGTTGCATTGTAATCCAAGCAATTCATCAAGTACCATTGTCATATTGTCTCTTTCCACCATAGTTACCAAATCTGGCGGGATCCAGATTTTTTGACCGGCTCAAATAAGCTTATTAGTCAGGTCACCCCTATTATTTTCCAGATTTTTTTATTTTTTTTCCTTTTTTTCAATAATTTTTTTCTGCAAAGAAAAAGCCCAGCAACCATAAATGTTTTATAATATTAACATTTTTTATTTTGCATATTTATAAAACTATTTTCACAATATTCTGGATCAGTTTTTTCCAAACTTTTTAGAAAATTCTGGATTTTCGGATTTTTTTGCCCTTCTGAACGGATCCAAATTTCTGGACTTGGTAACTATGCTTTCCACTATTTATTGAAAACAATTATTCTTTTTACAATGTATTAGTTGTGTTGTTTATCATTAGTTTTTTTTGCCCAATTCTTTATCTGAATTTATAAATTACTGTGGCTGTTGTTCAGTGTGCTAAGCTAAATATCACCAACCGTCCACCAGATTTTCCAATGGTTACGGTTTTTGAATTCAACATCCCTGAGGGGAAAGCAATTTAAACAATGGCATTGCCACAAGATCATAAACTGTCGAAAGGCGACAATTTTAGTCTTTAAACTAAGAACTTGAATACTTTGCGAAGAACTTGAATACTTTGCAATCGCTGATTTCTAGATTAAGGAAATGTGTATACGTCAAAATTGATAATAAAATTTTATACAGTTCTAAACTTTCATTTATAAATAACTATACATGAGAATATAAATTATTGCCTCTTGAGCAGACCACTAGAATAAGCCACAAAATGATAAAACTGCGTCTGAGTGAGATGCTCAAGATACTCTCAACAACATATGTCTTACCTATCTATTAATACAAGTAGATGCTTTACCAACCCTGCTAGACTAGGGTATACATAAAACCACATGGGCTATATATGCCTTGACTATCGAACTTTCCATCTCAAGTTTCATGTAAGTACTGTGAGTGAGATGCAGCGAGGAGAGCAGCTCCAATACCTGAGCCATCACTTGAATGTTCTATTATCACTCTTTCTGAAACCTTGCTTCCAAGCAATTCTGTAACAGCATTTTGCAGATACCATCTGAAGAGAGTATAGTGCTCATAAAGCCCCCCATCCATTGCAACCACAGTTTTCTTTTCTCCTGCAGTTTCCATTACGTCTCTCCCAATTTTTTTTAAAATTCCCACAATTCCAGCTCCTGCCAATCGAGCACCTCTCTCTGCTACAATCCGACAAAGTTCAACAACAATTTTCCTTGTCTTCATTGAGGAGTTCGGGATCTGGAAAACATATAAAAAGGATACAAGAGAACAGAAGCAGCTTAAAATTTTGACCATAATTGTTGAATTCAAAGGGCGGTAACCACAAAGCAAGGATATAAAATGGAATTCCTTCATAGTTAAAGAACTATCATACCCCCAATATGTCCTTCAGTATCCTGCCAACTACTTGGAGATCAGAAGAGGTGTCACTGTGCATAATAGATATATGCGGAGTACTGCATATGACACAGTTTAAGTGTGAAGGCAATGTAGAATTTAAGATAACCGCAAGGAACCAAAACATTTCTATATGTGGCATCACACCATGTTGTTAATGGTCTATGTCAAATTCTTTTTCAGTTCAAATTGCAAATTAAGACTTACAAACATTCAATCACAAGAAAATTGCCATACAATTCCAACACCAGCATAGCATATTTAAAAGCAGGTCTTTTTTTTTATAATATAAATAACCAAAGTTGCCAACTTGTCTGTTATGTGTGTGTGACAACATGAAGAACAAAATATCATGCACGATATAAATAAAGTAATTCAAAGTAGTATGCGATAGATACAGATTATTTTTTTTGGTTAAGATACCCAGAGACTAACAGGCTCCAGTTCGACTAACAAGCTTAAAGTCCGTTCTGGATACTAATGAGCCCCAGTTCTGTTTCGTGACATGCCTGCCTCACCCCAGAGAGACACATAGGTGGTGTGCACTAATATAGCCGCTTTAACATGGGAAGCTTGCCAATGAGCTTTGAACCCTGGCCATTACTATGGTAACTGCCCCACCTTACTGGTCGATTATGTCCACTGGACTAGGTACATATTCTAATTAATGTTAAAATATTCAAAGGATTCTTAGCATAGCATTTACATGTCTTAATGTTAGAATATGTCACTCATCAGCAGAGTTGCATTGGAATATGAAGGCCTGCATTGTGTATGGGACCTGGCAGTGCATGCCAGTTGGACTTTTTCTTGTCATTGCAAGACGCTAGAACACATTTACAGTGCTGTAGGAAAATGACTGGCTAGGCAAAGCTTTAACTACTGGTAGATTTACAGAATAACAACAAAAATATTTAGCTGCATTGGACTTTGAATTCTAACATTTGTCTGTCATCGATAAATGATCTTTCTTGACCTTACCAAAATTTTTCCTTAGACCTATCTGTTTATATTGCATGCAGTACAGACCCTATTTAGAAAAATTGGAGATTTAAGTCACAACAAATCTATCTTATGTTATAGGGTTAATCCATGTGCAAGAGAGTAGGATCTAACCTGCCTATTGTTCCACGGTTACTTAAGAAGTGAAGGCTGCGGGAGATTAAGGACTGATCAATAAAAAAATATCAAGCCACAAAGATTAAGGGCATCTTTCAAACTACAGGTATTTGGCTGGTTAGTCATCCATCAGAGTCTTGATATCAAAATAAGATCAACAAAATCTAGTTTTACTAAAGAATCTTGTGAAAAATATTAGAAAGACGAGATTGTACATAGTTTTTGAAAATGTGGATAGTAAGATTGTTGGGGATGTGTTAAATCAGGGTATGCTCCCTGCTGTGTTGGCTCCTTTAATTGGAAAAGATTGTTGTTTGAGAAGACAAGGTCAGAAAGACAAGATTGTTCATAGATTTTGAAATTGTAGAGAGTAAGATTGTTGGGATTGTTGGGAATGGGTTAAGTCAGGGTATGTTCCCGCTATGTTGGCCCCTTTAATTGAAAAGGATTGTTGTTTGGGGAGATAAGGATGATGTAGGAATCGTAAGAATATTTGATTTGCTGATTTGACTATTTGGCATCTCTTTCTTATGGTGGGTAGGTAAAAGGCATCCTTTCAGGGAAATCTATATAGATTCAACTTGGAGAAAGTTTCGATATTAAAGAAGATTTGGAGGAAATTTTGATATTTAAAGAAGATTTGGATGATACTATTGGTCCTAGGAGGAAGTGTTTGAGAAAGACATCAAGTCTTTGAACAGAAGGGAAAAAGCCATAACGTTGGCCCTTATCATTTAAGCTGGGCAGAATTATTATTCCCACTAAGTGAGCACTTCTTTGTACCTGTATTGTTTTATACTGGTAATATAAGATGCATGATTGTGTGTTGTGTGTGTACACACATATGTATGTATACACTCTAAACATATCTATATGTCTGCATTTACCCACAAATATGCCATGCTTTTTGGGTTTGTTGTCATCTTGGAAATCCGGATCTGTTCAAGAGGGAAAAAAACTGAAAATCAGGAATTCTTGAAAAAAATCAGAAAACCAGTACAGAATATGAATATAATCATAATTTTATAAATATGCAAAATTGAAATATATAATGAAAAAAATTATAATATAATAAAATTATAATTATACTATACAGAAAATTAAACAATTTATATATAAAACGATATCAAACTTATAAAATTTATTATTTTAATATTATTTATATATAATTTTTATAGTCTAGATTAAAAAAAATCAGAAAACAGGGTCGACCGAGACCAAACTTATCTGGGCCAGCTAAAAAATCTGGATCCGGATGATTCAGTAACTATGATCAGACATTGTCAATGCATTATGTTGCCAACCTTTCAAATCCTAGGACCTAATGCCGGACTTTTAAAGCAACAGTCCAGTGCATAAAAATGACACCGAACAATGGATATTAAGTGGATAAGACAACTCCCATACAATAATGCATCATGAACACAAATATTGAATAAACTGCATTTAGACAAATGAATATAGATATACACCTGACAATAATAGCCAAGAGGATCTACAACGCACTGTATTTTCTATAATCAAACATTTTCTTGGGGCCATGAGTTGGGCTATACTTCCATTTTATTAGGAAAAAAAAATTGACAAATAGTTATTCATTTTCAATAACATTGCTAGCTGATAAAAAGGAAAATTTAACTCATTATTTACTGGACAGAAAATTCTATTTTGGATATAAACATTTAGTATAAATTTAAATAATTCCAGCCTTTTCATTCAGATAAGAGTAGTTTTGTACCATATATTCCAGAGGCTTCAATTGAAAATAGTAGACTAACTTCTGCTACTAAGAGTTTCTGTGAACAAATAAAGTTCTTTTTGCCTTTTTTAATGAATATGAAAGAATAGACTCTAGTGTTGTTTAAAGAATATCCCTATAAGGAATGCACATTTAGAAATCAACAAGCATCCATAAATTTAGATTCCTGTTACAAAACAAATAGAAGTATAGTATACCTTAATTGAAAAGGGATTACAAGTTTGGATGGTATACAGTCTCCAAATAAAGCAGCTTCTTCGGCTATTCTGAGCAATACTCTTCTCACAATCTCTCCCAGATACATCCCAGATATTAGCTTTTCAAAGATCTGCCAATGAACAGTAGTTTGGCAAGGTATTTAGTGGGACTCATTTGCTGCAACTGCTTAGAGCATTCCTACTAGGTGTTTGTAAAAGGCCATGTCAGAATATAATTCAACTTACCTGTTCACCAGGATTTAAACTTTCCGCATCAAAAGCCACATCATATTCTGTCATAGGAAGATGAGAAGACCAGAAGTTTCCCCATTCCATGTTTATAACCTGTAAACTCACCCAAAAATAATTCAATACATGAGAAAAAATCTTGTATCCATATGCTTTCATTCTCGTAGTTGTTTTGTCAGACCTAAAACTAAGGGGTACTGCTTCACAAGAAACACGAGTCTTAAAAAGATGTAAGCAAGATGAAGGAGGCACTTAACCATGTTGCCAGATTTCGGTAGAGGTCCTTGCCATTTTGGAATAGCATCTGCACGTTCCACGTAGCAGGCATTTGTGCCAGTGCCCAAAATAACAGCAGCCATCACATTTTCATCCAAATATCGACCTCCAGCCAATGCTCCCACAGTATCATTTACCTGTTTTAGATTTCACAGTTGAATATAACCTACATAAGCATCACTTGATATATGCAACTTGCAAGCACCGAAAAGTCAGTTAGCTGCTTCGATTTGTCATAGCAAGATAGTTAACCAAATAGATTGATTTCCTACACAAAAAACAAATCACTTAGAGCTTTTCCATATAACCATCCAATTAAATACTAACTTTAACAAAACAATCTTGAATGTTTCATGATGGAATCTTTTCACACTAGAGTCAGCAAAGTTACCATTGCAGAGACGCACATATTCAAACCCTTTCTTTCCATGGCTTCATTTAATGCTACGGACACATCCTTGCCAACCTGGTGTTGCATGAAATACCAATCAAAAAATGGAAACTACAAAACAATTAAAAAAACAGAAAAATACTAATCTAAAATTTAAGACCTAGTGCTAGCAAGTTTTTCCCACCATTCCTGAAAACCTAACTGCCCATTGGCATGTGTAGGAAAAATAAATAAATACTAGGTTTTAGAAACTATGAAAAAGAGAAATCTCTCAATTCTCAAATGCTACAAAGTTAATAATAAAACAGTGAGGACACCATATCTGGGAAAATATTAACTCTGCACTATGAATAAATTAAATCATCCATTATCAGAATGATCGACATAGGGTTAGCAGCATGGTGTTACAGATTGCCCCCTTTCCCAATATCTCCATCCATGCTAAAACACAAAGTAAGTTGTCAGGGATACTCAAGAAAATTAACTTCAATGATTAGTGTGGACAATGACCAACACCTAACTTATCTGTAAACAAACATTGCCATTACACTCTTTGCTAGTTCTCATGCGAGGATACATAAGCTCACTAACTTGGACTCAGACCAACCTGCAACCCCCGAGCTAGTTCTTCACAAAAGGACTTAACCAGTTAAATAGTCTTTGCCATGGGAAAAGGCCGATAGGTCAAATAGACTTCCTTGAGAAGAAGGGCCTTTGAGTCAAATAGCCTCCATGTTGTGGAATCGAATAGCCACACTTTGTGGAGAAGGGCCTCCCAATCAAATAGCATCCTCAGGCAGAGAAGGGCATACAGGTCCAATATGGCCAATGGGTCAATTATCTTAAATTTGGAGAAAAGCCTATGGGTCACATAGCTGCCATTTCTCGAGAAGGACATGCAGGTCAAATGCTTGCTTAGTGGAGAAAGGTTTTCAGGTCAGACTATGGGCCTTCTTATTGAGGCTAGTCAAGGGTGATGAGTCAGTTGGAATCCCAAATTAGTGAGAACTTTTATCCCAGCAGGATAGATGAAGAACATCAAAGGAAGGCCATCTATGGACATGGCATGTTTGCTCACTCTTGAGCATCACTCGTCATCTTATAAACAGAAGTCTAGTATGCAATTAGTAGTGGGCATTTTGGCAGTGGATAAGAATGCAAAAGTTACCCAAATTCCATCCAAACACAAGAGATAACTACATTTATACGCAAAAATGATTACAAAACATAAACACACATTGCATCATGGAGTTTCAAATTTATTGCATAATTGTTGTGGACTTAGTCCCTAGTTTGTACAAGCACGACACAATGTGGTGAATCTTGTAGTTTTAGCATGGTCACATAGTGCACCTTGTAGGAATGCAAAGAGGCCTTAAGGCAAGTGGGACCAATAAATTTGACGTAAGTAGAAGTGCTCGGTCATGCATAATAAAGTTGAAGCACTATTTTATATGTGGAAACTCATTTGCGTTGATCATTTCTAAGGGCCTCAATTATGTGTTGGGGATCAACCAACAATAGATTACACTTGTGAAAGCAATAAATGCGGAATTAAATCAAATAGACAAGTAATTAGAATGAGATAATAGCAAAAACAAGAGATACAAAAAACCACCCTGAAAACTTGTATTAACAAACTCTTTACAAAAGGAATACAATTGAAAAAACTTATTTCTTCCACACCTCTCCTAGATGTATAGATCTCTCACTAGATCTCTATTCCTCAAGAGCTCTCTCTCTCAAGAACAATCAACTCCAACAAGCCTGGATTGATTCAATTCTGTACTGTTCTTCACATACAATGAATTACAACAATAATCCACTACAACTACTACTACTACAATAAGCTAGGAAGATCTAATTCTACATATAGAATTAGGAGACTTGAGCATGTACTTCCAACAAACAGTTAAGCCACTTGAACAAGGGCTCTAAAAATAGTATTGCTAACAATAGAGACGCGAGCTTGAGACTACAACTCAAACTCATCATGCAAACACTCGCTTCTGTCCACGGAAATAGCTCTCTGGACATGCAGGTAACCGACGTCGGTTCCTGCTGCTTGTCTGTGACCGCCGTCGGCCGACCCTCTGTCGACGTCGGCGTCTCTGCAACTGCACCTTGCCGACGTCAGTCACCCTGACCGACGCCGGTGTCTGTGTAGACCCGAAACTGATAATGTATGCTCCTTGGTGAAGCTTTTAGCTCCACACCCTAACAATCTCTCACTTGGAGATAAACAGCTGCACCAGTACCTGTACAGCAACATCTTCTAGCTCCTCCATCTTCAACTCAATCATGAAGACCAACAGAAGTTGAATGAAAATTCAACTTCTCCTTTGTAACCGGCTTGGTTAACATATCAGCAGGATTTCTATCCGTATGGATCTTCTCCAGCTTCAACTCACCATCTTCCAATACCTGTCGTATGAAGTGATACCTTAGCTGTATGTGCTTTGTTCTTGAATGAAAGGCTGAATTCTTAGCCAAATGGATTGCACTCTGACTGTCGCTATACAATCTGCAACTCTCATGCTCCCTACCAAGCTCATCCATGAACCGTGTCAACCATATCATCTCTTTGCTAGCCTCTGTGGCTGCGATATACTCTGCTTCTGTAGTTGACAAGGCAACAACCTTCTGCAACTTAAATATCCAGCTAACCGCCGTTCCACCTACAGTGAAAACATAACCTGTAGTGCTCCTCCTGCCATCCAAATCACCTGCCATATCTGAATCTACATAACCATGTAGAGAAGTATCTGAACCTCCATAGCACAAGTGCTTACTGCTGGTTCCTCTCAAATATCTAAGGATCCACTGAACTGCTTTCCAATGTTCCTTACCTGGATTGGCCATATACTTACTTACCACTCCCACTGCTTGGGCAATATCCGGTCTAGTACACACCATTGCATACATCAAACTCCCTACTGCGGAAGAATATGGAACTTTACTCATGTACTCTACCTCATCATATGAATTAGGACATTGTTCTTTACTCAACTTAAAATGTCTAGCCAAAAGTGTGCTTACCGAATTAGCATCCTGCATATTGAACCGTTTCAACACCTTGTCCACATAATCTTCTTGAGACAATATCAACCTGTGATTTTTCTTGTCTCTCTTAATGCTCATGCCAAGGATTTTCTTTGCTGCTCCCAAATCCTTCATAGCAAACGTTTGAGCTAATTTCACCTTAAGCTCTGAGATGTCCTGCATGTGAGATCCTGCAACCAGCATATCATCTACATACAACAATAGAATAATATATCTACTGTTATCAAATCTCTTTAAATACACGCAATGGTCAGATTGACACCTACTGTAGCCATGCTCAGTCATAAACCTGTCAAATTTTAAGTACCATTGCCTAGGAGCTTGCTTGAGGCCATACAAGTTTTTTTTCAATCTGCACACAAACTTCTCCTTACCCTTGACCTCGAATCCTTCTGGTTGTTCCATATAAATTTCCTCATCCAAATCTCCATGAAGAAATGTTGTCTTAACATCTAGCTGCTCAAGATGCAAATCCTCAAAAGCAACTAAAGACAATACAACCCTTATAGAAGTCATTTTAACAACAGGAGAAAAAATCTCACCAAAGTCGATACCTGGCTTTTGTGCAAATCTTTTTACCACCAATCTGGCCTTATATCTCATCTGTCCATTCTCACCTTCTTTCAACCTGTAGGTCCATCTGTTCTTGAGTGTTCTCTTACCAGCTGACAATTCAACCAAATCCCATGTTTGGTTCTCTCTTAAGGACTCCAACTCCTCAACCATGCCACGCTCCCACTGACTCTTGGACTCCACCTGTATTGCTTCTTCAAAACTCTCTGGTTCTCCAACATCAGTTAGCAATAAATAGAATAAAGAAGGAAAATATTTAATTGAAGGCTTACTCACCCTTTCTGACCTCCTGATGGGTGTCTGAGACTCGTTCACAACACGCTGTCCACCCAAATTCTCTGACAGTGACCGACCTCGATCACCTCCAGACCTGTTACTGGCCGACGTCGGTTCTGCTTGACCGACCTCGGTGCCTATTCTACCGACGTCGATCTCTGTACGGCCGACGCCGATTTCTGTACTGCCGACGCTGATTCCTACCCTGCCGACGTCGGTCTCTGTGTTTTCCTGCAAGTGATTACTTTTTTTTCCCGCGAGCTCATCTTGGACTTTCACCTCGTCCAATTCACCATTGCTCTGCTCAGATTGATTCAACTTCCTTAGCTGATCACAATACATCACTCTTTCGTTGAAAACAACATCACGGCTCCTGATTACCTTGTTAGTTTCTAGATTCTACAATCTGTAACCAAAATCATCTGAGCCATAGCCAATAAACGTGCACCTCATAGACTTAGCATCAAGCTTCTTTCTATTTTCTTTATCTATATGCACAAAGGCTTCACAACCAAAAACTTTGAGATATGAGAGATCAACCTTTTTACCTGTCCATGCCTCTTCTGGAATACCACCATCCAACGCTGTAGAGGGTCCTCTGTTAATCAGGTACACTGCAGTGTCAACAGCATGTGCCCAAAACTGTAAGGGCAAACCGGTATGCAATCTCATACATCTTGCACGCTCCATTATTGTCCTGTTCATCCTTTCAGCAATTCCATTCTGCTGAGGTGTCCTTGGAACCGTCTTTTGCCTGCGGATTCCATGCATATAACAATAATCTCTGAACTTATGACTGCAGAACTCACCGCCATTGTCTGATCTCAGGCACTTCAATCTTTTCCCTGTTTCATTCTCAACCATAGCTTTCCAAACTTTAAAAGTCTCAAATACATCAGATTTTTTTCTAATACAATAGATCCATACCTTCTTTGTAGCATCATCTATGAAAGATACATAGTACTATGATCCTCCAATGGAAGCAACCTGAGCCGGTCCCCACACGTCTGTGTGAACAAGTTGCAACTTATGCCTCTTCTTAGTAGACCCAGTCTTGAGAAAAGTAACCCTTTTCTGTTTTCCAAATACACAGTGCTCACAAAACTCTAGATCTATGCCTTTTAAATCTGAAAGCATACCTTTGGACTTAAGAATTGACATCCCCTTCTCACTCATGTGGCCAAACCTTGAGTGCCACAATTTAGCATCCACATTTGAAGTAGATAATACAGAAGGAGATTTGTTAGTAACACAATTACACAAATAGAGAGTACCTTCTCTCTTACCTCTGGCCATAACAAGTGCACCCTTGGTCACCTTTCAAGATTCTGCTGTGAGAGTTATTGTACAACCCTCATCCCCTAACTTTCCTGCAGAAATCAAATTTCTCTTCAAGCTAGGAACATGCATCACATCTCTCAACACCCATGTGTTGCTATTCTGCATCTTCAGCTGCACTTTACCTTTGCCAATTATTTTACAGGGCTCATCATCCCCTATATACACTATTCCAAAATCTCCATGGATATAGTCACTAAAATATTCCCTGTTAGGGGTAGCATGAAAAGATGCACCAGAATCTAATACCCAAGATTCTATATTATTATGCAGAGAGAAAATTAAAGCATCTTGTGCAATACCTGCAACCTTGGCTTCTTCCTTTCCTTCGTGCTGATTGTCCTCCTTAGGTTTTGACCAACAATCTCTGCTTATTTGCCCCATCTTTTCACAATTCCAGCATTGTGGCCTTCTGCCATTTCTGGATTTAGATCTGCCTTTCCCCTTAGATTTGGATCTTGATCTGCCTTTCTTGCTCTTCTCTTTCTGCCTTCCCCTGCTCTCAAAACTTAAAGCATTCCCAGATGTCTCTTCTGTGTTTTTCCTGCATATTCCTCATTCAAAATAACACTAACAACATCCTCTACTTTCAAATTATTTGATGCAGATGCAGTATTACTTACTGCCATTACTAAGCCATGCTAGCTTTCAGGCAAAGAACATAATATTAAAAGAGCTTTTATTTCATCATCAAACACTATATTCACTGAACTTAATTGATTCACAATTCTATTGAAATCATTCAGATGAGTAGAAACAGATCCACCTTCATTCATATGCAAATTAAATAACTGCTTCATAAGATATCCCTTATTAGAAGCTGAGGGTTTTTCATACAAATTTGCTAACGTAGTCATCAACTCTACCGTAGACTTTCCCTGTGATAAATTAGATATCACAGTGGATGCTAGACTCAGTCTTATAGACCCCAGAGCCTTTCTGTCAAGAACTTCTCATTCTTCATCCTCCATGTCTTTGGGCTTCTTTGCAACCCCACCTAACGGTAAGTAGAGATCTTTCTGATACAGATAATCCTCTATCTGCATTCTCCAGTGTTGGTAATTTTTGCCATTGAACTTTTCCATTCTGAGTTTACTTTCATCTGCGATTGCTTCTCCCACTCAAACAGAAATCCTTGCAGAAACCCCTGTGAGAACCTGTAATCAATACACACTACACAGATTTGAACCACCTGTTAGTGAACCTGAGCTCTGATACCACTTGTTGGATATCAAGCTCTGAACCTGCAACCAAGGCTCTGATACCACTTGTTGGGGATCAACCAACAATAGATTACACTTGTGAAAGCAATAAATGCGAAATTAAATCAGATAGACAAGTAATTAGAATGAGATAATAGCAAGAACAAGAAATACAAGAAACCACCCTGAAAACTTGTATTAACAAACTCTTTACAAAAGGAATACAATTGAAGAAACTTCTTTCTTTCACACCTCTCCTAGATGTATAGATCTCTCACTAGATCTCTATTCCTCAAGAGCTCTCTCTTTCAAGAACAATCAACTCCAACAAGCCTGGATTGATTCAATTCTGTACTGTTCTTCACATACAATGAATTACAACAATAATCCACTACTACTACTACTACAATAAGCTAAGAAGATCTAATTCTACATATAGAATTAGGAGACTTGAGCATGTACTTCCAACAAACAGTTAAGCCACTTGAACAAGGGCTCTAAAAATAGTATTGCTAACAATAGAGACGCGAGTTTGAGACTACAACTCAAACTCATCATGCAAACACTCGCTTTTGTCTACGGAAATAGCTCTCTGGACACGCAGGTAACCGACGTCGGTTCCTACTGCTTGTCTGTGACCGCCGTCGGCCGATCCTCTGCCGACGTCGGCGTCTCTGCAACTGCACCTTGCCGACGTCAGTCGCTCCTGACCGACGCCGGTGTCTGTGTAGACCCGAAACTGATAATGTATGCTCCTTAGTGAAGCTTTTAGCTCCACACCCTAACATTATGCAATTATTGGCATATCTAGGAACATAAGTCTAAAATGCAATTAGCTGATATACATTTTGGCAGTAAAGAAGTATCCATCCAAACACAAGCAATAACAACATTTATAGGAAAGAAAAAATGATTACAATGCATAAATGCACATCAGATCATGCAGTTTCTAATTTAATTGCATTGTTCTCATGGACTTAAGTCTATAGTTTGTACAATTACGACACACCTGCATGGTGCACAATGTGGTGAATCTCATTGGTCTAACATCATCACACAGCGCACCTTGCAGGAGATGCAGAACGGTCTTAGAAAAGCAGGCCCAATAAATTTAATGTAGAGACGTGAGCCCCATCACACTCAATGAGGTTGAAGCACTATTTTATTTTTGGAAATCCATTTGTGGTGATCATTTATAAGGGCCTCAACCATGCAATTATTTGCATAGCATCTAGAAACCGAAGACTAGTATGTAATTAGCTGATAGACATTTTAGTAGTAAAGTATGATAGGTAAGTGAAAGTCACCCAAATTCCATCATATACACAATGCAATAACCACATTTATAGGCAAAAATGATTACAATACAAACATGCACACCGCATCATGTAATTTCAAATTCAATTGCATAGGTGTTGTGGACACACTTGAATGGTGCACAATGTGGTGATTCTCATAGTTTTAGACTGCTCACGTGGTCACCTTGTAGGGATGCAAAAAGGCCTTAGACAAGTGGAACCAATAAATTTAATGCAGAGATAAACATTCAATCACACTTAATTAGGTTGAAATATTTTTATTGTAGGTTATGATCTATAAGGGCCTCAACCATGCACCTATTGGAGAATAGATACCTCAATCGTGTAACTACTCTCTAGTGTCAAAATTTAATGGAAAAGGTGATGTGAATTGAAGTTCTCCAAAGAGATGTTTGATGGAGATATCTGCTTAGCTATGAGGAAGATCCAAATGTTAATCCAAGAGATGTAAATGTGATTGAACACATATTAAAACCTTCATTATTGTCATCAATACTGTAAGGCAATCATCATTAAATCAGGAGTCATGCATCTCCAGTGTATTCTACGCCATATTTATCGTCACTTGGTTATCCAAATGATTGCATCTCTCCCCCTCATTTTCAAGTGTCAGCCTAGAGGTGCTGCTCCTAGGACTTAGTAAGAGGTTTCGAAGCAAAAAAGAAATAAATCGATAGGAAAAATAGGCACAATGGCTCACAGTTTGTCTAACATCCCATTAAATCTCAAGTTAACCAAATTCGAATGCAATAGTGTAGTGAACTTGGATGTCTAGAAAGGAAGGAGTTCAAGCTTGAGAGGAATGAATTGGATAAATTTGTGCCAACTATTTGAAAACTCAAATAAGTCTTAACTTAATGATTGGATGTATGTCCATCATTGTCTACTCGTAGGGATTTTTGTGTAATGTCCCCTTTTTCGAGTTAACGCAAATGGAGAAGACCCGTAGCCTATTTTCATTCCCGTAAGCTAAAGGGGAGTGCTCTAAGAGGGAATGGGGCCATAAAGCATGTATTAATTAAAAGGCCACGTGAAAAATAAAATAAAAAGTAATTATTAATTACTTTGTGAGGGTCAATTGGAAAATAGAAATTAAAAAGTAATTTTAAATTACTTTTAGGGTTTTCAAGTGGGAAAAGTTTTTTATAAAAGGGGAAAATAGAAGAAAGAAGTTATTAATTATCAATCAGGATTCTGAAATTCATCGGAGAGCTTGAGGCTACCCATATTTTCCACAGAGGACGGAAACCTTCGTTTGGAACCGGTGGAGGACAAAAACCCTCACACCCAAGTGGTAATTCCACACTAGAATTACAATTTTGTGACCAGATTTGAAATTCAACAGATTATTGGAGGTTATTTGCTGATTATATGTCGTCTCACTAGGGTTTGAAGGTGTTATCAGATCTACGACCAAAGTTATCATTTTCAGCCTTTGGAGGCCTTATTTCATCTTACAAATCCAAGCCATTGAAGCCTAATCCATCTTCAACATTTGGGTATGCTTATGTAATGAAATAGAATGATAAATTGAATGTTTATGACCATTTTTGGTACTATAATAAATCAGATCAGATCTTTGTTCAATTCTGATTTTCATTATATTTGATCATCATATGAAGAAATGAAGTCATAGTTTGCCTATCTTTATTGTATTTTCTTTGCATGCAATTGGGTTATCATTAATTGTTCCAAAACATTCAAACAAGAACCAAAAATCATAACCAGCAACTCAGGAGAATCAGATCAGTTTTAGAAAGGAATATTTCAGACCACAGAGTTGTGATATTGCTAGCTTGATGAGTTGCATGTGAGTTCTAATGGTTGCATGACAGTGTTTGGTGGTTGCATGTGTGGTATCAATCATTGCATATTGATTTTGAGCTTTGCATGTCAATTTTTTACCTGTTGCATGTTAGTGATCAGCACTTGTATGTAAGCGTTCAGTGATTCAGCAATTGAAAGAATTTGTCAGCATTATTTCATTTTGTTAATACAAAAGGTAAAAGGTAAAAATGAGTTTCAAAGGCACAACCTAGCCAATATACCAATTTGGCATATCAGATACCGCTTGTGGAAACAAAGGGGACTTTTTCACTTCACTCTATCCTATATGTTATTCTAATTTCTCATTCCATGGGTTTCAATCTCATGACCAAGATTGGGAGTAATCGAGCCTAGCCAATCCAACTACACTAGGAGTATGTATGTATGCATATGGGTGGGGTTGTGTATTTAAACATCTTCCTACGAGTTGGAACCTGCAAAAGTATAAAATTATTTATCTGTGTGTGTGAGAGAGAGTTTGAGAGTTATATGTGTGTGCGTGCTCACGTGTGCTTGTGTCATATCCCTGATGTGTAAAGTACCACTTGGAAGATGACTTCCAGGCGACTAAAGTTTTTGTGTTGCAGCTTGCAAGATAATATATAAGGGATGCTCAGTTTATGTATAGAAAAAGACTACTTATTACATAATCACGATGCAAAAATATGCCTCTATGATGGAGAATGTTTCCTCTTAGGTACCTTAATGGGGTACAATGTGATTACAATAAGCAACGGTGAGAAACTAAGCATAAGAAGAAATAAAGCATATTGTGATCAGTGGAAAATTCCATTAATAAAATAGATCATTACTAGCTTGAGTAGCAAGGTGAAATTTGCACAGTAGGCTATCTCTTTGCATTCTGTTGTCACATTGAAATGACCTTAACAAAACCATACACTTGTAGAAACATATTCAAATTACCAATGATATTTTGAGGTGGTTAAGCAAACTAGAAAACTTTGGATGCCTATTTCTTCCATTTATGATAGTACAAATTCCTTGAATTGATACATTGATATTGCAGTATACTGATTGATTGAAATGTGGATTACATAGTAAGTTTTAAAACTAACCGTTCCTGAGATAGAAAATCCCTTGGTCCACTTGATGAGTGTGCCAGAGGCAATTGAAAATTGCTTCACTGGGAAGGAAAAAGTAAATCCAAGCTCCCTTTGTCGACCAAAAGGTGGGCTAATGTTCTCACCCTCATTTGCAACAAAACTTGCTAGTTCTGAAGCAATGAAATCAAACAATTCCTGTGATCAAAATCAAGCCAATTTACAAGATTAATCATAAACAAAAATAGAAGAAATGGCCAAAATGACTCAAATAGAATAACATGCTTGGAAAAGTATTTTATTTTCAAGCTAATTTATGCTGACCTCAGTTGTGCCACTCATTAGTTTTGGAGGAATTGAAACTTCTTCAAACTCTTGGTTAACAACTCGCCTTTCCTTACCACCCAATTCTACACGTAGTACCCTAAAATTGGTTCCCCCAAGATCCAATGCATAAAAAATTCCTTTCTCATCTCTTTTGAACAAACAAAGAGAAAAAGAAGCATAATCAGAATTCATGACTATTAAATCATTTACCAATAGCAAAAGGAATGCATAGAATTAATGTTAAGATTTCAACAAATCAAGTTCAAAAGCAATACTAAAGGCTAACCATCCTAATTGGAGTAAAGATGAAACCCGGGGTAAATGCAACCAAAAATTGCCTCCTTGAAAAACAAAGAGGAAATGAATGTGTAAGCAGAATTCATGACTTTTAAAACATTTAAATAATAGGAAAAAGAACTTTAAATTTGACTTTAAGTTTTTTTAACTAAGCAAGCTCAAAGATAGTATTGAAAAGACTAACTGTCCTTTAGTTGAGGGACATTAAAACAGTTACTTCTTTGTAGTTAACGCAACCCAAAAAAACAGTAAACCTAAGGAGAAATACAGTTTTAGACTCAAGTGACATAGCAGATAGCGTCTGAGGAATTCTATAACAAAAACTCTCCGGACGACAAAACACATGAATCCAGGAAGGGGCCACATGGGAGATAATTTAGTTATCAGTTCACATCAGAAAAAAGACACTGCCAACTTGCTGCATGTATTAAAATGTCCTTGTTGCAGACACTCGTTTTATGTTTCTCTTGCTTTGAGAATCTCTGTGCATTAAAAGCATAAGCCCCAAAAAGGTCACTACCATGAATTTCCTTAAAAAGTACGACTTGCAAAGAATGGATAGCCAACCACCCGCATGGACCAATCATACTGATAAGGACTAATCGATTTTTAAACTATCTCAAACATCTCATATAATATTTCATGTCCAAACACAAAACAGTAGCCAATGAGGCTTGTAATTTCATCGTCTGTGCCAGAATTCAGCTTCAAAAATAATCTAATTCTGAACACATAACTCTAAATTTTTAAGTTTCCTGTCCTACAGTTCAAAAGTGTTTCTTGTGAAGTATAAAACTCACCAAAATTCGGTCAATAATGAAAAGTCAGTTATCAAATTTTACATTCTAACCATAAATACCCAGCTTCCCTGAAATCCAAATACATAATGTAGATAAATCTAAAAGGTTTTAAGGATGAAGATCCATGCATATTATAAATGGTTTGAACTTTGAACATCTTTAAAGAAGAACATGCCTCCATGTATCAGACTAGAACTTAAAACAAATCAGCCAAAGCTCAGGAATTTTCAAGATATCTTGCTGTGTAGGCCACACACTACAACATAAGAAGATTAACAAATGGATTTATATTTTTTTAGGCCACAAACTATATTTATCAATTTAATACAACTGTAATGGCTATACAGGACACATATCTTACAAACTGATTGGCTCAGTTTTCTCTGTCAAGTAAACTAAACACAAAGCATTCTGCCATGTGATATTGCATACAAAAGTTAGATGAGTCCAACAGTTACTGATGATATCACCTAAAGGACATGGATATCAAAGACAACACTTATAACTTACAAACTGATTGGCTCAGTTTCCTCTGTCAAGTAAACTAAACACTAAGCATTCTGCCATGTGATATTGCATACAAAAGTTGGAGAATGGGAACAACAGTTCCTGCTGATATCACCTTAAGGACACAGATATCAAACAGACAACTCCACCCTGTATTCTAGTTGAAGAGAATTATAATAACAAAATTAGATACAAAAGGCACAAAGACTCTCATCAAGAAGATGATAGAATTGTTAAAATTAAGTACTCAATGTATTCTAGAAGATCAAGAAAAAATAAAATAAAGGACCAAAATCATATCCATAATAACAATAAACGACATCATTTTACCTGCGTTGAAGGTGATCATATCAGGACTGTAGGATATGATAAGCTAAAAATTTGAACCAGTGAAAAGGAATGAAATATTTAAAGAGGGTTAAACAGGACACGTTCTTTTCAATTCCAAATGTAATAATTTCTGGTATGGAAGATTCTTCGATCAAATTAAGTGTTCTCATTCAGTTATGCTTATACAATACTTTATTCTAGTATAAGGCCTATGAAACAGAAAAGTGAAAAATGTGATAGAAAATGCCTGGAAAACTCAAAGGACAACAGATACTAGATTCCGTTGTCATATAAAGCCTTTGACAGGAAAAAGTAAAAATAATTGGGAAAAAGAAAAAGAAATGCCTGAAAACCTAAAAGGACACCAGAAACTGAATCAACTTTACTCTAACCTCTGATCCCTCTATTTTGCTTTTAACTAAAAGTAAATACAAAATATTGTCTAAAATACATGATTCAGGAATATTTTTCTTTTTGTAAAGATAAACAGCAAGACCATATTATCTGCTCAAATGCAGAGAATGAAATTGTGAATAAGTACAGTTTCTCCAGAACGCCCATAAGGCTGCCATATATGGCCATATTTAAACACAGCAACACTAGATCCACCAAATGAAAGATGTACATTGGCCTCTTAGTACAACAAAGGTTTGCTAGTAGCCAGTCAACTGGAAGAAATAAAGGTACAGTGAAGAAAAATTTCATAAAGGTTCCCTAAATGGAATGACTGTAGCCTACATTATATGCTTAGATATTGAGAGCCAATATATGGCCATATTTAAACGCAGCAGCACACTAGATCCACCGATTGAAAGATGTGCATTGGCCTCTTAGCACAACAAAGGTTTGCTAGTAGCCAGTTGACTGGAAGAAATAAAGGTACAGTGAAGAATATTTTCATAAAGGTTCCCCAAATGGAATGACTGTAGCCTACATTATATGCTTAGATATTGAGAGCCAAGTATGACCTAGAATGGTACAACCTTCACATTAGTAAACCAGATATAATTTTCTCTTTTCTTGAAAATAAAAATTGAGTAATTATATGAACAGCACAGGAGACATGGTTTAATAATCCAAATACAGAATTTAAAACTTGGAGTAACCTAAATAACAAGAAGTTTTCTCATATGTACTCCTGGAAATAATTGAGTACGATTAAATAAAGTCAGAATTGTTATTATCTGGAAAATAGATATCAAAGGAGTCCATATTTCCATGTCCATTTTTTAATCAATTTCAAGACGTGATCTAAGTAATTATAATACAAGATACTCATTTATATAGTTGGAAAATAGTTAGTATTCTAATTATGCTGATAATTACATTTTTATGATATAAGTCTTTTTGAAAGCTGATTACTAAAGCTGGATTAATTGGAGATTGTAATGTCCCCAAAATTATGATAAAGTGGTTTAATTAATTTAAGTTGTCCAAAAATTAATATTATTTCAAAAGGATGACTTTAATTAATTATTTTAATTAAAATAAAATGGAATAATAAAATATTAAAAATGTCGCTTTATTAAATAAGTTTCTTCTAGAAGCTGGAGTTAGTTGCAAGTTGGCTTCTTCTAGAAGATTCCTTGGAGCCTTTAAAAGAAGTTGAGGGCAAAGCATTTGGCATCCATTGTTGAGTAATATTTCTGATGCATTATTGCAAAGCTTGAACTTTGATTCAGCTAAATCTCTGAGGACAAAAACCTTCAGCAGATTGGAAAAGGGTTGGACGAAAACCTAGCTCTTTTCGGGAGTGGATTCGTGACGGAATTCACATTGAGCTTATTGGTCAGATTTGGGGCTTCAAAAATCATTCGATAAGGAGAGCTATTTTTGGGAAATTATGTGTCTTCTTCGAAAACAAAATTTCCAGATCTATGCAATTAATCAGGTGATATTTTGATATTGTGAAGTAATGACTAATGTCCTATTCAAAGGATTACGGTAAATTTCTAGGTTTGCAAATTGAAGAATTATTATTTTTCAGATTATATATATGATGATATTGCCGTCTGAAAAAGAATACTGCTAATGGAAGATATATTCATAAATGACGAATATTCAATCCTAAGGAGTCGTGAGAATTCTTAGCCGCCATCAGCAGGTAAAGGACAAATTTTAAAGGATTGGATGAAAGCCGTAAATTGTGGACAAGACAAATCGTGGCTTTGAGAGTCACGAACACAGCCTTATATGTAAGGAGTCGGGAGCTTTGCAGACAAAGAGGTGGCGAATGAAGATAAATCGAAGGATTGACAAAAAAAATACAACTTCAAATAAAGACAAGTCAGCAATAAGACAAAAGAGGAAAGAAACGCCAAATAAGAAAACAAGCGGTCTTGGGAAGCTGTCAAAGACAGATCGCATGAAGATTCAAGGTGCTAGTAAAAGACGAAGATTGGCATAAGACAAGACAAGTAATCGCTGAAGTGGAAGAAAAGACAAACATCAAATTCTATTTGCCGCTTCACCCTTGAAGACAATCGGGTCCTCCTTGGATGTCTGCTTGCCTATTCTAAAGGGGAGATAATCGATCAGTGGAGTCGTCGGTGCTTTCCATGATGGTCATCGAATAAAAACAAATCGATTGGGAGCTTTGTGGGAGTCAAATATTATTGTCTTGGCAGCGGATGAATCAATAAGATAAAGTAAACGCTGAGGATAAAGTATCGCTGAGTTTGGAAGAAGATATGCAAAGACTTGATCGTGGCCATTCCTAAGAGTTCTGAGCACTCATCAAACTGCTGTTGACAACCCAGACCTGCGCATACTTCCAGGTTCTTGGTTTCTTGGGCTTCATTGTATTTTCTGTAGTAAATCTGAGTACTGTAATTTCTGATTATTCACTGTTGAAGCAAATCTGGGCATTGTTTATTCGATCTCTGTTACAAATGACGCTCAGTAAATGTCACTGTAGCACCAGATAGGTGATAGGAATAATAACCTGCTCTGAGTTGGTGTCTTTCTGATAATGTATAAACCTGATATAAATTTCTGAGTAGTGTGATTTTCAAATCAGACCCTGATATACTTTACCAATCTGAATCTGAGCATACTTGCAATTTATTATTGAAAGGTTCTTGAACTATAAACTCTGTCATACTGCTGTTCAAGTCTGAGTAGGGTCATTTGTTAGAGAGACATGCTGTAAGCTCATGAAGTATGTGTCAAGTCTGAATATGTTATTGTTATGCCTTGTAATCCAATATTGAGCATTAAAATTCTGAAATCAGTTATCAGAGCGGCATACTTTTCCAGTTTTAAGTTTGATGATATTTACATAGATTATTTTGATAAAATGTGTCATCTATCAAACTAAACAATTGCAAAATTCCTACACAAACAAGAAGGGTTCATTACAGAGATAGACATACTAGCATAATCTTTTAACAAACAATTTGGATGGAAATTGTTATAATGTTGACAAGTGAAATTACTTGCATTGATCTTTGGCTAAGCTGATATAAAAGACCATTTTCTATTATACATGTTGACACGGAGAATTAACAATGAGTAACAAGTAATTTTGGGCAAATAGAGAGGCACTGAATGAAAAGGAGAAGATTCTAGAATGTAAATCTCAACAAGAGAAGGCTATTATATTTTCAGAATCAGATGGAAATTATAAGAAATAGTTTACAAAGTAATCTCTGTCTGGATTTTTAAGTATTAAGTATGAAGCATAAAAAAGGCATAATGCATATTTTCAGCTGAAAGCAATATAGAAATACAAAAGACTCACAAATCAGTTCATTATTTCATCATTTTACAAAACTTGGCACACATAATGTTGGAAGCAACAATCTAATCTAATAAAGAGAATTTTGATTTTGATTTGAGCTGGTTGGTGAGGATCAGAACTCAAACACTAACCAACATTTCATAAAATCCAGAGTTCAGCGTTCAGATCTGGAAAAATTCTTCAGCAGGGATACAGACCGGTTACCCAGTGGTAGAGCAGCCCATAACCCCACCACGTCTTGCAACAGATAAATATGCCATTACAAATCGATCTGTAAATTTTTTGTATAATGATGTTCAATTAATCGTCTTTAGTTTTCAAAAAGACAAATAGAGGATGCCAGATTGTACATGTCATATATATAGTCCTTTTATGTTGATTGAATGCAATATTAGATCACTGCAAGATTTACTATTTTTGTTAGCTGATTTGTAATTCAGATCACCTCGTTAATGGGGATGTCACCAAATAAAGCAAAAGGATAACAGGTTAGGTGGACCTGGTTTCAAATCCTAGCCGGTCCATGTAATGTGACATATAAACTGATTTCTAAATCTTGTGTATAATGCTGTCCAAAAGATTGCCTTCAATTATTTTACAGGAAAAAAAGGACTGCAAAAAATTATGCATTTGGCCTCTAGTTTCATTTTATATCAATTGAAGACAACTGTGAACTCAAGATAGGATTTAGATTTGCAAGTTCGGTATCATCTCAGCAAAGCGACCATCATCCATTACAGCAAAAGGATGCCCATATAGTTTTTTTGATGAGCGGAGAACAACTATATTTGCAGCGTCAAAATCAAGATTTATAATCAAATGATTGTAAGGCATTCCAACAGACCAAAGGAAGCCTAGTTGAGATCTTTTACAGGACAATGTAAACAACATAAGCAATCAATACCTGCAACAAATTGTGATAGCTCCTGGGTTCAAATTTTAGCCTATCCATGTTAGGCAGGTGATTATAAATTGACCAGTAAATCTTGTGTAAAATGCTGTTTAGAAAGACTTTTTCAACTTGTTAGAAAGACAAAAAAGAAATGCTCGCAGTAAATTAGACATTTACTCTAGTTTCTTTATATGTCAACTACAGACAACCTGAACTCAAAACAAGATTTGCAAGTTGTGTATTATCTCAACAATATGACTCAAAGCAAAAGAATGCCAGTTGTTTCTTCTAATTCAGTCGAGGATCACTTGTATTTGCAGCGTCATAACACAATCACGAATGCACAGAATAAATAGTTTTGCCAACCAAAAATAACCTACATATAATTTTTCCAATGCAAGAAAACATAGGTAACCTATGCCGTGAACAAAATCGTTCCATGTTAATTACTTGTCGTTAAAATTTTCGTTATAATTTAGATAAAATTGGGCCATAATGTCAACATATAGATCAGATGACACCTCTTCGATCTTAACGCAATCATAAAAAATTAAAGAAATATCGAGAAAATGCAAAATTGGCTAAAAAAAAAAGTAAAGATATATTAAAGACAAGAAGAATTAACCGAGGCAAATGGAAAGCTTACCCTGTAGGCAAATTGTCGACGTAGCTTATGATCATCTTAAGCTTATTTCCGCTCTCAGAGGCCAAACCAGCATTCATCTCCACAACCAGAGCATTTGCCACCTGCCTCAGCTTATGCACAGGGGTCGAACACTTGTCCTCCAACTCACCAAGAATGGCAAGCGCGCGTTTATGCTTATTGTTATTACGAGAGCGCCTTCTGACAATAAAAGCGGCCACGGCACAAGCAGTGGCCGCGCATACCACCGCCGTTCCAACTTTGAACCTGTTCATTGTTGCGAAGACCTCCAAATCCCCTAAGATTATGAATGGAGCGGCTCTGCAGACGAGAGCCGACTCCGAGATTTAATTGAATATGCCCTCCAGATTCGAACGGGTAACCGTGAGGAAACAAAATTCTGTACGAAACAGGAAACACGGCTGGCTCGCGGAATGTTTGGGATTTGGGGTTTGGGATTTATTCAACTGACAGACAAGCAGCAGCTGGACTGCTAAGCGGGAGTCGTGTAAATTTCGCAGCCAAATTTAGAGGCGTTGTGGCACAATCTTGGGCGCAACAAAATCCGAGGGACTGGGACTGGGACTGGGACTGGGACTGGGACTGCGATTGGGACGAGAAGCTCTTTGTGTTCGGTTAAGTGAGATAATAATAATAATAATAATAATAATAATAAAAATTTTAACGTCCACGAGACTAAAACTGTGTATAAGTTGCCTTCGTTCCTCGTCCATTCGATTTGACGACGCGGAGGTCGCCAGTTCGACTCCCGTGGGGCCCTCTGTTTACACCTGGGGCGCTCTGCCCTTCTGATCCCTTTTGTCTTTATTCGTATTGGCCATTCTACAGCTTATGCTCGAGACTCTTTTGGCCCTTTTCACGAGGCGGTGACACTCTAGTATCTAAGTGACGCGGAATTTTCAAAATAATTTAATGAGCATTTATAAGTATTATGCATTTTATTAAATATTCATTGTAGCTCTAAAGTTAATAGTAGTGATATATAGTCTTTGGGTTTGGGTTCATGTAAAAATAGTCATTCGGAAATTATTTATATTTAGGAGAAATTATGTAGTAAAAAGGTTTCATATATTTTTAGAACTGTAAAGATTATTTATGCATATGAAATTTAGAAGGTTTGAATATTTAAAAAAGTATAGCATAATTTTTTATTCGTTGTTAAGTATTTTTTTCGTGTCTAAATTTTCTTTGCCAGGGTTGCAAATTATTGCTCCCAATTTCTACTCATCTCTGAAAATCTCTTTCATTTGCAATTGTTGCTCCTATTTTTTAAAAAAATATTAAATTTTTTACAATTAAAAAATTTAAAGTTGCATGGAACCACTAATAATGCAAAATAATTGCAGTTGCTCCTTCCATAGAACCACCTTTTTAGTAGGATATTAGGTTGTTTGGATGAAATATTATTATATTTATTTTTTATGTTGTTTTTGATATTTTACATTATTAAAGGTGTTAATAAATAGTTGATACTTTAAAATAATGTCTCAAAACAAATTATTTTCTTTATCTTTTGTAAGTTTAGTTATTTAAATCGGATTTAGAAAAGAAGTTAATTTTTTAGTGATCGATGTAAAGTTTTAAAAAATTGAGTAACTTTTTTAGAGTTTTAGATATGAAAAATAGTCATAAAAAATGTTTGTCTTTTTGCCACTTCTCAAGACCATACTATCTATTTGTTTAGTGAACATAAATGAATCTCCATGGTTTTATGGAGATTATCTAGTCACTTCAAAATTTCTAGGTTGGCTTCGTCTTACTATTTTAGTCTATGTTAATCCAAATAATGGGGCTAAGCTCGGAGGACAAACCTATAACTTGGCTAGCAAACTATAGATTAAAGAACATGCAATTGAAAACTATTCCAGTAACGAACCAAAACACATTCAAATGTAAAATAATGTGACTTCTATTCAATGAGAAAGAATAGGATATAGTGCATAGTCATATAATGTTGAACAAGGTTGTGTAGACACCTAATTTTGGTACAAGGATTATTATTAAAAAAATATTAGTATTGTTTTGTGCATATGGATCATCGGTTCGAAATAGGGTCATATTAGCACTTTTTCATGTGCTTTTATCTTTTTCTTTCTAATTTGTGTAATCATGTAAATTGTTCAATTGTTTTGTTTTCTCTCTCTAATGTGTTTTCTTTGTGCCTATAGGCTTCATGTATTCTTCCTCTTTTCATCCCCTACATTTTACAAAATCAATAATCTATCAATTGTGTTCTAGATACAATTGACGCCCTTCCGATTGTGTCCCTTTCTATTTTGTGCACCCCTCTACCCTCCTTCACCTCTTTTCAATGTTTGGATATGTGATTGTTTGTTCTTTGTCTTTTTCTTGATTGGCTTCTATGTAAATAGGTTCCTAATTCAAAATTCAATAAGTCTATATATACAAAGTCTCCTAAAGGCATTTCAATAACAAGCATCAAGAGGAATCAAGTCGAAGCACACACCAAATGCTATATTTATACTCTTAAGGACTATTCAAGGAAGTTCAAAGGTTTTTAGTTACATCTTGTATCTTGAAAGAAAGATTAGACAAATGCCCATGTAGTTGCACTTTATTATCTAGGGTGAGAAGGTGAAGTTGTATCTCTCACTTGGGTTGGGATTACACTTGCATGCACAAGAACTACATTGACTATGATTTCATGCATGCATGACAAGTAGTTGTAACTTCTTGAGAAGTTCCCTGAGCCAACTCACCTTGCACTTTTTAATTTAATTATTTATATGAAAACACTTAACTACAATTGGGAGTGGGAGCAAATTGGAGTAGGTCATAAAAGAGGTGGATGTTTCTGAGGAAGTTATGGTTGTATTCCCTGAGGTCTTATACTACAACTCATAAACTAAAAGCCAAAACAAGTAGATACATAAAGTAAATCCATGAGGCAATCAAAATAAAAGGGATCCCAAAGTCATAATAAATTTATAATAAGAGGTAAGAGCCAAGAGGCATGGAAATAAGAAGGAAGATCCATGAGGCATATAAATGTAGCTAGGAGCCAAGAGGCAAAATAGAGTGGATATGATCATAGAAGAGGAAAACATAAGAGGAATCTTAGAGGCATAATCATACGAGGTAAGAATTTGCGATTAAAATCTATAAGTTGATTCCTCAAGGTCTTACGATGTAATTCACAAGTTGAGAGCCAAGGAGTATGCAAATGAATTGGGTAAAGTCATTAAGGTATAAACATAAGAGGTGATAAAGAAAAGAGATGCATAAATAGGAAAAGAGGGACCCTAAGAGAAATACTAAAGTAAGATGTAAGTGATATAAAACGTAAAATATATAAAATATATAAGACGTGTGACATAAATCTTAGAGGCAAAAAATATAGGAATAAGATGTAGGAGCCAAGATGTGTTATAGATAATAAAATATGGTTTTCGGTACTTGACAATGATAAGCTTGACACAAATTTACCACATAACTTAGCACTCAAACAAGGTCTTAAACTACCATTCTCTCACATTTGCATGTTATACTATGAGTCAACCCTTCCATTCTATTGTTACACACTTACATAAATCTCATTATCTATTTTAAACCTGCTAAATATCATGTATAAACATCTTCATACATAAATCTCACTATCTATTTTAAACCTGCTAAATATCATGCATAAACATCTTCAGACTCTTAATTAGTTCACCTATACACAAATTAATTTTGTCAGATTTGATCAATATCTGTAGTCAATACAAACGTGATTTGGTTGATACCAACCCACTCCCAACAATGACTATTTTCTAAAATCAAATCCATCCTAAGATCAACCCATTGGCCTAGTGTGCAGGGGGTATGAGAAATTATTCAATTAGATCAATATATAAACAAAACAAGGTCTCATTCAAAAAGGAATTGAAACTTATCTGTTATACATCCATACACTATTTCATATTGAGAAAATCTATCTTATTCTTCCCAATTTGCAAACCTATCATTAGGAGTGGTCACAAGCTAAATTTGAAGCACTCTAAAATCATGTCAAAGCAAACATTGTCAAGTATCAAATTCGAATCATTAACTACATGCATATAACAAAGAACATAATTACATAATCACACTAGGTGGAAAAATTACGTGTGGATTAGATTCCCTCCTTGGAACATTAAATACGTAGGTAGTGGTCAATCATCATATGGGGTGATTCGAATCAGTTCAACCCATAACACTTTCTATTAGAGTAGGTTATTTACCTTAGCTCATATTCCCTAGGTGTTATACTTAGTTAAGCATTATTTATTTTTTCTTGCCCATTTAAGTGTGGATATTAAATATTTTATATTTAGATATAGTGGATTTTTATCCCTAGATTATCTCTTAGCTTGATCTTATAGTTGTGATAGATCTTCCTTACCTATATATATACAAGGCACTTTCATTATAATTGTATGAAGCTTTTTGTAAATATATTATATTATATTGCTCTTTATTCTGCATATCAATTTGTAAATTCTATGTTGTTAGATTATCTTTATAATATTTTGTTGTTGACTCTTGAGATTTTTGTGACTTGAAACACTTTGTTTTTTCTTCCTTTCGTCGTATCAGAGTGATAGGTGTTGCAGCGATCCATTTATGAGTTTCCTACAATATTTTATATCCAGAGGAAAAACAAACAATATCATTAGATTCAGAAAATGTCAAAACCTTAGAATTGATTGTAAACATGATCTAATTTTGTGATAGGCATTCTTACTATTTTAGAGAGATTGAAGGCATTTTTTTAGGTTTCACATATATTCATATTGACTGGTGGTCAAAGAGCAAAAAAAAAATTGGGTTTTATTAATTTTTTTGAAAAAATTGGTGGGTCTTTTTTGCATTTGGAAGAACCAACACTGGTTTTTCTAGATTTAAGTTTTTTGTGTGCACGTTTGCCATGTTTTTTGCAAATTTTGTAGTCATTGTTTGGTAGTTTTTTTACTGTCAACAAACTTCATATTTAATCGCATGGTTTTGTACATGTTGGCAGTACATTCTACCCACAATCTGTTAGTTCTAACTTTTTTTGCAACCCGTTGGTTTACTCATGACTACCTTTTGCCAGTGATCTTTTGGTTCGGTCTACATGCATCTTATTCATTCGACTACACCCATGGTTGTAATTGCGTTTGACTATACTTATCCTCATCTTTAGCCCATGGTCATATAGAAATTAAGTCATTGGTCATAACCAACCGAACGGGCTTAACTTTTCCATAAAAAATTGAGTCAAATATTTTACAAACCTATTTTTTTAAAAATCTCTCTTATAATTTAATTTTTTTCAAGCATTTAAATTTTATACATTTTTTATCTGACCCATTTATGACGGAAAATTTGTAATACCTATAACTTTTGATCCGGAACTTGAAATTGAGTGCCATTTTTAAAAAAAAATATGTTTTTTATGCCCAATCTATTGGCAAACACACTCAATTATAAAATGTCAAATTTGGGAGACCTGATAAAATAATCTTTTAGGAGGTTGTCTTGATGCTAATTTGAACACCTTTTTTGTATTCTCTTGCTCTTTAGTGTTTTTTAATAATGACTTCTTCTGTATTAGATTAATGTGAGTCATTAACAACATATAATTACCACACATGGAGACCAAAAATGGAAACAATCATTAAACACAAAGGATTATGGACCTTAATAATTGAAACATAACCAATGTTCACTAAAGAATATGAGAAATGTTAACATTGATACAAATTTGATGAGTGTATGGGTTTGAAAGAACTTAAGTGATAGTCTTTTATTTTATTTAGAAGGATGTGACTATCCTTTCAAGATATGAGCAAAATTGAAGGGTTTATTTGGTAAGATGGATCACATGAGAGCCATGCAACTTTAAAGTAGATATCACTTCTTTCAATCTTGATATCAAGAATATATAGTGCATCATAGATGCGACCATTAACAAGTTGTATGTCATTTTTTTTTTTTTTTGTAGGTTTCTAACCCTCACAAACACACCTAGAGTTTCAAAGCAAAGGACACTGATTATGGAGTTACAAGAATCTTTAGAGTTTAGGATCATAAACATAAAGCAAGTAAATATAGGCATAGGTGATCATATAATTTTTGGGCCCTTTTTTTTATGTAGATCAATACCAACCAATAGGTCATATCCATTGATGAAACTGACCCAAATCAACAGAACCAACCCAACATAGATAATGAATCAGTTATGGAACCAAATGAATCATAGACTTGTTTATCCTTATTTTCACTTCCAAAATATAGTCATAGTCAGACAATCAACTAGAAAAGCTAAGTATTTTGATCTCCTTAGTACTTTTTATATTTAGAATATTCCACTTATCAAATCAAAAGAATCAATTTCAATATTTTACATTCAGATGTATGCTTGAATGTCATATCTTAATATCTAAATTACATTTCAAAATTATATCTTAATCAAATTAATCTTAGCCATTAATATAAATTAAGGTAAAACATATTGGTTAACTCGTACACATATCAAATAGTGTCAAAACCAAGGTTTTCTCTTAGGTTTTCATCCTTATAAGGTTTCATATTTTAGATCTATTTTTTTACTCATTTATGCTCCCTTTGATTCTAGGGTTTATCCTTCCACTTGTACTCATAGGTATTCTAGCGTTCTATGTGATTTATATGCCTAAATACCTCTAAACGCTAGCCATTCTCCTATAGATTTTTCTACTATTCTTTCCACCTCTCTTCAAGGTAGTGCTAACTACTTTCCCTGCATGGAGGTTCATGCTACCACTATCCCAAAAGATAGGGGAGATGTTAGGTTGTGGAGCTAAAAGCTTCACCAGGATGCAAATAGGAGAAGTCACGGAGCTTGCGGATGTTGCAGAGAGTTGCAGAATGAGTTACAGGGCAACCGACGTCAGTCTGATCAATCGACGTCGGTCAGATAGCAGTGAAGAAGCAACCGACGTCGGTTACCAGTCGGCCGACATCGGTCATGGAGGAGCCGACGTCGACAGCCTGTACGTGAACATGCAGTTTGCATGTTGATTTCAGAGAGTCTATTTTTGGACTGTTAGTTTGCATGTTAAAGGCCAGTCATAGTCTTGAGTTGTGTATCTAATTATTGTAATTAATATAGTCTAATTATTGTAAGCATGAGATCTATATATGGACTCATGGACTGTATTGTAAATTTGTAGCTAGAGAGTAAGAGAGCAAATAAGCTCCTTTTGAGAGAGGAGAGCAATGGTGTGTTCCTCCTAGTGCCGCAGTACCAAGGCGGGTACTGGTCTGGAGAATCAGAAGGGTTCTTCGTATTTGTATGATCTTAGTCAGTAGGTGAGCATGGCTTCTTTTAGAGATCTACAATGGTGAGTAAGGTCTAGTGATTTGCAGGTAGCAGCAGAGAGCAGGAGATCTACTTGGAGTACTGTTGTGTACTTGGTGTACTGGCAACGTGTTACTGACTGGTTGGAGAGGTGAACATCAATTCTGTATTGGAGTTGATTGTTGGGACTGAGAGAGAGAGGGAAGAAGGTCTTGAGGTGTGGCGAGCCTTTGAGGTGGAAGGAGAAGTGGCATCTTCTTTATTGTATATTCTTCTGAGTGATTATTAATACAATTGTGTATTGTCTCTCATATTCCTGTGTTGTTTCATATTTCTAGTTACTTATTGATTCTGGTTAAATTCTGTGTTTAGTTGCTAATACAAGAAGTAATCATATGTGCTCTATTGTTGGAGCAAGATCCTGACAAGTGGTATCAGAGCATGTTTATTGTTCTAGGTTCCTGACAAGTGGTATCAGAGCGTTTGGTTGGGTTGACTAACAAGTGGTTTCAGATCTGGTAGTGTTTTTTGATTACAGGTCACTCACAGGGGTTTCAGATTGAGTGGGAGTATAGCAATGGCAGAATAAAGTAAGCTACGAATGGAGAAACTGAATAGCACGAATGGTCTAATTGATGGAAAGAAAGAGCAGGTAAAAGGAGATTGTTGGTCGGTAGAAAATCAGTGTGTAGAAGCATATGTTGCAGGGGTCGTTGCACAAGTTGCTCTGGATAAAGTAGAATCTTTGTTTATAGATTCTTTTGCCTCTTTCCATGCAACCCGAAATAGAGCATCTTTTCATGGGTATGTCTTTGGAGACTTTGGAGAGATTTATTTAGGGGTTGGAGAGCCTTGTCAGATGATTGACGAAGGGGAAGTGAAGCTGAAATTGTAGGTGGATAACACACGAGTGGTGAAGGAAGTCATGCATGTACTAGTCTTGGAGATTAGTCTAATTTCTTCAAAAAATTTGGGTGATGAGAGATGCACTGTAACTCTCACAGCGGATACACTTGAATTAGATGGTGGTAAGAAAGTAGGTATCCTTTATCTATCTACTTATATTAATGATTCACCTTTTGTTACAGAGATGTGGCTTTGTAGGCTTGGTCACATATGTAGGAGGGGAATGCATGTTCTTCAGCGGAAGACAGATGTTTTTGACAAGCTAAAGAACTGGAAAGCCTTGGTGTTCATGGAGGAGATGATGGACAGAGATCAGGTGAGGAGACTGAATTATTCTGAGCAGGGCTGTGTTGATTTGAACAAGATTTTGATCCATGGAGAGCTCGCGGGTAAAAAGTTATCACTCATAGGCGAACACAGGTACCGGCATCGGTTAGACAGTAACCAATGTCGGTAGAAAAAAGACTGACGTCGGTCATGAAGGAACCAACGTCGACAGGAGAGACACCGGCGTCGGCCAGGGAAATGATGTCGACAGTCAGGGTCAGTGCAGGGAACTAATATCGGTTGGGAGTAGACTAGGAGATGGTCGAGATCGGTCACTGGAACGGATGGTGGGCAGACAACAAGCTGTCAACAAGTCTCAAACGCTCATATGGAGGTCAGAAAGGGTAAGTGAACCTCATATTCGTTGTTCACCTTCTTTATATTGCTAATTGATGGTCAAGAACTAGGAAGATGCGAAGAGGCAATGCAGGTAGAATCCAGATACAGTGGGAGCTTGGCATGGATGAGGAGTGTGAGTCCTTGGAGAAGAACCAAATAGGTGTTCGTTGGTAGAGTTGTCAACTGGAAGTAAGCACTAAGAGACGAAATGGATTCCCAAGTTAAAGAAGAGAGTGGATGGATACGTGAGACGGAAGGCCAAGGTACATAGTCTTGAGGAAGCTGCAGGTATAGAGCTGACAGGTGGTACCAGGGAGATGACAAAGCAGAGCTTCTGTCAATGTCAGCATAACTATTGTTTTTATCTTACCAGGTGGATGATGGTCGCAACATTATCTTGTTACTATATGTGGAGGATGAGCTTGGAGCAGGTTTGTACATACAGGTTTTGCTGAGCTAAGGGTAAGGTTAGTTCAGAGGTATGTCATGGAGAATTTGGAGCAGTGAAATTCTTTGGCATAAGAGACATGGAGATTTTGTCTCCAGTGGGAGCTGGTGTAAAGATGGTGTTGGCGGGGTTCATGATGCAGGATGCAGAATCAGAAAACACACCAAGGGCTAGAGAGTTCAAGCTTAGCTTAGAACATGGTTCAAAATCACATGAGGTCTAGTGTAGACCTGAGTTTTCCCAAGCAGTGGAAATTGTCAGAAAGTATGGAGCCAATTCGGGGAAGGAGTACTGGAGGGGCAGTTCAGTGGGACTAGCAGCAGGTTAACATGTTATGCAGGGTCAAGGTCTTCACTACATGGAGTTGTAGGTTCGGATGTGGCAGGTTACTTGGATGACAGGTGTAGCATCACAGGATGTGTGGTGGTTGGTCTTCAGGATTGATCTTGAAGAGGGATACAAGCCAGAGAATAATTTAGATGGTGTACAGGTATAGGTACAAGTGCAACTGTTTATCTCCAAGTGGGAGATTGTTAGGTTGTGGAGCTAAAAGCTTCACTAGGATGCAAACAGGAGAAGTCATGGAGCTTGCGGAGGTTGCAGAGAGTTGTAGAATGAGTTATAGGGCAACCGACGTCAGTCTGATCAACCGACGTCGGTCAGATAGCAGTGAAGAAGCAACCGACGTCGGTTACCAATAGGCCGACATCGGTCATGGAGGAGCCGACGTCGGCAGCCTATACGTGAACATGTAGTTTGCATGTTGATTCTGGAGAGTCTATTTTTGGACTGTTAGTTTGCATATTAAAGGCCAGTCATAGTCTTGAGTTGCGTATCTAATTATTGTAATTAAGATAGTCTAATTATTGTAAGCATGAGATCTATATATGGACTCATGGGCTGTATTGTAAATTTGTAGCTAGAGAGTAAGAGAGCAAATAAGCTCCTTCTGAGAGAGGAGAGCAATGGTGTGTTACTCCTAGTGCCGCAGTACCAAGGTGGGTACTGGTTTGGAGAATCAGAAGGGTTCTTCGTATTTGTATGATCTTAGTCAGCAGGTGAGCATGGCTTCTTTTGGAGATCTATAATGGTGAGTAAGGTCTAGAGATTTGCAGGTAGCAGCAGAGAGCAGGAGATCTACTTGGAGTACGGTTGTGTACTTGGTGTACTGGCAGCGTGTTACTGACTGGTTGGAGAGGTGAACATCAATTATGTATTGGAGTTGATTGTTGGGACCGAGAGAGAGAGGGAAGAAGGTCTTGAGGTGTGGCGAGCCTTTGAGGTGGAAGGAGAAGTGGCATCTTCTTTATTGTATATTCTTCTGAGTGATTATTAATACAATTGTGTATTGTCTCTCATATTCCTGTGTTGTTTCATATTTCTAGTTACTTATTGATTCTGGTTAAATTCCGTGTTTAGTTGCTAATACAAGAAGTAATCATATGTGCTCTATTGTTGGAGCAAGATCCTGACAAGTGGTATCAGAGCATGTTTATTGTTCTAGGTTCCTGACAGGAGACCTCATGGATAACTAGAACATGAACAACATTGCATCTAACATGTTTTTACAAGGATGTATACAATCTCTTAAAAAGGATACTGAAGATTTGACACTGAATATTCAAACACTTGGTAATGAAATTGCTTGTTGAACCAGTGACAAAATTTTGACCCAATATGGTTTTGGATTGAGACATTTACAAAAAATGAGATACACAGACAAGTTTTAGGGAAACATGCATAAGGTATTGTTCACCCTATCCAAGCATCTACTCAAAAATGACAACAAAGTCTTGGGTATATAGGAGGTTAAACAACAAATAAGTCAAAGACATTGATTTCATGGAATCAACAAAAAAAGCTTATATCAACTCTCCTGACATACATATGTTCAACACTCTACATGATTACTTTATTCATGGCATTTCCATCAAGAGAGAATTAATAAATAATGCAAGTATCAAGTAAACAATGGATCAATATGATGAATCATTTATCTGAGTTATGATCTCACATGCACTCATCAAACAAGTTATTATTGATACAAAATCAGCTAAAAACACTTACAACATATCATTATTACATGCATTAGGATCAACATATAATAGATAAACACATAAACTTGCATTACTACTAAATTAGATCAAGGGCTATGGCCACCAATTGACATAATTTCAAAAAGAGTGATAATAGGACCAAAGAAAGTACATTCCTTGTTTCAAGTCATGGTTCATGATGCACATTACAATCTATTGTTGGGCCAACTTTGGATACATATTATGAATGGAATGCCATCTACATTATATATGTGTGTTACATATACACATGGGGGACTGTTGTCATCAAATTGTGCACCTTAGGACACTCTATGAAGCTCCTTCAATTTGATGCAATATTGAATCATCTCTCAAGTTTGTGAGAACTTGGAAGAGAGATGAATTTTTATGATTGAAAGGGTTAGCTCCCTGAATTCTTCTCTAAGTGCCTATCACCTAATCTAATGCTTGTTCATGAAAAGAGTTAAGAGTTTGCATAAAATGAAAACTATACTAGAGAGGTGATCCACCAAGATATATCATGTATGCACCTAAAATCACTCACTCCATTATAGTCGATTAATATCCCTATTAGTCAACACTAATTCCACTCATCTCATTTTATTCCACTAATTTTATTTATTTTCTAATTCACTTATTCTATTTTCCCCCTTCTATAATCCTCCATCTATTAACCTTTCTTTATCCCCCTCTCATCATTAATTCCTATTAATCTTCTATTATCTTAATCCAATTTTCTTTATCCAATATATAAAAATTTAAAATTCTTATAATACCATCTACTAACATATTCCCTAGGTATTCTTACATCCCTAGGAATCCTAATCATATGCTAACCCTCACCTAATCCTAGCTAATCCCTAAACTAATCCTAGAAGTCTCTAAAATTGAAGACTTCCCACCAAATTCTAGAATCCTCTATTTCTAGAGGATTCTCTAAGGAATTTAATATTCCTTGATTAATTTGTAAGCCCTTGGATCTCCTCATCCAAGATCAAATGACAACCATTGATCTTCCCTCCCCCATTTATAAAACTAACACTCTACGTCCATGGAGACCAAACTTGAGAATTCATACCAAATCCATGTCCAAATATCATTTGAATCTTTCATCCAACATCCAACATCCAACAATCAAGCATCACCATTGTAAATCTGAGTCTAAGGTATGTTCGATCTAATCTCTTTAGTTTGCATCAGTTGAATCATGGTTTAAAGCATTTATGATTTAGGATTTAAGTGTAGGATTGCATAGTTTGCTTATCTAATTTGCATTTAAGTTCTAATGGCTTTAGACTTTAACTAGTGGTTGAGATTTGAGTATGGAATTTGCATTTTAAATCTATAGAGAGCTTGAATTTTCTCTACATTTTAACGACCACGATAGGATGCTTTAGCTTCCATTTAATCAATTTTGCTTGTTCGAAGTGTTCTTGATAGTTTGCAGGGTTGATTGGACAAGAGAGGAGTTGGATTTTTTTCCCCGATTTTTAGCAAAATTATGAAAATTGTGTTATGTTTTAATGAACAGCTATATACCTATAAGGAATTACATGAAACACTTTCTGGGTTAGGATCGTCTCACATTTAGCTTTCCGTGGAACAATTTACGGTTTTTAATTTCGCTGAAAATTGAATAAGTTGTGATAGTTTTTATATCACAATTCCAGGGGTTTTTTTTTGTCATTTTTTTTTTTCTGCTCTAAAAATTCTTCAAGTTTGCAGGGCAGAGATTAGTAGCTCATCATTTCAAATTTCCTATCCACAACGACACCCATGGTCTGGGTCTTACCGCTGTATATATTAGAATATACATTTCAACGTACAACCGGTAATACGATTCCTTAGTGGTTTATATATTTACCATTTTACATATATTTAACATTAACAAATTGTATGTCTGTTTTGAATTAGTCATCTGCATAATACTTTGTCCAGTCAGACGATTTGGAATAATTGCTTTGAATTTGTCATCTCGGTGGAATCCCAAAATTAATAATAACTAATAGCTCATCAGAGGATGCTCTTTCAAGAAAGAATTTTCATAATCATCCTATTAGTTTGTTTAAGTCAAAATTTCTGTAGTTTTTCTTGTGGTAAAGCATTTTGTTTAACAGGCTGATAAAATTCTATGTAAATCTGTGATTTTATCCATCTTTAATAAAACCACAGTTCGTGTTTTATATTTAGTAATGATATTACTCTGTGTAATCTGGCCGTACCCTGTTTTTGAATCCACGTCCCCTATACGCTGTCAGGGCTTTTGAGACATCCGATTCTACTCCCTGGGCTCAGCCGGAGAACGTTCTGGTGAAGGTGAGGGTCATATTCCATTAGCAGGTTGTTGAGCAGAGAGAGGTGTTTTACAAGGATTCATTCCCACGCTCCCTATGCCCGCAATTTAACACTCGTCAGGTTTCGAGCCCGGAGCCGAATTATACATTTTGGTCTATGAGATAAGTCGATAAGTTTTTAATTTTAATATAATGATAAGTTTTTGTTTTTAATATATTAAATAACAAATAAAATACTAATAATAATTTTTGTTCACTTTGTATCTACGGAGGTTAACACGGAAACCATTGAACAGTATCCGAGACATTAACTAAACATAATAGCAAGTAAGAGAAATAAATAAACTAAACATAATTTTTTTTTAGTTTTTTTTAATTAATTTAAAAAAATAATAATAAAATAATAATAATAATAAAACAAAATTAATACTAGTAATAAATAAATAATATATAATATATAATAAATAAAAGTAAAATAAAATAAATTTTGAAGAATATTATAAACTTCAATGTATATAGTCACTTTTTTGGTATCCTCTGCTTGCATAGACAATAATTTTTGATCACATAGTTTTTAGATCAGAGGATTTTTTTCATTTTGCACAATATATAATTGAAGATTTATTCTTAGTAGCGGTTTTGTCTTTTAGAGTCACGGTTTTGTAGTTTATGACAAAATCGTGATTATTGACCTTATATAGTTAATAACGATTTTGACGACTTTAACTAACTACGGTTTTGCAGAGAATTAGCATTTTGAGACTACTAACACTCTTGTTTTGCAAGACCTCTTTTAAGTGCCACCAAATCAAAAATACTACAGTGTATTTGCAGGACTCCAGTCAAAGATATATTTGGCACTCTTGGAATCATTTTTGAATCTTCTTTGCCTTGCATATATATCATTTTTAATCATCTTGTATATATATCTTCTTGATCATTCCTTGTAAATACTTGTTTGCGTGTATGTGTTGATTTGTATACAATTTATAATATCGTGTGAAACTCATATATGTAATTAGAAGGGTTAATTAATTGTATCGTGAGCTTGCCTATTTGTATAAGCTTTCCCTTAGGATGACACGTGATGTGGATTTCATCACCACACATGCTGCTTAGTCTTTAAGGGTTAGTATTGTGGATTTCACCACCGCATGCTAACCACACTCCGTGTTTCGGTGGAGTATAAAAATCAGGGGAGCATTATTGTTATGGCTTAAGCAGAATTTCCCATAAATGTTTTCATGGAGTGAGGATGATTAAGCCCATATACCTAGGGCAATCAAACAGCGTCCTATACAAACTTGGGCCACATTGTATGTTTATGCATATAGGAGACTCCCTTAGATCCTTGTATAAACCTTAGAATAGGAGCCTACAATCGTAACAAGTGTTCCACATCGGTGTTAGTATCAGCACCGAAGTGACCATCAAGTGCAAGCAAGGTTGAGAGGGTTCAATTGATTTCGTAACAGGTCACTGACCTACAACCTCACTTGTGTAGTTGTTAGATGGTGTGGACATCGAGTTACACTCCCATATGATTTACTAATTAGCATTGTATATGTGCATGATTTATTTGTGTGTTGTGATAAGGCCCATTTTATTTGTTAGCCGAGTCGACCGCACCCTTAAATTTTTTGTGCGAATACCTTAGATGATCATCTAGGAACATTCCTTTCTATTTCATCATTTTCTCAATCATACATAGAGACCTTTCATCATATCCATATTATTCCATCACCATTCCTTTTAGTTATCCGTAGTCACCTTCTACACACCATCATCACATTTGTATCCCTTAGTCATCCATAGTCCACCCACCATCATCCATATTTTCCTTAAAATAACACATTACACCACTCTTCCTACATCTATCCCATCAGAATTTTATACCATATCATCTTCTTTTTGATCATTTCCATACTTTGGCCCATCCCATTTCTAGCATTCATTATCCCATTATCATTCATACATCTTTAATCATTCCAATATGATCTTATCATCACCTTACCCATTTTATCCTTCATCATCCCAATGTTACCTTATCATCATCTTGTCCATTTCATCCTAATCATACCTTATTTATTCCATATTCTTTGTACATCCAATCATATCACATTTAAACCACTTATCCCTTATTGTACCCACATATCCCTACATATCATCCCATATCACTATCTCTTGAGTAGACAAGATCATCATCCTTCATATATAGTATTTGTACCTCCATCTTTGATAATCCATCTTTTGCATCCTTAATTTTTGTCTCCATAATTTATCTTTTGTCATACCCCATCATCATTTGTCCATACTTGTTTCACCTACATAAACCACCCCTTATACTTAGACATTTACATCCCCCATATAGTCATCATCAATACCTAGACATATTACATATCTTAGTATCACTTGCATATCACTTATAGAGGTCAATTCCCCTCTTTGTGCATATTATCCATCTTTCATAGAGTATCTTTCATCACCCACTATTGTTTTTCATCCATTTATTAAATATCACCTTAACACCTAGTCCATAGTCCATATATTCAAAATCATATCCCCTATATTATCCTTTAGTTACCATTATCCCCTTTTCATTAATAATCCCTTGTCTGTATCCATTATAGGATCAAGAGTCATCCTTTTAATAGTTTAGAATCACCCTTATTTATCCATCCTAAGTTACCCATTTAAGAATCAATTGTGTCCACATATTATTCCCCCAACCCCTTATTGAGTGTGGTCAATATCTTGGCATCACGCCCATCCATTTATCTTGATTAGTGGTCCTTGTCCATACACCCTTTTAATCGCATCCCATCATCACCCATTTTCTCTTCATCCCTCTTTTGAATATCAGTTGAGGGCAAAAGATCAAACTATTGGTGGTCATTTCCTTTCTACACATCATCATCATCATCCTATCCCAACTTGAAATTATTATTGAACATAGCCTTATAAGCCATCAAGCTAACACCCATCATTATCTTTTATCCTTATCAAGTGTCTTTTGTTTCTAGCACCCATCAACTTGTACACTTGCTAGTTGACAAAATTATTTAATCCTATCATCCCCTTTTTTATCCTTGCTAGTTTGATCTCTTAAAAGAACTATTGTTCTCTTGATAATTTTTAGTTATCCTATCCATCAAACTTTTCTCTTGACCACTAGTAGTCTCATCTTTTGGACTATAATTTAATAGTCAAAAGACCTTCAATAGCACCTCATCCCACCTCATATTATTTCATCATGGTCATCCAAATCCGAGCTCAATTCCACCAAGGACAAGGTTCCAATCAAGAAGACCATACTGGGGGGCAACTCATGGACCCCACTCAGGAATATGAAGATTTCCATAGTGACATCCCTACACCTCAAGGGGAAAATGATAAAACTCACCTTCTCAATAACCTCCTTAATAATGAGGGTATCCGTCAACTCCTAGAACAATGTATACAACAAAACCAGAATATGGAAATTGGGGGCACCCACCTAAATAATATTGACCATCCATCAACCCCACGACATAATGATCACCAAGAAGTGGACCATGGATTCTTAGATGAAGGTGACCAACAACCACCTCTCATCAATCGTCATATTGAGGCTAACAAGAGACAAGCTACCATTGAGGATCGCTTATACCAGCTTACACAACAACTTAATCTCCTCTAGAATCAACGTGCATCATCCCCACCCCGAGATAATACCAACACTTTCCATGCAACACAAAGTCCCAACAATGTCCACAATAATAGTCATACCAATCATACCACTCATAACAACCATCATACCCATATCCTGCAAGGAATTTAAACCAAACTGTCAATCCTCTTAGGGATCCTACCTTTACCCAAGAATGGAAGATGATGAAAGAAACCCTCCAATAGGTGGACCCTAGATCACATGCCCTCAAATACAAATATGAGGATTTTTGCTCGTCACCTTTAGACAACAACATTCTACAGATTCCATTCCCTTTGCATTTTGAAATTCCAAAGTTTGAAAAATATAGGGGAAAAGGAGACCCGAGGGATCACATGCAAGAATTTTTCATTACTTGTCATGAAGTATCTCAGGAGGACGCCCTCCTATTAAGGCTTTTTTGTAAAATATTAACAGGACTAGCATTAGAGTGGTTCATGCACCTTCCCAAGGGGTCAATGTCCAGCTTTAGAGAATTGTTGGAACAATTTGTCAAGCATTTATCCTTTAACATAAAGCATGATGTGTCTATTATTGATCTCTATAACACAAAACAAAGAGCTGGTGAAAATCTTGTCTATTTCTTGCAATGGTGGCATGGATTGGCAAGTTGATTGAGATGCACCATACCTGAAAAGGAGATGGTAAAAATATTTGTGGACAATCTTAATATATAATTGAAATACCAGTTAAAATTATAGTGTGTGAAGACTTTTGATGAGATTATAGAAAAGGGGATGCAAATTAAAAGCCCTCATAGAAAAAGGAACCATCAAGCCTTTTTCTTGTAATGTACACATTGTGAATTTAGGAAACTCCTTTTCAAATAAGCCAAAGGTCTTCAACAAAAATAAGAATGTTGTTGGAGATGGAGTGATAGATTCCAAACCACAAGCACATGTCCAAAATATTCAGAGAAAAGGGCCCCCACCTCAACCACACGTCTCTTCTATCAAGGTTCCTAGGGGGAATCCAAGACCCCGTACAGGTAGGTGACCTCTTACAAGTTTGGGTATCCCTTTGGTGACTGCATTAGATCAATTGGTTGCAACTAACATGATTACTTTCCCTAAAATTTGACTAATTGATGATCGTCAACCCAAACTAGATTGGTATCATGATAATGAATATTGTACATTCCATAGGGTAAAGGGCCATGATATTGAAACTTTCATGCAATTCAAACACTATGTGTAAGACTTGATTGAAAGAGGTGACATCAAGTTGGAAGGGGAGCCTACTTCAACCCAATCAGGAAATGAACAGTTGGAAATTTATAAAGATCCTCTTCCAAAGCTTGAGCAAAGAAATCAGAGACCACCAAGAGACCAAGGTTAGGCATCCTCTTCTAATTGTGTCAAATATCATAATGTGCCATATCATTATATTAATACCATCAAGCTCACCACATCCCCACCTCCAAGGAGCCTCCCTCTCCAGTTTTAAAAATAAATTTGGCCACATCTCATTGTATCGTTACTACCAGGTGTAACAAAATCACCATCCTAGCAGTGCGGTCTCAACAACCATCTACTTCTTCCACTATACCAAGGGGGAATACCTATAACAAAGCCATAAATAAGCCTGATAAGTCTTATGACATTATTTAGTAGTTAAAAAAGACCCCTACCCAAATTTCCCTTATGGAGCTTCTAAAAACATCCACTTTACATAGGGAAATATCAAATCAAGTGCTTAATGAGCTACAGGTACCTAGTAACTTAGACACCAATCAGTTTCAAGCATTAGTGGCTCATTTATCCCCCTCCCCACAACTCACCTTTAGCACTCAGGGTCTACCACTAGTTGGCCCTCATCATAACTACCCACTGTACATTCAATTTTCCATTGCCCATCACCATGTCTCCTGTGTCCTTATAGATAGAGGATCGATGCTTGACCAATGTAATGTGGACTTCCTAAAGAATTTGGGGTACTCTGAATCATCACTAGGGCCAAATCATCATGATCAAAGTGTATGATGACAATGAGTGACCATCTGTTGGGTATATTTATCTTCCCATCACTTTGGGGCCTGTAGTCCATCAAATATTGGTGTATGTGGTCAATGTGGACTTGTCATATAATATGCTTCTTGGGAGACCTTGGATTCATGAAATGCAAGCTATCCCATCCACTCTTCATCAGTGCCTTAAATTCCCTCATTCAGGGATGGAAGTCACCATCCCAGGGATTATTGACCATCACAGCTATCAAATGGATCAAATCCCTTCTCCATCATTATCTCAAGGCACTAAAAATTCCATCTTCAGTCCTATAGCTACCAAATATGTCTCTCCTGATCAATTAGCCACCACATCTACTCCACCACCAAGCCTTATCAAGTTAAAAATCACATCTACAAGTTGTGGTGAATATGAGTACTAAACCCTTTGCATTGGCCATCTCCCATCGTCTCCTCGAAGCTATGGGTCCCCCACGATGAAAGAAGTCTGGACCATCAAATATCAATTTGGGCCTACAACTTTTGAAAGTGCAAGATTTTTATCAGATGAACACATTAAAGGTGATGATGATTCATGGCTCTTGCCTGATGACGATAACTTCATCTAACCCCCAAAAAAATATCCTACTATCTACCACATGATGGAATACATGAACTATAAAGGAAAAGGACTAGGTAGGCAGGAGCAGGGTCAGATAGAGCCTATTGGTGTTCAAGATAACTCATCCTATTATGGTCTAGGGTATAAACCATATAGTGATGACCCTCTTGATGTCATTGTGGATTCTATCTTGACCAAAGAGAAAACTCTCCCCAATGAGGATACTAAAATAAGGTCTATTTGTAGTCAATTTAAAGAGTTGGTTGCCACCAACCTCTTTTCCAACACCTCCATCTTCACCATCGACATGTTCCTCCATTATCCCTCCCTAATAGACTGGGATGTCAAAAAAGATCCCACCTTTGACACATTTTAAAATGATGAGGCTATTCTTGAGTACCTAGGGGTGAGGACTTTCATGCCATCTGGAGATCACAAGAAAGGATTCTCAATCAATCTATGTGAATCAACATATTTTGGAGAACAAGAGTCACTAAGCACCCAAAGTGATGATGAAACATCTGAAGCATAAGGGGAATCTTCTATAGAACCTGATGATGTTCCAGACAATCCCATTCAGTTAGAAGATTATCTAGATGTTGATACTGAGCTACCAAGAATTACCACCTCTGACATACCAAAAATCAAATACCTCCCTTATCTATCAGAACAATCTCCCTCACTCATTGAGGAAGTCATTGAAATAAATATTGGAACTGAAGAAAAACCGAAGATCATGAAATTAGGGGCATCTCTTATGCAATCAGAGCATGAAATTCTCACTGCCTTGCTCACAAAATTTATTGATGTCTTCGCTTGGAGTTACAAATATATACCTGGGTTGGATCCTTCACTAGTATTCCATCATCTTGATGTCCATCCTAATGTTAAATCAATCAAACAAAAATTATGAAAGATGCATCCAAAGGTGGCATTGCTAGTTAAGGAGGAACTACAAAAATTCTTGGACACAAGATTCATTCATCCTATTGACTATTTCGATTGGATATCTAATATAGTCCCTATCTCGAAACCACACGATGGGATTTGGATATGTACTGATTTACATGACATCAATAAGGCATGCCCCAAAGATGATTATTCACTCCCTAATATTGATATGATTTTAGATTAAAGTAATGGTTATGAGATGTTATCTCTCATGGATGGCTTTTTAGGATACAACCAAATCAAAATCGCTCTCAAAGACCAGCACAAAACAACATTTATCATGCAATGGGGCACATTTTACTATCAGGTCATGCCTTTTCGCCTAACGAATGCAAGGGCAACATATCAACATGTGATGAATGTTATCTTCCATGGCATGATGGATGATATTGTGAAAGATTATGTTGACAAAATCCTGGGGAAGTCTCACTCATGATCTGAGCATCTTATAGTTCTCTGTAGGATCTTTGAAAGACTAC